>OY365799.1:2490000-3090000 GCA_959347355.1 Napeogenes inachia | reverse complement strand
TTTTGCTCGCGTATATAAAATAAATAGTTTTATGAAATAGATTTCTGTAAGTTGATTCATAATAAATATATTTTCATCAATTTGTTTTATATGCCATATAATTTTTAACCCCTGACTGAAAAGAGGGGTGTTATAAGTTTGACCTGTCTATCTGTGTATCTGTGTATCTGTGTCTCTATCTATGGCAATGTAGAGGCTAAACGCGTGGACGGATTTGAATGCGGTTTTTTGTAATCGAAAGGTATGTTCGTCGAAATGGTTCTTAGCTATGATTGGTCGAAATAGGAACAGTTGTCTCCAAGATATTGACGTTTAATTCATGCCGAAGAAAGGTTCTTATGCAATAATTAGCTATTCCCAGCGGCTTCGCCTGCGCTATATAGAAGAAAAAAAAGCCTTGTTTTGTAGGCCAAAAGGTTTTTACACTTAATAACTTAGGTAAAGAACTTTATTAGAAATAGCTTTTGCTCATGATTGCGTCCACGTAGACTGTATAAAATATATTTATATGGCTTATGATCGTAGTCATAAAGAGTCACGGGCAACAGCTCGTGATAATATAAATCGCTTCATCATAGTGTTATTATTTATTTATTTATTTTAAAAAAATTGCACACTTACTGCAACGGAAAGCATAATGCCATCCATCTTCCAGCAAGCCCTCAGTAATAAACAGTAAATGCATCAAAGTGCATAACAAACGGGACGGGAACTTCAGCAAAAGGAATAAAATACTCCATTGCCTGATGCACCACATCGGTTATAGCATCCGCGCAACTCGACGAATCCAAAGAAGAGAAGCAGACCTGCCGCCAAGGATAAGACGCAAAAAAGTGCCGCATCTCATCCCAATCTGCTGACTTGTAATTCCATACTCGCCTAACACCATGTGGTTCGAGAGCTGGTGGGGAATATGTAAATACAGATTTCACCAGACAGTGATCGGAGGTTCCCAAGGGAGAGGTAACCTCTACCCGATACCTGTCCGGATCAGTTGTCAGCAGAAGGTCCAGGCAATTGGCTGTATGGCCATCCACATCTGGTACCCTTGTCGCTTGCCTCACCAGCTGAAAGAGGTCTAAGGTCAACGCAAAGTTCCGCGCTTCTCTTCCAGCATGGTCGGTCTTCTGGTACGGGAACAGCCAGTCCTGATGACAAGCATTAAAGTACCCCAGAAAGACGAGCTGCGCTGAAGGGTACTGGCAGAGCCATATCAACAGCCTCACCGAGATACTCAAATAATCGAGTTGTCTCCTGGTCACCGCTGTGAGAACGGTAGACACAGGAATATAGGATTTTTTCGTTTCCTGTGTCTACTAAAACCCATATAGAAGAAAAAGTGGGGTCTTCAAGGTGACGGAGACGCTGGATACAGAGGTCGTTCCGCGCGTACACGCAGACTCCGGCACGTGAGCGTAAGTTGTGCTCTAACGTGTAGCCGGGATAATTCAGGTGAGCAGCGCTCAAAGGACATTGTATCTGCGTCTCCGTCAAAAAGAAGAGGTGCGGCTGCTCTCTCTCCAGATGGTGATGGACAGCTAGGATATTAGAGTGCAAACCCCTGATATTAGTGAGGTGAAATAAACACCATCGTCAACGTACGTACAACGGTCCTCCGACCTAACGATTTCAAGAAGTACATAATAATATTGTTTTTATCCTTTTTAGAGGTTTCTTTTGTATGGGGATTTTTTAATTTTTAATTTATTTTTTTTATTGCACTGTTTGTTTCATCTTGACGTGTCGAAATATATGTAAAACATATTCATGAAATAAAGACTTTGACTTATTACGATTATTGACTTCGACTTATGTTTTGTGCATATGTCAAGTCAGGTCACATAAGCACAAAACTTGTTTTTTTTTTCTTATCTTTATGTTTTTGATGTACGATTATTCGAACGAATTACGACAACTATAAGTCCGGTTAATCAAGGTTCTACTGTATTATTATTTATATTTGGAAATTATCAGCAATATCCTATGAACATGTATACACTAAGATTATGTATGTATTAACACACACAGCAGATTTCATACTTTATGACACGAAACGCAATTCCCAGACGGCAGTTGTTTAGAAATACGACATTTTTTCGAATTCGACTGCTCTAGTGACAAAATACATACTAAATTTTAAATCTAGTCTTTCAGAAAAAACAAGTCAATTTTTCACGTATAAAGTGGGGGTGACAAAAATGTTTGTTTGGAAGCGAGATATTGGACAGGAACATAGTGATGACAGCTTTTATGAGTATACTTCCCGGCAACCGATCTCTGAACTATGTTATGAAAGCTACGTTTTAAAAATACAAAATATTTAAACTCACGTAAGCCCTAACACATATCAAACAATGTCTTTCTTCCAAAAATATTACACTAAGAAGACATTAACATACTTTGCCACCAGTTGAGGGATCCCAGTGATACCAAACGTAGTGCTAAAGATGAAAATCTACGGAGTATTCATTGTAATGGAAATTTTGAATAAAGTGAATTTGGCTATTAATTACAGATTTCAGTTTCCAAAAAAAGCATGAATCAAACAAACAAATTAAATTGAACGAAAATAGTGTTTTAGAAACATATAATTTTGTAAAAGTAAAATTTGAAACTCTTAAGAAGATCTTTTAAAAATATATTGATATATTAATTTTTTGTAAAACATTTTCGAAAGACTTGTTGAAAAATTCGAATAAAGTGTTCATGATTAATTTCAAAGAGTTTGTAGAATAAAATAGAATTAATTTATTGGCTAACGCTAACAAGAACAATAAGAATTTAAAGATAAACAAGACAAATTGAAATTGGATTTTTTTCCTGACAAAATAATTAATAAATATTTTTTTAATATTTTTAAACTTTCTGATTTAACTATTAAAGTATAAATCATTATATTGAAGTTTATGATTTCGCCTGAAAGCATAACTAATTTTAATAAAAAGGTTATAATATCTAAATTATTTTATATTATATCTAAGTATATGGAATGTAGGTAGGTAACTACTCGTGTCTATATTTTTTTGTAAAATCAAATATGAGAATAATCCTAAATAATTATTTTACATTTCTGGTTCTTACTTTTTCTAAGTTGAAACAGAAACGATTTTTCTTAGCATTTCATGAATTCACCGTACGGGTGCTGGGCCGAGTGCAAACAGTGCCTGGGACTTGCGACCCAGGAGTAGGTTTAAGGGGCTCCTTTATTATGAGCAAAAACGACTTCACCCTCTACACTCCTCTCCCTACCTAACCAAATTTGGAAAAAACCTACCAATGTCGCCTTTGAAATACGTTCTAGAAATTAACCGGTGCTTGTTCTAGAAAGGCCAAGGACTTTAAGTAGGTTGTAGTGAAATTTTGCTGTTATACCTCTCGCTCCCACTTCTACCGCGTATAAACTAACTATAAATTTATTCCTGGACAGTTCGTCGTCGTAATACTTATTAAGCTTGAATGTGTGATCCCTGTGGATGTTTGTTTCCCAGGGCACAGTGAGTTCCACAAATATCGGGCGCCTTAGATTTTTAGAATACAGGAATAAGTCCGGTCTGGATGACAAAACATCAACATCTTCAGGGATTTTGTAATGTTTTTATATGTGTCCATCATGAGAGTCCAATCATGAGCCGTGTCTAAAATAGAATAAGGGTTCGATTTTGATTTTTTGGAGCAGTCTTCCTTTACAAATTCGACAGAACGTTTGGTAGTTGTTATACCTTCCACTGAAAGATTTCCGTTTCTGAAACCGTTTCCCGTAAGATTTCTTATACATTATATTCAAATTTGACAGACGAATTAATTAAGTAATTCATCAACGTTTCTAAGTTTTTAACTGTAAAACAATTTGTCCAATTGCACACAATAAATCATAGATTCATACAACGTCTCAATCAATACTATTCAAATTTGTATTATAAGTTAGTTAATTTAGATATACAAGAAAATATATATATATTTGATTTTATTTAAATTGGTATTTTTCGAAGGTTTTATTTTCAATCCCTGACCCTATTGATATTTTTCTCATTATATACTAATTAAAAACCACCTAATGCTTTTTTATTTTATTGACTACTTTAGAAAACCAAAATTAAGAATCTAACAATGCAATAAGTTAAAATTTTATTGTTGTTGCGGTTAAGATAGTTACGCTATATTGTTAAATAACATTTCTTTATAAATTAATCAAATAAGATGAAACTTTTAAAAATTACCTTAATTAGGGCTTTGTTATTCACAAAGTTTCTATATACTTTGATACAACTGATATGTAAGTAATAGCTGAATTTAAGTTTTTTTTTAATTTTTTGTTAATTTAGCTCTTGGGTGATTTTATAACACTTCTCTTTTTCTCTCTGCCTCTATTTCTTATTTACAATATACTGTAGACAACATTTAGATGTAGACAACACTGTATCTAGTCATCAGAATATCAACGAATTTTGGAACGATTTCACAGAAAACGCAAAATGTTATTATTATTTTTCCTTTATATGTTTATTTTAAATTTTTAAACCCGCTCTTATAAAGTAACTATAATATGTGAACGCATTAATTGTTTGAGATTTATTTTAGTTCTTCGGTAACGGTCGCTTCAATTTCCCTCGATATTTAGGTATATCTATCGAACGGAAACTCTACACGATGTCGACACATACAAATGTTGTGTAAATTCTTTTAAAGCGTTCGGTAGCTTTGAAAAAGTTTAGCACTGAAAAAAAAGGAAAATATAAAATAACTGTGCGAAATATAAATAAGTTGTCGAGTTGAAATATTTTAAAGTATTTTTATTTCGTTTATAAAAAATATATTTGAAAACATTTATATTCTTGTATTTTTTTTGTGAACCAGAATGACTGTTATATATATATATATATATAGTAGTATATATATAGTATGTATATATATATATATATATATATACAATAGTACAGTCATTCCGTCATTTAAGTCACATATTTAAACTATAACCTAGTAGAAACTTATATTCAGAATATATTATGTGTTACGAATATGTTATAAATGAAAACTTACCAAATGTGCTCTAGTCCATTGAAAAGTTACATTTGGGGTTGCGTTTTTTAGAGGACGCAATTTTATTTTTTTAATGTATAGGGGGGGTCAGTAGAAGCTTAAGTTCAAGTTTGTGGGGTCGCCACCCTTGTCCCACGGCCGCCATCTTGAAAATAGGGGTTGAAATGGTTTTTACATTATATCTCTTAAACTATTAATCAGATAAAAAAAATTATAAACATTTTTTGTTGAAAATCAAATTATCTACAACTTTGGTCTAGTAACTTTTTGTCGTAGAACTATAAATAAAAAAGTTATAAGGCGAAAATGTTAAGAAATTCGAGAACAAAATTTCTATTTTTCGATATAACTTTTTTTTTGGATCATTTTACGAAAAAATGATATGACTATTTTTGTAGATCGTTTTTAAGGAACAACTTTTATAAGCAAAATTTTTTTATTAGGTCAATAGCTAAGGTTTTACAGTGCTTTGAATTGAGTACTATTTTTCAGCACTCTTTCGTTTTTTTTTATGTGGTATCCCCAGTAGGCCTAATCTACGGGCAATTTCTAGACAAAATAATGTTATTTATTATTATATATTGAAAAATGTCTATCAGATATCATTTTTTCATTCTCTTCGATGGTCCAGGCTGCTTGAAAAATCTGAATCAGTATCCGAGGTGAAATTTATAGTATAATGTGAGTTGGTATTGGCGTCATTGTCCTTAACTCATTTTCTAATTCATTTTCTTCAAGTAATGCTGATATGTCCACGGTATTGCTGCAGCTTTCACCACCACAATGGAGGCACACTGATGAACATTTAAGGCCTGCTTTTCGGCAACCGCACGCACTTCCACAATTACCTTTGCATCTGCAAAAGATTAATTTCATAAGTTCGGAGAGTGCTGGAGGCTTGGAAGCTTGGATTGGCATCCAAAATTTTCCATGCTTCATGCATCTTCTGGATATTTACGGAACCATAACTGAATCTGATATACTCGGAAACTGTGGAAACGGGCTGCATCTTGTATTGGAGGAAGTGAAGAGAGATTAAATGCATTTTCATTCACTGTCTTAGCAAATCGTTTGTATCGCAGAGTGTCTAGAGTATCGTCTTTATTTCTGCCATATAAAGAGAAGAAAAAACGTTCGCCAACAACACTGAGTAACGATGACTCGACTTTGTCACTTATAAATAATTTAGTTCCACTTGCTAACTCTGGATGCTTCTGCAAAAATTTTATAAATTTGACTTTGCCCATGTTATACGCTGCTGACGTTGTATCGCATCCTGAGAAGGCATGGAGAAACAGTAAATTCTCAGCTATTACGTCGTCACATTTAAAACAGACAGACAGACAGTACAATTGTTCGGACGTGAGCCCTTTTGAAGGTTTTTAAAAAAATACATTAGTTTGATTCCTTCCTAATGCCGTTAGCAATACAAGGACGTCGATGTCTTCTGCTATGATTGTCACCGAATCATATGACTGTGATGCAGCAAGCGCACAACGGAAGATGACCGCATCTGCATCCGATTCAGTCTGATCGACAGTAAAATCAGTTTTTTAGTGGGTAAAAGGGTCAAACATAGTTTAATAATAGCATAGGAATGTTAAGATCATAATAAATTGTATGAATAAAAAAAATATAGATAGAAAAGTAAGTATAATTTTTACTTTTTATTGCATGCCTATGAGCATTCGAGAATCCGTTCAAGTTTGGAGCGCTGTAAAACCTAGATAAATAAATTAAAATGAAACAAGTATAAAGAAGATATTGTTCGTTAAAAAACCCTCTACAAAATTGCTGTGATGTCATTTTATTGTAAAATGAACTGAAAAAAAGTTATAACCTCCAAAAGGAAATTTGTTACAAAATTTTTACTTATTTTTGTTTATAACATTTTTGTTGGTCACTTGACGATAAAAAGTAATAGAAATGAAATTGTAGGAAATTTAATTTGCTAAATTTTATGTTTAATTAAATTTTCTGTAGGGTAACTAGTTTACGAGATACAGAGCGAAAACCCTTTGCACCCGTTTTTCCAAGATGACGGCCGGGGGACAAGGGTTACGACCCCACAAACTTGAACTTAAGCTTCTACTGACCCCCCCTACACATTAAAAAAATAAAATTGCGTCCTCTAAAAAACGCAAGGTTAGGCCTAAAACATTTTTGTAACATTTCAATGGACTACTCGAAGTTAACTTAGAAAAGATAAAAGAGTCATTACAAAACAAAATTAATATATATATATTTTAATAATATAAAAGTATTTTCCTGTTTTCAATAGTTAATATAATATTAAATCGTTTATTTCTTGATACAATATTTTATATCTTTATTGTTGAGACCAAATATTTACGTATTTTAGTATCAATCATTATTGTTATTGTTAACGATATGAACAGATGTTGTTTAATTAAAACTTTGGTACAATGTTATTCCTCCGATATTATTGAATTTTCCATGACGTGTCCCTTCGGCTGAGCGTAAACTTTTAACACTAATATCTCAAGTTTTATGATGATTGTATATTGCGTTCAATATCTCATAGCTGGATAAATTTTGTCTATTTTATTTTTGATTGTGATGTTATAATGTGTTATGCATTTTTTCAATTTATTAATGAGCTAACATTGTTTGTTAGAAGGTAAGTGATTTCCTTATTCAAATAAATAAAAGAAAAGTATTTGTATTATGTTTATTTTAATGGTTTATAATTTTTTTGGTTGTCTTGTTTGTTCATCTATTTCCAAACTCGTATGTGTGTGGGTGTGTGTACGCGCGTACGTGTGTGTTCGTTAAACGCTTGTACAACCACTATTTTGTACACACTATGTTGTTTCAATAGTGTCCCAGGAAATACAGTTTAAGTCATGTGTAAATAAGTCATTGTTGATATTATTTGTCGCTCGTTGACATTTATTTTGTTTTACATATCTACTTCTAAATATATTGAATTCCACCAAAACTAAAGCGTGTTCGCTCAAAATATCAGTTGTGAACAACTTCTATCCTTTTACATTTTGAAAAGTCGTCACAGAGAACCAAATCTAATATAGTTTGAGTTTTATCGGTCTAGTATATTCTCGTTGGTTCTTTTATGATTTGATCTAAATTATGATGTAAATCTAATAACTCTTTTGTTGTTGAAAAGACTGAATTAGACACATTGATATTTAGATCGCCCAGGATACAGATTGAGATCGCATCGACTCGTTTTATTGATTGATTTACTAGGGGTATCAAGTGCCTCTCCTAAACCAACATAATTTGGGCTGACAAAGCTGTATTTATAGCCACATCTGTTCAAATGCCGCAACTGAATGTTCCATAATTTTTGTTCTTAGTTATTTTCTGATGTAAATAACATTTTATGTATGTTCATAACATTAGTTTATATATGATATGCAATCTTTGCCTTTGTATTATATGTACAATTTTGTTTAAGATATATATATGTATATTTATATGCTTACTGGACTTGGATGGCAAGAAACCGTTAAAATATTAATTCTATACTTTGTACAAAACAAATTTAAGAAAAAAATCGAATTATAAATATTACTTAATATAAAAGTCTATTAAATGTTTATTACCAACAACAAGTGTTGATGCAATTAGTACTCGAGACTACAGTATTAGTCGACAAAGTAATTTTAATTAAATTTAAGATCAATGACCGTTTCCTTGAGCTCGTTGAACGTTAATATAATTTAAAAATAAATAATAAAAAAATATCGTCAAAATATACTATATAGGTACTACTCATATCCATAAATAGCTTTAATACAAAACTATTTTTAATTTACAAAAAATAAAGCAATCAGTTTTAGAAATTTCTAAATCTTATCTCCAATTTATAATTATGGTTATATAATTAAAATATAAATGAGGTAACCAATCAAGTAACATTATGACCAGGGAGGATATGATAAGAAGAAATGAAAGGATAATTTAGATAGTTTAATGCTGCTGTATATTAAACTGCTAATATTAAGAAGTTAAGTTAGACAAAAGAGATAAAATATTTTTTTCTTATTTCAACTTATAAAAGTAAACATGTTTTTTTTATTGAAGCGCACAAGATTATTATTGATATATTCTTCTTTAACTTTATAAATTTTTAACTATGTAACCAAAAGAAAAAATATTTTACATTAATTAACTAAACATATGTTTAAATATATAATAGCAATGTTTTCTAAACTCTTATATTTTCCTATAAAATGTATGTGTAACATTAAAACGATATTTTATATTACATAAAGTTAAAGATGATTATAAGAAAGATATAATGAAGAAGCAAGTCTGTGAAGACGTGGCGATGACGTTTGATAGAAGAGCTTTGAAATAATTGACACTTGGT
Organism: Napeogenes inachia; assembly: GCA_959347355.1. NCBI lineage: Eukaryota > Metazoa > Arthropoda > Insecta > Lepidoptera > Nymphalidae > Napeogenes > Napeogenes inachia. Next base: position 3,080,603 of record OY365799.1, on the reverse strand, counting down.
TCGACTCCAAATAACGTGGATAAAGGCAGGTGGAGTTTCATCAGCAACATACCCTAAATTGACAATTAATCGGCTCTTTTTTCATAACTTTGACTATTATACCGCTGGTCATAAGTTCGATCTTTCGTAGGTCTGGTTGTTTCTGTGGTGTGTGAATTTTAACAGCTGTCTCTTAACCATAATTCTAGTTTTGCTTTGTTTGGGATTAGATTATGCTATGTGGAACCGGATAATAATAATAATAATAAATATCCGGATATTTATTATTATTATTAAATGAAAGAGAAACAATATTTTTACCCCACATTTCCATAAGTTGTAGAATTGCTAAACAGGCGTCTATAATATTCGCATTCAACACAGAATCGCTCATTAAGCGGTGGTAAAATATATCAAATATATATCGCATCAGAATCCTATAATGTAAGAACAGAATATCCGGATCCTATATTTGTTCAGAATATTTTTTCTGTAATGATATTAATTGTAATTACATTTATAATACACACTCTTGTTCGAATGTGTTATCTCGAACTTTAAGCAAATATCACGTAGCCCTATAAGTTATTATGAATTAGTTATGAATCATAACGCAAGAAATTTTACAATTTTGAAAAATAAATATATTATTTCACATTAAGATTTTTGTTTGAATATACGTACATAACTTATATGATTGTGAATAGCTTTAAGGTTTATCGATAGATTCTTTTATACATACACTTACAATAGGTACCTACAACTTGGGGAGCGAACGCCGTGAAACTCCTCGTGGTGCTCCAACGGTGGTCTCCTCTCGGGGAGACCACCGTGGCGGGACTGGACAAGGACGATGATGGTCGAGTCAGGTTTTACATCTAATTTCCTGAGACCGAGTCCGACCAGATGGATCTTGGCCCCCTTCAGAGGCAGCAGGCTTGGGTGGGGAAAGGGGATCCCTGACAAACTTTAGAGCCTGCGAAAAAGGAATGAGTGCTCCTCGTTGCGGGATGCCCTCTCCGTGGATCATGTCGGGGCATTGCGGTGAGCGCGAAAGCGATACCGTGGTGTCCCATTTTGACGGTGGCGGCAACCGTCAGGTTTAGTGAGTAGGAGTCTCACATAATCACCTTCATAATTCCTGGATGTAGGTGTGTATCCATGAGGATTCCGACGATAAAAAAAGGATGAGAGTTGATGTAACGACGTTTTGAATTTGTTTAGACTTTAAAGCTACGTTATTCTATTATTTAAGTTACACCGAGTTTATTAGTAAGCATTTTCCTTATTCCGAATTTATATTTGGTTTGAATTGTTAAACCTTGTTTATAAGTAAGGCCGCAAGTGACTAACATTTACATGTTTATAAAAACGTAAAAAGAATGACAGAATTTATAAAAGTTAAAATCTTTTATTCAACTTTTAAAGAGATAAATTACGTTGTTTCCAGTTTTTTCTTTGAAGTTTTATAAGAAATAACAGCTTTGAGGCAGTAATTTAAGCTCTTTGTAAACGTAGATACTGTACTCTATCTCACGTGTTATTTTTTGCGCATTTAAGATTAAATAAAATATGCCTGTTTCTATTTAAAAGACGGTCAACACTTATAACACTTGGTAAATCGAAGTGGCTTATTAAAATTAAAGAGAGTAAACTAACTTAACAAGAGGTTATCGGTGACTGTTAATATTGTCTGAAATTAAAGTATAAGAGCTTCATTTATATAATCATAAAAAATAACTATGTTAAAAAAAAACGACTTTAAACCTAAAAAGTAAAAAATATTTATAATATGTCCTATTTACTAATAGGTTTGAATTCGGTGCCAAGCCATTTAGTATAGAAATTTGGTTGAATACATTTTCGTAATTATTGTTTTTTTTTTGTTTAATTAGATTTATTTTAGAAAACCATTTTATTTGTTAGTCATAATAATAAATTATATTTTGTAACAAAACAACTGCCATTATTTCGAAGATACAAATCGATTTCTTTCCTTTAATAACAAAGTTACACAATAGTTCAAATAATGCAATTTCCAATTGTCGAGGACCCCATGCTCTGTGAAAGGCAATATCCTTTGGCATTGCGTAGGTACATTACATAACTGGGCGTTTTATACCGCCTCTATTAGGGGTAGTGTTGCGAAGAGTTAATTGTTCCGATTCCTACCTCCTATTTCCTTTATTACACTGTACTCCTGCAATATCTTTACACAATTCCTAGCAACTGAATGCATGAAGGCACCCAAAGGGAGGTGGGATGTTTCGATAGTTCGATACGAAATTAAATAGGTACTTCGAAATAAAGCGCCCACTCCTCAAAAGCCGGCAACAATCTTGTGTGACTTCTGATATTCTAAGAGAACGTAGGCGTAGGTAAATGTACGATCCGGTCAGCAGTTGTTTGCCGTCTTCTTAATACAAAAAATATCTATGCTACAAATAAGAAATACGCATTACCGTTAATGTTAATTCATTAATTATTACCTTTTATTTAGTCATAATAACTTTCCTCATAGTTTTAAAAACATTTTGTAGGTAGCAGTTAAGAATTTCCTTTCTCAAAAAAATATTTTTTTATACTCTGTGCAGATTGGATTTTTGAAAACCCTCTGTAATTATCACAATTAGATAATTAACAATATTTTTGATTGTTTGTTAACAAAAATAAAAGTAAGGTTACTGTGGATTATAAAAGTGCTACTGCTTTATACGAATTATTAAAAGCGTTCTTTTTATTAAGATTTTGTAAGAAATTTTGAGCAGGAAAGTTAACAGTAACCGAATTTGTTAACTTAATTGAATTACTCTCTAACTTGATTACTAACTAAGGAAACTTTGTATATGTAAGGCAATAATAGTGTCCTGTATCAATGTTGTATACTTAAAAATAGTTTGGTATGTTGTTAGTTTTTAAATTACATTATATTAAAGTTACAATATTTTTATTTTAAATTTGTAATTAATTACATATTGTATACCTTGAAAACTATTTTACTACGTAATAAAGGATTAATATTTATTAATTCAAATAAAATATAGTAAAGATTTGACTTAGGATAAATAATATTATATTTGAACGTATTCTAATATTGCAGTCTTAATAAAAACGTTTTAATGTTTTCCATTACAAAATAGGCTTTACCTAACAAAACAGATATAAACTAAATTACTAATTGTCTATATAGTCTGTAATTCAATCAATCATTTATGCTGTTAACTAAAACCATAAAAAGTTACTTTTTAAAAAGGTACGTAGATATTTAATATCAATTCACTTTTCGTACTTTTTTATTAGTATAATTGGAAGAACATTTCAAAATATTTGAAAATTTCCTCAAATATTTTTATCCTGCAGTTAAAGAACGTAGTTAGTTAGAATACTTTTTTTTATTAACGTGCTACTGGAAGGTATCTAGTGTATATATTATTTTATAACATGTTCCATGTTTAACTTGATATATAATCCAAATTTAACCCCATTTCTCTTATTTAAAAATTATTATTGCAGTTTTCAAACGTCAAACGTGAGGTAACGTAAAAAAAAACTGAAAAGATCCAAATTTTTCGTGATATTAAAATCTTCAGAGTTTTTGAATGGTGATCATATATTATTATTTATTTAAAAAAAATAACACTGAAGTAACTAACGACGTTCTAGCTTTGTTATATTCTCACATTGACAAGTGCTTTAAGATGTTTAGAATGTCAAACATTCTAAACAACGCTTATAACTTATCTTTGAATTATGAACGCCATTGGATTTGAATAACTGTAAAGCAACATATGCAGAAATGTCAACAAGTTGGTTACTGACAAACCTCTTTATACATTGTGTTGTTGTCATTTCTAATTAAAATTCCAACCTTGAAAGCACTTTGCGAATGTTTCTCTTGTTTTATGAAGATAAATTGTTTTAATTTTCTTTTGCGTCGACACTTCACGCAAATAATCAAAATATAGCAATTATAATTAAAGTGAAAGTAGTATATTCTTAAAAATAGCAAGATTATATCCTTTAATAGTATCTAATTTATCCTTTAAAAGTTAAGTTAATAAATAATAATAAGAATAAATAATAGTTAGGTTAATAATAATAGTTAAGTAAATAATCTCATGGTATTTAGAATTTTATACATGGATTAGAATTTAAACTTGCAATAATATAAATTCGTATTTAACTTTCGTACGTTATATAATAGGTAGGTTGGCCTTGATAAGAATAAAGATATCAATCGTTGGTTTGACTAAAACTAATGTTATGTTTGTATAGAAGTTTAATTGAATAAATGAATAAAAGTACTATTGGATACGGATTTGAATAAGAGTGGTGAATATATAAATCGTCTCCCAGCTTAGAGACGGTAGTGTGTGATTGAGAGACTAAGTTGTGGAATAGAATTCTATTAAAGTATAATAAAGTATAACAGTGATAGCAAAGAGTTTAAATTGTAAACAGTTATATGTGTTTGTAGGCAGTGCAAATAAAGTGTTTTAAATAATAGAACGACTATCATTGGTGATTCTGTGCAGTAAGAGAATTCTATTACGAATAATAGGGCAAAGAAAATAATGAAAGAATCAACAGCCTCAAGTACCAGTTTCGCACACTCGGAAGTTCCGATCATTAATAGATATAACATGACTGCAGTGTAAGTAATAGCTCAGATACAAACTGTAATCCACAGACGAGACGATTAGATCGGATCGTTGAATATATATTTAACGATCTTAGAAACCTATTGACTTAATCTTAGCCCAATACCGCTATGACAGCTAGGTACATCTATTCAATTTTAAATATATTTTATAAAATAACGTCAATGTTAGTAAAGTATTTCAATATATAATAATTCAAAACTAGATATTTTATTAAATTTAATAGCATTGCTGCTTTCTTTCTGGTTTTCACACCGAAAGGGTTTCTATTTGCAAGGAAAATACCAGTCCAGTCTATTTTTTTTAATTGATGGTTTACAAATTATGGGCTTTTAACCGAACCGCATGTGCCACTAGACCTAAATATCGGTGCCATTTTTAATTTAAATCCTACGATTACTGATACACCCGCGACCTCTCGTATACCGTCCCGACGATCTAATTGAGTTAATATTTCGTTACCGACTTCCATTGACCTAACATTCTTTATATAATGATCGTCTTTTTTGGGAATATAGTACAAATTTCAGCAGCGTCTAAATACAACCATTCAAATAAAGTATAATATTAATTCTGAGATAAAGATTATCTGGAGTACATTTTATTTGCGGTCTCTGTGACAACATTTATAAAAGGACCCATAATTATTCCAGTTCCTTGATTATTGCCAGATGAATATTAATAAGAATATAAGGATGAGTTTGACCCTTTTCATTTGAAATATGTATTTTAAGATAATAATTTTTGGAATAAATATTCAATGATTTCATATTATTCTGCAGTGTAAAACGATATTTTAGGTAGATATTTAGAATAGGTATACAATGTTATCTATAATTTATTAAATAATATATAGGTATGTTAATCTTCTTTCTACAATATGAATATAAAAATGAGTTTACTGTACAATAACTTAAAAAAAAATCTTTTCATTAACACATATTTAAGAATTGTATGGTTATTTAGCAATTCTTTAAATTTATTGTGTTACTTTTAATTTTTTTAATAAACATGTTATAAAAAATAAATTTTCGTTAGTAGGTACAACACCCATATGTTTAAATTTCAAATCCAGTCCTGCCAGTGTTGATGAATTTGTTTTTCCAATTCTATTAGGAAATATTTAATGAAGTTAACATGGATCAACTTGTTTATAGATAATTTTCAAACATAAAACAAATGCTGTTTTCATAGACTTGTCGCAGCTGCTATGTTGAAACAATGCACTTGAAGGGAATATTTCACGGATAGTTAACGATACTTTACTTGAATTTGACTATATCAAAGGATATTATAATCTTGCTACTTTTGAAAATATAATACTCTCACTTTAATTATAATTGGTTTTTTTTTTAAGTGAAACGGTCGTCGCAAAAAAAAATAAAACAATTTATCTTTATAACACAAGAGAAACATTTACGAAGTGCTGTCGAAGAAATTTTAGTTAGAAATCACTGAAACACAATATATATATAAGTAAAGAGGAATGGCAGTAACCAATTGGTTGACAATTCAGGATATTATGTTACTTTACAGTTATTCACGTCCAGGGTGTGGTCTTTTGACGTTCAGAGTTCAAAAATAAGTAATAAGTATTGTTTAGAATGTTTAAGTTTTGAATCGTAAAGTACTTGTCAATGTGAGAATATCACAAAGCTAGGACGTGGTTAGTTACTTCAGTGTTATTTTTTTTAATAAATAATAATATATGATTACCATTCAAAGACTCCGGAGATTTGAATACCACGAAAAATTTACATTTTTTCGTTACGTTACTTTACGTTTGACGTTTGATAAGTGCAATATAATATTTTAAATAAGAGAAATTGCATTTGATTTCGACTATGTATCAAGTTAAACAAGAAACATATTAGTTGTTAAAATATATTATACACTAGATAGCTTCCAATAGCACGTTAATAAAAAAAAAGTATTCTAACTACGTTCTCTAACTGCAGGACAAATATTTGATGAAATTTTCAAATATTTTGAAATGTTCTTTCAATTATACTAATAAAAACGAAATTTGAATAAATATTAGTTATCTACTTATTTTTTTTAAAGTAACCTTTTCTTGATTTACAGCTTTTCTTTTAGTATCATAAATAAAAGAAAATTATTAGTTAATAGATTAATTTTAATCAAATTCATTATAGTTACAGACTGAACCCTAAATCTTTCTAAATTTAGGGTTTAAAAAATAAAATCTTAACATTTAGGATTCGCGAGCAAAATAGTTAACATTGTATTTTTGGTATCGCACACTTCTTTGTTTTATTATTTTTTGATGTAAAAACGCCAAAATTTTCAAACTTTGTTTATATTGCTACATCTAACACACTTCAACGCTCAATAATTTGAAATGCTATTATTAATATGTTTATGTTTAATTTAAACAATTATTTATCAGGAATAGAAACAAAGAAAGATGTCAAATTTAAATTAAATACTGCAAAACAAGATTGACTTATAACAAAATTTAGCTACAACTCAAGCTTATTATAATACGTTGTATACAATGCGTACGCGCAAGCCACATTACGAACTAAATTATCTTGTATAAAAAATATATGGCCAATCTACTGCTTTCACTTCATTTTAGTATTGGCCCTAAAAATATTATGCTATGGCAAAGGGCGTATTAAATTTAGCTCAGCGTCAATAAAGGTACTCAGAATGCACATCTGCCACTTCAATGGGAAATTGACATAATGAAAATAAAAACACTATTATTGATACCATATATTTTTTTTTACTTAAAAAAATAGGTTATCGACCAAATAGGATGAAATAAAAACTATGGTCACAAAGTTATGTGAGTTGTAGAAGATGATAAAAGGAGCTATATTATTTAATCTTAAAAATGCATTCGTGAACCATTATAAAGATCTAAATAGGTTGTAACCAATATCAAGCGTCTACTCGTAACAATAAGAATTTATAATGAATATAATAAAATTAGCAAATTAAGTCTAAGTGTCTAATATAGATAGAACATTTCCAAGAAACTCTCGACATAAATGGGTAAGGAATATGAATATGTATAAATACCTCATGATCTCATTATCATATTTGATAAATACTTAACGTATTATGTTTTCAGTTTACATTTGCATAGTATTTAGTAGTCCTAGAATAAATATTACAGATATGTTAATATGTATAGCAAACCAACTTGATATTTTAAATGTTAAGATTTTATTTATTTTTATTTATTTAAATAAATTCTATCTCAAATTAACACTGTTACGAAGATCAAACTGAAATTACTTAGCTTCAGGATATTGTTAATGAGATCTGTTGTTAATTATTTTTTATTAGACACAAAATGTAAAAATTGCCCTAATTATGGCTCTGTTTTTAAAAAAGCTTTGAAAAGCTTTGTTTTATATGTTATTTAGCTGTTTAATAACAAATATTAGATACCTACTATTTGCAGTTATAAATACCAAAACATGGATGTTTTTCTAACATACTATATATTCCTGACTAAATCTTGATTTAGGCTCTTAAATAACAACTACAGCAATATATCTTAGTTCTTACCAGATTTATGCTAATTTTATTTAATAACAGATTAAATACATAATTAATTTCTTTTCGATGTAAGTAACATAATTGTCGAATGACAATTAAGAAATTGAATTAAGCAAAGAAATCACTTAAATTTATATCCCAGGTTCGATAATTGCAAATCTACCTCATCTATTCGTGTGGACGCATAAATTTGTTGAAATTTATCTTAGTTCTGCGGTAATGGACTTGTTTCAATTTCTCTAGATATTTACGTATGTTTAACGAACAGAAACTACGGTTTTCGACATGTCCAAATGTAATGTAAATTCTTTTAAAGTTTGAAAATATCTAGAAAATATTTATTTATTACTATTTACCAGTAGATACATTTGCTTATTAATGCAGCAATTTAAAACAATATCTATATAGTCAAAATCAAATATAGTTTATAAGTTTTACTCTTTTGAATGAGTCACTTGTGTTATAATACTTATCAAATTAATAAAAAATAACAACGTATAGAAAGTCATACCAATTATCTCAATAAAAAATTGTGTATACGAGGGTGTGTATACGTTTCAATATTATAATCTAGTTATTAAAAAATACTATTGCATATCTAGACTCTTAGTTGACTTTCGAAACAATTATTTATAAAAAAAATATTTTTAGACGTAACAATATATTTATATCTTATAACCTAAATAATTTCGTGAAAAATTATAAGAAAAAATAACTTAGAAGTGGTAATAAAGTACCTATTACCTCCAGAGTACTGGTGCCGTCACTCAATGCGGTTATTGTTGCTCTTGTCAGGTTAGTGACAATTACAAAAACAATCTTGAATTTTTAAAATTGGCACAAAATTGTTGGCATCAAAATTGTTCTTTATTTACTGGCTTTAACTTAAATATGCGAGATATTTTATTCAGACGCCCTTGAAGAAGAATAAAAGTCGCAAAAATAAATAAAAAATGGATTAATAATTTATAGCTCCTTTATTCTTAAAAATAATTTAACAATCTATACTTTTTTCATATCTACAATATATATTTTAATAATTTCTTGCGCTTGATTTTGGAATATTTAATTATTATGAATAGTAGAATTATTGCTATTCTCAAGAGTTAATTGAAGAGGTGGTAGGTTGATGCTGTTGCTGTTGCATCTCTTAATTTAAAACCTATAACCATTTTTTTTATAGCGGCACCAATATATTATATATTCAATGGGTTGAGGTGAATGCAGAAATATTATTTGGGTCTCCAGTCCATAAAATAATACGGACTTGAACTAATGAACTATTAAGCGATGTAATTAAATAAAATTTGTTAAGTTGTTTTATTTTTTAAAGCACCGTCAAATGTTGATACCATTTAGACATGTAAGAGAATTATGTACGTTTTACATTTATGGTTAATTATATTTTTAAAAGGATACATCGTGTATCTAATTGTAATATTATAATTCTTCCCGAAAATTAAAAATACTTCTTGAAGGACAGTAAAATAATGAGAAAAGGCCATCAAAAAGCAAAGTTTTTTTTAATGAAACAGGACGGACATTACCGGTTTGCAAAAGCTAGCATAAAATGGAAACTTTCTATTTTAGTGTCTATAGTAAAAAAATCTACTTAGATTTCCATTTTAGTGGTTTTTCATTACAAACACTCTTTAATTATTCCTGGAACCCTGCTCCTCTACAGAGCTCACCTTTTCGTGTGAACGCATAAATTTTCTTTTTTTTTCACCATTACAATCTAACACACCTCTCAATTTCCCACAATATTTTTGTTCAACTAACGAACTAGAGCTTGTCTTTGGCTGACCTATTTTTTATCTTGGTATTTTTCTTTACAGATTTAAAATATTGTTGTATAAAACTACTTATTTTATTATAAAAAATGCAACACCTTATTGTATAATAAATTATATTCATTACGAAGGACAGTCTAAAAATATATAAAATATGTTGAAAAACGACTAATAATAGACTAGGTTGAACATAGTATTTAGATCTTTCCTTTTTTTAGGTAATTCTTTTGTTCCATGTGCTTGAAAAATAATTGATGGCCCCAATGGCTTTAAAAAATAGCAGAATAATCATTTAATTTAGTAGTTGAATGTAAAAAGATTTTGTTTGATTTGAATTTGACAATAGGTATCCGAATATGTAAGTAGTTTTACAATCTACATTCTGAGCTTCAACATTCTAAGTTTCCAAGTGCAATCATAGTTAGTTTCCCCAGTGAATGGCTTCAAGGATTTCTACTTCAACAAATTTCATTAATTTTAACATTATGATAAATTATTTTTTTGTGGTAAACAAAAAATAATATGTAAATAGTGTTAGGTTCCTTAATCCATATCATTATGAAGGTAATTTTGTTATAATTTTTAAATTACAAAATTACTTCCGTGGTTACAAAACACTTCTGTTTTTTAAGAAGTTATTTAGTTTATGCGCTTTTGGTACGCCAACCAGTAAAACCATGTCAGATAGGGTAAGCAGCTCTCGTACTCGTATAGGATGGAGTCCGGAGTGAGGCCCTGAAGTTGACCTTGATGAGACTTTTCAACCTGTATGTGAATGGCCTCATTGAGAAACTGAACGGGTCATCAGTCGGATGTATATATATATATATATATATATATATATATATATATATATATATATATATATATATATATATATATATATGTATAGTCGGAGTATTAGTAATCTGAGTTATGCCGACGATATTGTGTTGCTGGGTTGCTGTCGGCGGGTTCAACCAGAACACCCACAGACTGAGAATCCAGTACAATAACGGATTCAGAATGCTACTGGGCTTGCCACGTTTTTTTGCAGAAAGGACAAACTCCAAACGACTTTTATGCCATTATAAGTAATAAAATGTCTTCACTGTTGAAAGGGATACGGTTAAGTTCTAACAGTGTCCTGAGATTGTTAGCATCAAAACCGGATTCCCATTTTTTAAAGCACTATTAATATCTTAGTAATTTGTGACATGGTTAATTTTATTTATTGTTATTAATTCTAATTAATAATGTGACATAACTGTAAACAAAATGTGCCTATGTTGGTCGAATTATTATTATTAAATTACAAACAGTAATTAATTACAAACAGTTTAACTATCATTAAGTGGATTTATAATTGTATTATTTAAAAGAGTAACAATTAATAATGTTAGATAGAAACTGGAGAAAATAATAAGGAGTAGGCAAGTCTTCGATTTAATTGATTTGTTTGATATTGACGTCAATTATTTAATTCGACCTACGCTGTCGAAATTTGACAGGTCATCACTCGTTACACAAACAATGTTGATTTTATTTTGATTTCATTATTTGCAAAATTACATTTTAATACGATATTGTGAGCGATCAATTAAATTATTATTATGTAATTATAATTTACATTTAAGTGTAGTTATACGGTGTACATTTAAAATTATGTATAATTAGATTTAAAATGTTATTGCAATATTAAAATAGCATTCGAAGGCTACATAATTTTATTTTAATTATTTGATATGAAGTTTAATATTTATTTTATTAGTTTGATATTTATTTTAATTATTTGATATCTCAGTTAGAATGGTCGAATTGTAAGTGAATTACATTAGTATATTATTTATATTATTCGATTTGATAGAAGACTTCTTAAATATTATATTTTAAATATTATTATTATTTTTATCATATTTGTATATAGTTGTTACCTTAAAATTTTTGTTTGGCATGACATAAACGCTGACAGATTTGTAGCAAAAGCTCGAGAGGTAGTTAGAACATTAAACGTTGGTTTATTATATTAATTGGTTCAAATATTGAACCTAAACTGTAAACGCAGACATACTGTAGAATTTAAAATATAATAAATAATCTCTAAGCAACAACACCGGTTCAGCATTAGTGTAAGAAATTTAAATCATAATAAGTTCCATTGAAATTAAAAAAAAAATTGGTTATGAATTTATATAAATATAGGATGAAAAATAAACCAATACGGGCAGCAATTTGCGGCCCGTCTCAGTGAATTAAGTATTCTATATTATGTGAGACATACCTACCGTATCAGTGACACGGTAGCTCTATTGGTAGAACGACGGGTCGGTTTCCCAGAGGTCGCTAGTTCTAATCCCTGCCCGTATCGGTTTATTTTTAATTCTATATTTATATAAATTCATACCCATTTTTTTTTAAATTTCAGTGGAACTTTCAGTGGAATTGAAATAAGCTTAACATGGCTATTATTGTTTATAGATATTTTCAAACATTTGGTTATGAAATTTGATTATGAACTAGAATTTTTGCATGTAATAAAATGACTACCGTAAAATGCCAAAAAAATCCGTTAATCTTTCCACACATAATCTTCTTATTAAAGTTGCTAGATATAAAAAGCAGGACGTGAAAATTATGTTCAAGTTAAAACTGGTCCAAATTCAGTTCTGTTATGCTTGTTTAGTTTAACTTATGTAACATTGGATTTTAAGTAGATAGTATTTACTTTATTACTAAGAGGGTATAATAAAGTACTCTAATTTCTAATATATTGAAAGTTATAAGTTTATAATATTTACAAATAAATTATAATATTTATAAATATAGTTTAACCTTCATAATTTCTTAATCAATGCTCTAAAAAATTTTAATCGTCTGTTAGCATATTTAGATATGTAGACCTTTTTTTAAAAAAATATAGATTAAAAAAATTGTATGATATGATCGACCTCTAAAAAACCTTTCCTTGACTCTGCTAATTGGGCTTCCGCATTTGCTAAACTACCAGCTACCCGCTTCGAGGAATTTCGCTATCCGGCAATACTGTAAACTAAATAAATATTGATATTCTGACAACAAGTGAGATAGCAACAACAGCGGATAAATCAATCATGTGCGAAAGGCCTTTCATGACTATGGATCTGGAATTGAAATTTGCTCGACTGTTATTTACCTCAGAAAGATCTGTGAAGGTTAGTTTGGGGTGTACCCTTTATTAGAATTCTGTGTACAGAATTTTCGTTAGTCAATCAAATTGGAATCAATAAATGATTTTATTTGAATATTTTAAAATGTTTAGAACTATTTTTTTACTCTCCCAAGATACCTTTATAAAAGTTTATACCACAAAGATGTATATAATCCTATAATCTATAATATTCAAGAATATACTGCTAATATGACGATACTGCTAATATGGCTAAAAATGTACTGCTAATATGCCATAAATATTTAAATTAAGTATGTTATAATGGCTGATTTATACTGCTCTGGTATTAAATATTTCAATTAGGTACATACTTACTACGGCACCAACATTATACCTATGCATGTTTAATTAGTTTAAAGCGTAATGTAATAAGTGTACAGTGTATTTTATTATTAATCAGATTTATATGACTACTATATTATAAGTATATAATATATTCTAATATTATACAATGGTCCCTCAGTCGGGTAATAACTGCTTATTGGCATTATCTTTTCTAAATTTAAATTAATATAACATCAAATCAAATAACAAACTTCCAGTGAACACTATTGAAATATAGTTTAAAATATTTACATCCTTGTATAACTTCGAAATGTTACGATGAAAATGTTTTCAGGACATTCATGTAATTGATAAAGTGACAAACATTGCGACACATTTACGCAATTTAAAATACAACGATAACATACTGCTACATACTTTAATGTATTTTGTGTGTGTATTAGTAATTTGTGCTTACTATGTGGCATGCAACAGATCTAAGGTTATGATTGTAAAATTCCATTTTGTGTTTAAGTAAATACCGTAACTTTTTGCAACCAATTTCAAAATTTCTGTTTCGCTGCTAACATTTCTGATCGTTTCGTGTGCTAGAAATTTCTAGGAAAGGAATTTTTTTTTTATTCAATACGACGAAAACTGAACTACGACCTTAAATAGCTACAAGACTATAATTAAAATACATAACTCTACTTACGTCTCCTAGAAAGATAGACTAATAATAACATGTTATGTTTTGTTTCATCTACAATATATTTTTCATGAGCTTACACTTTTCAGAGATCTGAAATAATACTTAAATGTTTATTGTCATTTTAAAACACTATTTATTAACATAATTTTTATTTCATTATGACATTTTTACCTTTGTACCATGTAGATGAAAATTAGGTTAGGTACCCATCACAACACATCTGAAATTCTAGAAAAATGAAATGTTGTAATAATTTTATTTTGCTCGCAAGAAGAGTTGCGGTCCTTAACTAAAGAAAAGAATAATTTAAACCTGAAAAACGTGGAAAGTATGTGTTCGCTATTCGCTTAACTTATTCTTAATCTAAAACTCGCGCGCGTCATTGGTCTGACCAATAGCAAAGCTCGAACAGAGCATACAGTATCGGGTGATTGGCGGACAATTCATTCGAAAATGGTGATCGCGTCGTCGCGCGAACAATTCAATCGTCTGTTGCAAAAACCGCAAAACATTTAATTTCTTTGAAGATTTGTGTTTCCCAGTGTAATTTAACGTCTTCCTTGGCCGAGGAGTTATTGTGATCGGTGAACGTAAGTGTATAGGTGATATCCAGCATTATCATAATCGGCGGTGCCACCACGTGCCACCTACCCCCAGAACTTTGAGAATAAGACATTGAAGATCGTCGGGTGCCTGGTCTGAATAGCTGCAAGCCCTAAACTGTAAGTACTTGTTCTTGTTCAGGCCAATCGTACATAACTTTTGAGAACCCATCGTTTTACCGGCAGAGACCTATATCCAATTCGTGCTCTGACCCTAGCTGACGCTGACGGGCCACCTCGGTTCGCTCGTTACGTTACATATTTTTGGTGCCGAAACCCGGGAATAAGGGTGCCCGATAGTTTCATTTTGTTTTGTTTTAAATATCGAACATATTATATAGCTGGCATTTTCTAGAAATACCTACTAACTTTATATTTAACGTTATTTCCTTATTATCTTATTTATTTAATACCTAACTATCTTAACTTTCTAAAAAATATATATATAATATCATATTGTTCTAGTTTCAATAACATAAAATTCATATTTGAAACTCGTTCGGCCATTTCTATATTGAATCTTCAACTTCATTCAACAGTAGTTGAAATCATTCAAGTTCATTCGTTAATACTTGCACTCGATAATATTCATTATCTATGTACGTTCATTCAGTTCCTTTTAACACATCGTTCTTATTCGTTCTTTTGTACTAGCATCAATTGCATACAAAGATTTGAAACTACATAATAATATTATATAATATTACCGTTTTTGCAACACAAATTCGAATTCGCTAATATAATAAATGGTTACAGATCACATATAAACAATCTTAAAGCAATTAATCGGTGTTTATGTGTATCAACCGGCTGTGACAATTTAATATATTAATCCTTAACCTCACCATTGTATACCTAACAGTAGGTATATAAAACAATCTAAGCTAACGGTGTTTTATATATTGGTATTGTAAGGTATTGCAGATCTTAACACAATATTACTACCTTTTAAAATGCGAAGTGTTTCATTTTAATTAACGGCTGCAATATTTATCAATTCACAAACAATTTAAATTTTACTTAATTATTTTAACATAAATAAATTAAGAAACCGTTGTTTGTATTAACCAACCCATTTAAGGAAGTTGTATTCCGTGTACCGTATACTTCAACTCAAGCTAGCCGCGTTATATCGGTTGTCGAGACGCTCTGTGTGACTCATTCAAATAGCGACCGTCGGCGAACTGCCTAAAGCACAAAACTGTTATATTTGTTTTCATATTTATATTTGTTTACCTCGTTAGCGTTATAACAACTATTATTATTTTGTTGTTTCTTGATCTTTTGTAAATTCATTTATAAAAATGTCTTTTCATCCAAAGCGTACTATTCGTAAGTTAAGTTCTGCGAGTAAATCTAAATCTAAATATTCAGAAGTCGATCATTATACTGTGCATGATTTACCTTCTTTACGTCGAAAACGAACAATTGCTATTAATCGTATGTCAAAGGCATTAGAAGTAGGTAAATTAGCGCGAAGCGATGAAACTCATTGCGATCTTTTCTTTTCATATTGCGACCAGATTAAAAAAATTGTATCCGAATTTGAAGATTCACATTATTCAATTTTAGTTCTTTTAGAAGAGGATGATGTCGATGTTGATGATGCTGTACGCACTCGTTTCGATGATTTATATTTTCAAGTTAAGACGATACACCGTAGTTTGTCAAAAAATAATTTAAATTCTACCGAAACTATAAATAACTCTTTAAGCGATTTTCATAATAAATCAACGTTATCACGCGTCAGATTACCGAAGATACAGCTACCACTATTTTCAGGAAGTATTAAAAAGTGGCCTGAATTTATAGATACATTCAATGCATTGATTCATAATTGCCCATCTCTTTCTAGCATTGAGAAGTTTCATTACTTGGTTTCCTCTTTAAGCGGCGATCCGTTAGCTCTTATCCGTGTGTATCCTGTTGCAGGTGAATACTACTCAGATGCATATGCAGCATTAATTGCGCGTTATCAAAATAAGAGAGAATTAGCTTTCACGTGTTGGAAGGATTTATTGAATATCACTTTTAAAAGTCAAAACCTAAACGAGTTTCGTCGTTCTTTAGATAGTATGGATGAAAACTTAAGTATTTTACGAAAATTAAATTTACCGGTGGAACAATGGGATTTTATTATTGTTTATTTAATTTTATCAAAATTAGAACCTAAATTACGTCGTGACTTTGAAGAGAAATTTTGTGATTCAGAATTTCCCCAATATTTACAATTAAAATTATTTTTACATTCGAAATGTGAAGCGCTTCTTAGGGATAGTCATTTTAATGAGTCTTCGAATTCGAAGGTTACTTCAATTAAAGAAAATTCTAGAACTTCATCTACTTACGTAAAACGTTCCAACGTTTCTCATGTCTTGCTAACCGATAATCAACAACGGTCTAAGGGTTCTATGAACCATATTCGCAAGTGTTCATTCTGTTCTGAAGCACATTCTATAACACAATGTAAATCTTTTTTGGCTAAATCTGTGGACGAACGCATGTCTATTGCAAATGAAAGAAAGTGGTGTTTTAATTGTCTTAAACAATCACATCAATTAAAGGATTGTAATTCTATTTTTCGTTGTTTAAAGTGTAAACATAAACATCACTCCTTAATACACAAGGATCGCGCTGATAATTATTGTACTATTTCTAATTCAAAAATGGAAAATTCGCAGGCGGTATCTCTTGTTACCAAAGGAGCTAACAGCACCTTATGTGCTTCGGTGAATACTACCGTGCTTCTTGCTACCGCGATTATTCAAGTTTTAGGCGCTGATGGTGAATATCATTCTTTTCGTGCTCTATTTGATTCTGGGAGCCAGAGTCATTTCATTACTCGCAAGGCAGTACAACATTTAAACTTAATACCAGTTCAATGTGAAACAAATGTGAGCGGCTTGGGTGGTACTGCTGCTGAAATCACTGATAAAGTATCTTGTTCTATTGCATCAAACACTCGTTATTTATTCGACATCGATTTATACATTCTTTCTAATATTTGTGGTGAACAGCCGATAGCTAAGATTAATACTGCTGGTTGCTCACATATTAATTCGTTGCCGCTAGCGGATCCAGGTTTCGATATACCTGGTCCTATCGATATCTTGCTGGGTGCTGATATGTTCGCTGAATGTCTTCTCGACGAACACATAAAGGGTAAGACTAATCAGCCACTCGCTTTTAATTCTGTGTTTGGGTGGCTTTTGTTAGGAAGAACGCCACTTATTTCTTCATCATTACTTATTTCTTCGACATCAAATAATTTGACTGAGACTGTTGAACGTTTCTGGGAGGTTGACAGCGTTCCTTGTGCTTCATCTCTTACACCGGACGAACAGTCTTGTGAACAAAATTATGTCACCAGTCACTATCGTGATTCGATAGGACGATACGTGGTCTCCTTGCCTTTCAAAGAAGGTGTGGAACCAGAATTCGAAGGTTCTCGTGATATCGCGCTAAGACGGTTTAAAACAGTCGAAAGGCGTCTGACTCGTGATTCCAATCTACGACATTTATATTCAGAGTTCATGGAAGAATATGAGACAGCTGGTCATATGACGTTAGTGAAAGGTAAGGAGCTGGATAAAGGCAAATATTATATACCACATCATTGCATTATCAAGCCTGATGCCGCTACAACTAAATTACGTGTCGTGTTTGACGCTTCCGCTAAGGATATAAATGGTAAATCACTAAATGACACTTTATTGACGGGACCTAAGCTTCAGTCAAATATTTTTGAAGTCCTTCTAAATTTTCGTTTACCTGCTATAGTTTTTATGGCTGATATTCGTCAAATGTATAGGCAAATAGAGGTTTTAGACGACCATAAGAATTATCAACGTATCTCTTGGAGATCTACTCCGGAGAAGGTTTTGCAAGAATATCGTTTAAACACCGTCACCTATGGCGTTTCCTCTGCTCCATTTTTAGCTTGTAGAACTATACAACAACTAATAAAGGACGAAGGTGATTCTTTTCCTCTTGCAAAACAAATTTTGTCCCGAGACATTTATATTGATGACGTAATCACCGGTTGTGATACTTTGGGAGATGCTTTCGAAGCTAAATCACAAATCATTAAACTTTTTTCGTTAGGCCATTTTTTATTACGAAAATGGGCCAGTAACGAACCTGCTTTACTTTCTGATCTTACTCAAGAGGAATGTCTTCTTGATTTAAAATCGTTTTCAGATGGTTATCCTTCAACTCTGAAAGTGCTCGGTCTCAAATGGAACCCAGTCACTGATATCTTTTTATTTGACATTAAATCGCCAAATCGTATTTGTACTAAGCGGATAATTTTAAGTGAAATTGCCAAAATTTTCGATCCATTAGGTTTTTTATCTCCACTTACAATTAAAGCCAAATGCCTTATGCAGAAACTTTGGATCTTGGGCATTTCTTGGGATGAACGTCCTCCCCAAGAGATAACTAACGAATGGTCATCTCTATGTGACCAGCTACCTATTTTAAAGAACCTGCGAATACCTCGTCGGCTCATGACCGATTCTGCTCAAGCTTATGAACTTCACGGTTTTTGTGATAGTTCGGAAATAGCTTATGGGGCTGTTATTTATTTACGCATAACTAGCCATGACGGCATTGTTGAAGTTCGTTTGTTATGTGCAAAAACTCGTGTTGCTCCTCTTAAGAAAATTTCCATACCTCGTTTGGAGCTTTGTGCAGCTGTGTTGCTTACTGATCTTTTTCGTTTCGTTCTCGATACGTTTGGAACTAAAGTTGTTTTAAGTTCGATTAATCTGTGGAGCGATTCAACAGTAGTTTTGTCTTGGCTTCGATCGCATTCGTCGCGATGGACTACATTCGTGGCTAACCGTGTTAGCCATATCCAAGACAATTTTCCTACAGAATGCTGGCGCCATGTCACCTCAGCTGACAACCCAGCAGATATTTGTTCTCGTGGTCAACAACCAAACGATCTACTACATAACTCGTTATGGTGGTCGGGACCATCTTGGCTATCCAGTTCTTCTGACGATTGGTCAAGGTCAATGAAATTTCCTTCTCCTACTGATGACGAAGAGGTTACCGTACGAGCTGAAGAACGTCGATCAGCCATGTTGGTGAAAAATGACACCGGTCCTATAGATTCTCCAATCGAATACTTATTGAATCGATTTTCATCTCTTGACAAAATTATTCGGATTGTTTCATATATTAAACGCTTTATATTGTATTTAAAAAATCCTCGTAACCGAAAACAAACATCTATACTAACCGAAAATGATAATTACAACTCTTTACTATTAATCGTTAAGTTTGTTCAGAAGTCATCTTTTGCAATCGAAATGCAACGCCTACAATCAAATCAATCTTTACCGAAGCCTATTCGTAAACTGAACCCGTTTTTAGACGAAGAGGGTATTCTCAGGGTGGGCGGTCGTATTTCTCGTTCAGGTTTAGAATTTGAGCAGCGACATCCTATTCTTGTACCTAGTTCTCACATGTTTACTACTAAATTAATAGAATCAGTACATCGTAAACACTGTCATACTGGACACAATACTACTCAATATTTATTACTACAACGTTTTTGGATTTTATCTGCTAAACGCGCTATTCGTCGTTGTCTTTCTAAATGTATACGGTGTTTTAGAGCACAACCTCAACCGTTACAACCTTTTATGAGTGATCTTCCATCGTATCGTGTTAACCAGATCAAACCCTTTTCTATAGTGGGAGTTGACTTTGGCGGTCCTTTTCGCATCAAACTTGGTGTCTACCGTGGAGGCAAGATAGACAAAGCATATCTTTGTTTATTCGTTTGTTTAGCTACGAAAGCTGTTCATCTTGAATTAGTTTTGTCATTGTCGGCCGACGGTTTTTTGGCAGCCTTGCGTCGCTTCATAGGACGTCGAGGACGTTGCTCCGTAATCCATGCCGATTGTGGTACAAACTTTATCGGTGCCAGCAATTATTTATCGTTGTTTAAATCAGCTTCGCAAACTGAAAATATTGAATTTCAATTTAATCCTCCTTCTGCTCCCCATTTCGGTGGTGTGTGGGAGATTCAAATTAAGGCTGCGAAGACTCATTTATATCGAATTGTTGGCAATCAAGTGTTAACGTTCGAAGAACTTACCACTTTGTTTGTCCAGATCGAAGCAGTTTTGAATTCGAGGCCTTTGTGTCCGTTAAGTGCAGATCCAAATGATCTCAACGTTCTGACCCCAGGCCATTTCCTAACTCAAGAACCGCTAACAACTGTTCCAGACTCTGACTATTATAATATTAAATTACATCGATTAAATCGTTGGCAGCTCATCCAATCTTTCCTTCAGAATTTTTGGATGCGGTGGAAAAACGAATATTTAAACTCATTAACACAACGTTCAAAATGGACGAAATCGTGTAAACCCCTAAATGTTAACTCTGTAGTAGTTATCAAAGACGATAATCGTACACCTTTACACTGGTCTTTAGGAAGAGTTATCGAATTACATTCGGGCCCTGATGGTATTATCAGAGTGGCAACTATTAAAACAAAAGAAAGTGTCCTTAAAAGACCCTTAGTCAAATTATGTCCTCTTCCTGTAGAATCTTAAGTTTACATATATTCCTTATTGATTTTCGTATTTATTTATATACCTAGCTTGTATTTATCGTAACGTAGCATGTAATTTTTATTTTATACATCTATTTGATAAGTTTAACATTATTCTAACTTAATCCGGAAAATACCAGCTGTATTTTGGTGGGCGGTATGTTCGCTATTCGCTTAACTTATTCTTAATCTAAAACTCGCGCGCGTCATTGGTCTGACCAATAGCAAAGCTCGAACAGAGCATACAGTATCGGGTGATTGGCGGACAATTCATTCGAAAATGGTGATCGCGTCGTCGCGCGAACAATTCAATCGTCTGTTGCAAAAACCGCAAAACATTTAATTTCTTTGAAGATTTGTGTTTCCCAGTGTAATTTAACGTCTTCCTTGGCCGAGGAGTTATTGTGATCGGTGAACGTAAGTGTATAGGTGATATCCAGCATTATCATAATCGGCGGTGCCACCACGTGCCACCTACCCCCAGAACTTTGAGAATAAGACATTGAAGATCGTCGGGTGCCTGGTCTGAATAGCTGCAAGCCCTAAACTGTAAGTACTTGTTCTTGTTCAGGCCAATCGTACATAACTTTTGAGAACCCATCGTTTTACCGGCAGAGACCTATATCCAATTCGTGCTCTGACCCTAGCTGACGCTGACGGGCCACCTCGGTTCGCTCGTTACGTTACAGTATGTTATTTTCGGCGTGTTAAGAATTACTAAGAATAGATCTTATGAAATTTCACCCATAAAGGATTGCGATGACGTCGTAATGAAAGTAATAAATAATTGTTTGGGATATTATAAAACGCGTACAGTTAGTTATTATTTAGCATTATTATATATTTATTTAAAACATGCGATTTTAAATATTTTCTTTTGATTATTTATAATATTTTTCTATGGATTCCTCTGCGAATGAAATAGTCAAGTCTTAATTTGATTTTTTTACCATCAAGATAGATATATATGGCTTCAGTGTATATTTAATTTGTGGATATGTTTGTTACTTAAGTGCATTAGAATTTCATTCAACTTCTCTAAGCGTGTAACGTTCGGTTAATAGTCAATAGTCAATAGTCATTTATTCATAAATATACATTACACGTCAAACAGTTTTAGATACATAATTATTTATATGTCACAATTATATAGTTCCATTGTAATTTTAAATTGTATACATGCCAAAAATATTATTCATTATATTATGTCAAAATTTTATAAATTAATTAAAGATAAAGATTTTTATTTTTTAAAAAAAAAGATTATTCTATCTCTCGTATTACCTTTGAATGTCAATTTAAAATTATGTTATATATTTAGTCAAAATTTATATTTTAAAAAATCATTGTAGCTGTAAAAAGACTCCTCGACAAGCCATTGTTTAAATTTGTGTTATTATGAAAACATCGAATAATTTTATGAATATCTTCATTATGAATAAAATTAATTCTATATGTTATTAAACCTTCATTACAGTGAGGTCAACCTAAATGATACCAGATATTGAAGTTAATTAAGGCTGTTATAGTTATATAGTCTACATAACAAAAAAAAGATGAAAGTCTATAACAACGAATTGTTAGATTCAATCGTAAATCTTGGAAGAAGGAGATATAAAATTGTTTGACAATCGTAACTTAACTAAGAATAAACTAGAACCTAATGATAACATTTAAAAATATTAATATCAACTGTGCAAAAAGGGGATTCTTCTCGCTGTCAAATATGAAATATTATTTCGAGAGTTGTTCATTTGTTCAGGAATGTATTTTACACCATTTCATGAACCGGAAGCAATTCTATGATAACAATTCTTCTATTCTTATAGGTCTCTACATGATACAAGAAAATAAATAAAACACATAACTAAAGTTTTTTTGTAATGTAATGTACAGTTTATAATATATTTCAAGGTAAAAGGAAAATTTAAAACGAAACTTTGTTAGAACATTTACTCACAGAAGCTAACTACCTTATTACGTAGACTTATTAGGTAAAACTAGACAAAACTATTAATGTCTGTTACGTCTATTCTAACCCTAAGATAACCTGGAAGAAATCACCGTAAGGCGATAAGGCCGGCCGTTGTACTTCCTATGTGCTACTTGTATGTGTTTTTTTTTTGTGGTGTACAATAAAGAATGTCAAATGAAAAATAGGTCTTTACATGGTTCCAGATTTTCATCCAATTTTTGTTTGTGTTTTATAAGTAATATTTTAACTAAGAATTTTTCAGATGCACTTACAATAAGTGTAACCATAGTATGAAAAAAATTATCTAAATAAACAACAGATCATTTGTTTTCATATGTAATTTAATACAATTATTCTGGCTATTGCCAAAGACAGACGAAGCTTCTTAGCAATCCATGGATTCACCGTGCGGGTGCCGGGCCCATCGCGTTGCAAGGAGAGGAGTGCAAGCAGTGCCTGGGACTTGCGACCCAGGAGTAGGTTTAAGGGGCCCCTTTATGATGCGCAAAAACGCTCACCTTCACCCTCCACACTCCTCTCCCTACCTAACCAAATTTGGAAAGAACCTACTAATGCCGCCTTTGAAGTACGTTCTAGAAATGAACCGATGCTTGTTCTAGAAAGGCCAAGATCTTTAAGTAGGCTATAGAGAGATTTTGCTGTTATACCTCTCGCTCCCACTTTTACCGCGTACAAACTAACTATAAATTTATTCCTGATCAGTTCGTTGGTTAGTTCGTAATACTTATTGAGCTTGAATGTGTGATCCCTTGGGATGTTTGTTTCCCAAGGAACAGTAAGCTCCACAAGTATCACGCGCCTCAGATGTTTCGAATACAGGAATAAGTCCGGTCTGGATGACGAAACACCAACATCCCCAGGGATTTTGTAATGCTTTTCATACGTGTCCATCATGAGAATCCAATCAGGAGCCGCGCCTAATATTGAATAAGGCTTCGCTTTTGATTTTTTTTTGGAGGAGCCTTCTTTTACGAATTCTATAGATCGTTCGGTGGTTGTTATACCCTTCCGCGCTCTTGCTACTGAAAGACTAACCGCTTCCCGTATAATTTCTAATACCTTGTCGTGGCGACGCGAGTATTGACCTTTATCTAGAAGTACCCTACACCCTACTAATAGGTGTTTCGCGGTTCCTATTGCCTCCCCACAGATGTTGCAAGACTTTTCGGTGGCTTTGCCCCATCTTACTAAATTACTTTGATCTGGGAGAGTCATTTGGAATGCATTAAGATAGAATTTTAATAATGCTTCTTCAAAGCTAGTGGAATACAAAAATCTTCACTTCAAAGCTAGTGGAAAAAATCAAAAATCTTCACTTCAAAGCTAGTGGAATACAAAAATCTCCTATGGTCACCCATTCGTTTTGAATTTCTAGGCTCATCGCGTGGAGTCGGTAATTATCGTTTTCGTCTTGTCGAATAAAAGATTTTGTTATGTCTATGTCTTGAACTTTCCTACTTGATCCTAGCCCTACTTTATTTGTTTGAGCACCTATCATAAACTTTTTATGGAATTGAAGTCGTGACTCGAGCTCTGAGGCAACTTTGTCTTTTGGGAGAGAAGTTACAGTATCATCTTTAGATTTTCCGATGATATGTCTTTTGGTAACTCTTAGATGTTTGTAGAGCTCCGATGGTTTCTTTAATTTTAATCCAAAGTTGTTACGGTCTCTAAATAAGGTTGAAGAGTCCGCTGAGTGCGCTAACCCGAGCCATAACTTCAATGTCTTTATGACGCTTGCATCTAACTTTGACAAAAGGGTTTTATTTATATCATACACGAGGAAAGGCCAATTTAGACGAGATGTTAAATAATTATCGTAAATCCAAGCTTTTTTGACGTTACTTATTGGTTGGTTGTCTACCTTTTTGAGATCGTTTAAAAAGCTATCGACTATTACATCCAACGATGGAGTACGGCCTTGGTAATCGATTTTTTTACCTAAAAATTTAAACGGAGCTGCTTCCGTAACCGTACTAACGCACTGACCGCCTATTATAAGACCCGGATCGTAAGAGGTATATTTGGTATTCCGTCTACCCAGACACAGACTAAAACATTTACTTGGTTTTGTCCTCAATCCGCCCGTCCACGCACAGAAATCCTCAACTACATTTAAAAGTACCTGACATTGTTTCGGATTACGTGTCAGTATCGCGAGATCATCTGCAAAAGCTAGTATGGATTCTGTGTATTTGTTGTTGAACTTAAACCGATAGCCCCACTTTTTTTCATTTCTAATTAATTTGTCTATTAAAATATTAATAACTATATTAAATATAATAGGAGAAATACAACAGCCCTGAAATAAACCAACGAAAAAAAAATTTTAAACGTATTTCGTACTTTGTATTACGTATTTTGTATCTCACAAAAATAATGGTTTCATATATTTAAAGAAAAATCTTATTACTCAAACACGGCTTGATCCAACAAGCCACAATGTAGTTTCAGGAAATGAAACCTTCGAACGAGGTTCAGAACAGGGTTTAATATTGCTTTCATTAAAATATATTTGGTCATATAATAGGACATCGTAACAGGTATGCGATGTATAATGAAAGTAATTAAGTAGAGGTAGTAAAAATTTTTTTTTTAAAATCTGAATTAAAATTAACTGCGTGATTTTTTTTGAATTTTAATTTGTGATCTACGTTCCTATTCCAAAATTAAGCATTTATCAAAAAATATTCGATCATTTTTAATATGGTTCTATGAATTTTTAATGTTTTACTGTTTTCTTTAAATAAAACATTGTGATTTCAAGAATTTCTTGATAGTTGACAAATTTATAAACTAAGGCTAGTAATATTTATTTAGTCAAATTGAAAATCACACAAAAATAACAGAAACATTAAACCATTATACACATTACTATATTTGTTATGCTTCCACCAACGAATTATGCAAATGTAAATTGATAATAAAATTAAGTTAAATATCTATTTTGTATTATTACGTATTTATACATGGTCGGTAATTTAGGTAAATCACCTGGCCTATAACCTAGCACTTCTACTTATTATTGCTGAGAGTTATTTTTTTGAAATTTGGAATTTTATAAACTGATTTACACTTAAATTGATAACGTCACAATGTTAATTATTAGCCCTTATTCTTATAGTGCCAATTATTTTTATATAATTAGTTGGAAATTACTTTTCCAAATCGTATAAGTGTTCATTAAAGCTCTCTTTTGTAAAAATATAGGTACGTATTTTGTACTTCAAATTATTATAAAAAAATAAACAAATAAAAAATTATAATAAAAAATATAATAACAACACTACAATGAAAATAAAGTAAATTAATAAATATATATGTATAAGAAGAGAAGTAAATTATAAATAGGTAGGTAATAAAGGCTAAAGGTAGGTACTAAAGGCAGGCCTGTAGGTAGGTTCTAAAGGCAGATAATTAAATATAAATGAAGTAAAGTCCTAACTTTTCGATAGTGGTTGCAATATATACTGTTTATAATTATAAATGTTAATGTATGACTAATATTATTAAAATGAACAAATTGATTTATAAGATTAATACTAGATAGCAGTATTAAATAATTATTACAGTGTATCAGTGGACCACAACAACAGACAGTAAAAATTGGCAAATCCAGAAAAATGCAAATTCTGTACTTAAGGACTATTATAAATAATTATAACAAATTTACAAATTAAGTGTCAGGTACTTCTCAAAGACGAAATGAGTTTAATGAGTGAGCTATTTTATAAATAAATATATAATTAAAAGATTTACAGAAAATCTAAAAGTTATAAAAAGCTTTCAAGTCTTGTATGTCCTCTCATAACATTCTAGGATTCTGATCTGCAGGGCTATTCGCTAACTTTGACTTTTCTAATGACCATCAGCTGTGACGTCATGGCAGTTTGTTACTATTATACTATTATATTATACATTATAGGAAATTAGTTGTTTGACAACCATTATGTCCGCACTTACTGATAGTGATTTTCATTTTAACTGTCAAAAAAGATACGCAATAGCCCTGCTGACAGATTTGGATATATTCAGCCTTCACGTAAATTCTATTCTCAATTGTTATTAAAATTGCTGTAAATGGTAGAATAGATAAGGATTTGATTGGATTTATTTATAATAATTAATAAATAATAACTGTTCTACTCCTTAAATGTTTTCAAAAAGACAAATAAAGTATCTAATATACTATAAAAAAATATATGTTTAGATAAGGGTGATAAGGAAATGTAAATTTACTTAAACGAGATCTAGCTGATACCGGATTTTAATTAATTAATCACCACTTCTTATTTTTGTGTTAATTGGAGTAGGTGCGTCAAAGTATTCTGTGAAAAACGTATTCGTTAGTTTTTTTTAATATGTTTTAGTAACTGGGCCGCATTATTAGTATAAATATGTAAAGGAAGATCATCAAGCACAGTGTCTTGTGTGTAACATGGAGGTAATGTCTTTACATTTCTCACATTTTATTGCGATTTACATGTTAACCCCTTAAGACAAAGTATTCGTGGTTTATATAAAAGTTTTTTTTATATATACGATATATTTTGGTTTTGAGTTTTTATTAATAAAATTACCACTACTTAAAAAATTCAACATCGAAAGTGTTGAAATAATGACAGTTACTTAATTTATCCAGAACGTCTTTTATATTAGTAACGTATAAATGGCCGTTTAAAGTGCTATCTAGTATTGTAAAGTTAACGCCAGTTTGTTTTACGAAATGCATGTATTTTTACACTGTCTTCTAACCTTTTTATATTTGGTCTTCAATCTCATGCGTGTGGACAATTTGATACCTATAGGTTCTAGTTTCTAATGGTTGTACGTTCAGCAGTTTTTATGGTATACTTTATTTCATTTGTGAATGGAAGCGGTTATTCTATATAAAACCAGGCTGCTTATTGTGAACAAAATGACTAAAAGTAATCGTTTTTCTGCATTTAAGTGATCATTTACGTAAACGTGATAGTATTTCCTTAACTCGTTTATGTGTTCAGTACGTGTTCAGTTTAATAATATTGAGTATTGTCAGTAGAGAAATAATTGGTCTAGGTTGCTATTTCGGTGACATTCATTGTAGGGCTCAGATAACTAGTTAAAATTCACTTATCTATTGTTGAAATAAATTGAAAGGTGACTTAATTGAAGGTGACTTAATTGAAGGTGACTTAATTGAAGGTGACTTAATTACCTAACTTAAGACAATCAAACTTAATAAAGTTGATGAATACTATGGTGAATTATTCTCTTGTAGGTACATTTTACTTTTTAGTATTTTAACTCAAATTTTAAATACTTACTCTGGGAGTCTGCAATTTGATAGAAGTGCAAAGATTATTTGTTGAATTCTTGTATGATAACGAAATGAGGTACCGAAGATAGCCCAGTTATTGTTTTTATGGTAGCTTCGAAAATTTAAAACTTTTTATATTTTATTGACTTTTATGTTTGATATTTGTAGTTTGTCCATTTACTCTAATAAGACGTAATGAAGTGTTTTTACATTGATTTAAACCCATTTGTATTAAAATCAATATATTATATCAAAAAGTTTATCTGACATGTCACCAATTTTAAGTTAATTTACATTAACGGCCTAAAGTAAAGTCACCGGCGATGTGATGCTCCATTTGTAACGTCTGGTGACAAATATTAAACGGGAGGGATTAGTTCCCTTCTGTGGTTACAGTATATTTATTGAAAAGTTAATTTCGATACCGAGTGTTACAAATTAAATTAATTTTAATTACTAAGACAATTTTTTGTTTATTCAAACTTACTTAAACTAGTAATATTTCAAACTTTTAATATATCGTTTCATATTAATATTTATTGTTGTTATCAATGTGTTACTATGATTTAACATTAAAAAAGCAAATGTATGTTTATAGTAACGTCATTTTCTGTTAAACATTTAATTTGTACATCGTCATTAATCATAGTCACTGTAGTATAAAGGATTTTTTATCGTTATGTTCCGAAACAAAGTAAGGTAAGAACAAAATTCTAAGCTGTTAATAGTGCACGAAATTCAAATAAAAAAAGTACCTAATATAAATATTTATTATCAGTTTTGCTTAAATGAATCGTATGATATTATTTTAAGAGACAATCTTTAAAAGTATTGAAAGGCGTTAAAATAAGGCTTACTACTGTTACATAAAAATTATTTTCTTTAAAATGTTAAGGTGGAAATTGTAAATAGTAATGTAGCTTAGCCCGTTAATACATTTTGCAATATTTGGTTTTAACCCAAATATTTTAGCTCTTGTAGCTTAACACGTTCACTGCGTTACGAGGTCTATAAGATGTCTTGCGGGACTTTCGTATTGTGCGGGGACTGAAATGCTGTTGTTTCACTCCTTGCGGGGGGCTCTAACTTGCAAAGTTCTTTATGTATGAGCAAGACAAATATACACATTTGTATCCTACTTGAAGGTGAGTTTATAGACATAATAAAAAAAATTTGGGATGGATTAGGTCCCTAACGCACAGTACTATAATTTTTTCATTACTTGCGTTAGGGGATATTTTAATACTCGTGGAATTATAGGCCTCGTAGACGCAAGAGCGGGTGGGGGGGCGGCGCGGGCGCTGCGTGTCTCGTTTTAGTGTTGTTCAAGTATCGATGTGAGGGGACGCGTGCACGCTTTGAAAATAACTTCGCGTAAATAAATCAACGTGTTTATATTTTCTAATTGTTTTGTTTTGATAAACAATCAGTTACCTTAAAACGAAAAAGTGTAAAAAGTCAATCGATTTTTATAATCAAATTTTTACTGTGCGCAAATCATTACGATTTGCCCACAATGTAAAAAGTCAATGTGCTTTCCATGTTTTGATGATAAACATATTTTATAGTTCACAATAAATAATTGATTCGTAAAAAAACTTTTTCTATCGACAAATGACATTTTATTTAATTCCCATCACTAGTCACTTCACATATTGCTCTATCTCTGGTTGCGGAACGAGATACAATCGATGTCTAATTTTTGATTTGGATTTGTGGCTTATTCTTATGTCATAACTGCGTGCGAACCTAGCAAAATATAGAACAGTAGACTATCTTTGACCCACGAAATTTTTAAGTATATGTCATTGTTTTTGTTGAAGATATAAATTATTTTCAGAATTGTATTTTTAGGGGACTGATTAGGTCCCCAACGCACCCGGGGATAAATTAGTTTCGAGATCTTTTAGATCGGGGATAAATTAGTTTCGAGATCCCTAACGCACCAGCTGAAAGTTTTTTAATTATGATGTCGCAGTGAACGTGTTAACTTAGTTTTTTTAACTATGTTAAATGTAATAATAATAATAATAATAATAGCCTTTATTCAGACAACTTAACCTAGAATACAATTTTAAACTTTATCCGTCCGTGTGCCTCTTTGCAAAGGCCTCCCCCAGTCTTCTCCACTCGTTTTTGCCGTTAGCCACCCTTGCCCACGTTTTGCCGGCCATTTCTGCTAACTCATCGTCCCATCTTTTAGGTTGTCTACCTCTTCCTCTAGTTTTAACTCTTGGATACCATGCTGTTATGGTTTTACTCCATTTTTCTGGCCCTTTAACAAGATGTCCAGCCCATTTCCACTTTAGGTGCTTCACTTTATATGTAACGTCAGCAAGACCCGTTCGTCCTCTCAACTCTTTGTTACTTATCCTATCTGTTCGTTTCGTGTATGTAATACTCCTCTCCATGGCTCGTTGACACACTTTTAATCTGTTGCATTGGGTTTTAGTAAGTGCCCAAGTTTGGCAACCATAAGTAAAAATAGGCAGTATACATGTGTTAAATAATTTCCTTTTAATATGCATACTTGTTTGTTTGTTTTTCATAACTGCTTTAAAGGACCAGTATCTTTTCCATGCATTTCCCACCCGTCTGTCAATTTTTTTGGTCATGGAATCGTGAACAGATATTATTTGACCTAAGTATATGTATTCTGTAACATATTCTATTATTTTATTATTTACCATTATTTGTTTAGCTGCAATTCCGTTCGTCATGACCTTGGTTTTTTGGGTATTCATTGCCATCCCTACTTCTCTGCTAGCTTTATCTAGTTCCTCGAGCATTTCTTGTAGTTCCTCAGCAGAAGCAGCGACGATTACTACGTCATCCGCAAATCTTAAATGGCTCAATTTTTCACCGTTTATGTTGAGGCCTCTTTGCGTCCAATCTATTGCCCTAAAAACTTTTTCTTACACGGCTGTAAATAATTTGGGTGATAGGGAATCGCCTTGTCTCACTCCTCTCTGTATTGCTATCGTTGGCCCTTCTCTTTCTAACTTTATTTTAGCGGTGGTCTCCATATAGATGTTTCTAATAATTCTTATATATGTCGTAGATCACGATAATTTAACGATAATTAGTAACTCAATTGATATCATAGTAACAGTGGGGTGTGAACATCGTGACGTAACGAGTCACGTGACCGGAATCGTTTGGAGGGGCACCGGAGACATTTTAAATATTGGGGAGCTTTGAGTCGAGGAGGAATTGATTAGTGAGAGCCTTACAGTTCGGACCCCCCTAACGGGATCGGTAGTTTACGCAACTCTGATAAGTGTATACCTACTAAGTAATTTGTGAGAATTGATTACCTACATTTAATACAAGAATTGTCATATTGTGTGTGTGGTTTAATTGCCTGAGACCTACGCCTCGGATCCTGTACCAGAATATTCCATCAAGAACGAGCAAGTCACTAATATGCATCCATCTCCGACATCAGAAGTGGGATTCACTCGGGCATCAAAACCACCAACTACCCGCAAGATAAGTTTATTGAAGCTACAAATCACGTCAAGCAAGAAATGAAGTGATTTTATTATTTGAAACGTACACTACAAGATAATAACAATGAAGTTCCAGAATCAATACAATGAATCAATAGTTGATAATCAATGTGAAGTTTTTATGAAAGAAGAAATCGATGCTGATGAACAAAGAAAAGAAGTGAGAAATTATGGCGGTGACTACGCGGTGCGAATGGCGGTAATGGCGCGGCGCGGATGGCGGTAATGGCGCGGCGCGGATGGCGGTAATGGTGCGGGGCGATGGCGGTGACGGCGCGGCGCGGCTGGCGGTAACGGACCGGCGCGACTGGCGATGACGGCGTGGCGCGGCTATCGGTGACGGAGCGGCGCGGCTGGCGCTGATGGCGCTGAAGGCGCTGAAGGCGCTGATGGCGCTGATGGTGCTGATGGTGCTGATGTTGCTGATGGTGGTAACGGCGGTCGTGGCGATGGCAGCTATGGCAGCGGTACTGGTAAAGTACGGTGCGAGCAACGCGTTGAGGTCTGACCAATTTATCTACCATCGGATACGTCACAGCATAAAGGTAAATTCGTTTCGATTTACTTCCAATTTTTGGGCTAAATACTCGCTAGTTAAAGAGTAGGTATTAAGCTGTCAAATATAGTGGTAAGCACTTTATTATTGTTATTGGTATTGAGATTAGCAATCAACCCTCACGATCTTGTTTTTTTAATTTTTACTGATAATTATTTTACTTTAACTTTACGTCGTTTTGTTACGTATGATAAGACGCGAAATTATTTTATCCCGGATTTTCGTAAACGTGAATGTTTGTTTTAAACTCGGAAAACAATGTTTTAAACTTTTGTTTTAAATAACTTTGTTTTAAATTGGGTAAATAATGGTAACGCGATAACTCTAAAGATTTAACCGGTTAGGACCAGTCAGGACTTAAAAAAAACTGTAATTCGAACATAATTTAATTAATAGGAACATTTTATTTCTTGTCTACCTACATGTGTAGTAATCACGAACTTACAATTATTAATTAATCGTATATTGTGAATGCGTATTATTGCCGATCAAGGCCCGTAAATGCTGTAAAATAAAGCGGTTAGTTAATTTAGCAAAAGTAAGAAATTATTATTTACGTCTTGTAAATGTTTTCCGCAACAGAGACTAGAAATATTCGATCGGGGCAAGATGCCATAGATGAAATTCAACTCGCGACAAATTGTACAATGACCAGAGTTGCAAAAGTTTCATTTTTAGAGCTTATGATAGAAAAAGTTAAAAAAACCTTTGTTGAAATAGAGCTTGTAGTAAAAGCGATTGAGTAAAAGTAGTGAATCTTAGTTCAATTGGGAGTCCGTGGGACTCGGAATTAAATGCAATGCCATGAAACAAACAGGAGGTTTGTTGGTAGGGCTTAGTGAAAAGCCATATGTGACGAATAAGATTCATGCTTTGTGTTTTATGATGTTTTTAGAATACATTTTTGGTTTAAAATGTAATGAAAAGTGGTGCTTGATTGCTTTAGGCTTTAATTGAGTGGTCATTTAGTTTGATTTATGATGTTCAACTTATTTTAACTGTTTTTTCCTTTTTCAATAAGTTGTAAAGGCACAGGTGCAACAGGGGTTCGAGTAGTTCTGATACAGTGCCAGCGACAGGCAGTCACAGAGAAAGAAGGTTTGAAGTGGTCACGTAAGCTACCTTAACGGTACTATAGGACTTTGGTGAGTTATTTTCATATTGTTTTGATTCTTGTGCTGAGAGTTCTCTGATCACAGAATGTTTAGCAAACAATTTTTGTGTAACGTTTAAATAACTCAGTAATAGAAACTGGCAACGATAATAGTGTCCAGAGTACGTTATAGATCTTATCAGAGGTTATGATTAATAATTTTCTATTAGAAAGTCGATTTTAAATCATTCCGATCACAAGGTCCCTCAGGAACTAAATGTTTTAGTTGAGCAAAGTGATATTGAGTTCACTACAGATAATAGCTTGCCTACTCATACTCGTTGACCGCACCTCACGTGTGGTGTAACACGTGTAGGCGATGGGTCTGTTTTGTGTTTTACATGACCGATGGACTGGTTCATGGTAGTTGTTTGTATATGATCGATGGACTGTATCATATAGCAAAAGTATTGAGTTGAGCTGAGTTGAGTACGCAAGTCTGGTAAAATCATGATTGATTTTGTAAAGTAAAGTGATGGATCTAATGATCAGAGTAGTTTTTAATTGTTGTAAATAAGGTGTAGTGCACACCTTGTGCTAAGAATGTATATAGAGTAAAAACCTGAGACGTGACATTCACTGGTTTTGTCAGAATAGCCGAGCAAGTTATCCTTGGAGTTATTTGTTTTATTTCAGACCCTACATCCCAGGACAACCGCGAATCCTAAAGCTACTCAATGGAGGTGGCGTGGTGGTTATCGTCACTCGATGGAGGTGGCGTGGTTATCGTCACTCGATGGAGGTGGCGTGGTGGTTATCGTCACTCGATGGAGGTGGCGTGGTTATCGTCACTCGATGGAGGTGGCGTGGTGGTTATCGTCACTCGATGGAGGTGGCAAGATACGTGCACACGAGGGCGTGTGACTTGTCAGAATGGCCGTGTCGTAGATCACGATAATTTAACGATAATTAGTAACTCAATTGATATCATAGTAACAGTGGGGTGTGAACATCGTGACGTAACGAGTCACGTGACCGGAATCGTTTGGAGGGGCACCGGAGACATTTTAAATATTGGGGAGCTTTGAGTCGAGGAGGAATTGATTAGTGAGAGCCTTACAGTTCGGACCCCCCTAACGGGATCGGTAGTTTACGCAACTCTGATAAGTGTATACCTACTAAGTAATTTGTGAGAATTGATTACCTACATTTAATACAAGAATTGTCATATTGTGTGTGTGGTTTAATTGCCTGAGACCTACGCCTCGGATCCTGTACCAGAATATTCCATCAAGAACGAGCAAGTCACTAATATGCATCCATCTCCGACATATATTTTTGTTCTACGCCTTGGCTTTTCAATGCTTCCCAAAGTTTTGTGTGGTCAAATGCTTTACAATAGTCTACAAAGCACCAGTAATAAGTCATATTGTATTCTTTGCATTTTTCTGCAATTTGTTTCACCGCGTGCATGTGGTCCACGGTTGAGTAGTTGATTCTAAATCCTGCCTGTTCTCTAGGCTGGTTTTCATCTAAAGTTTTAGTAATGCGGTTTAAAATAATTTTAGCGAATACCTTATATACATTTGACACCAAACTTATAGGTCTATAATTATTGATATCGTTTTTATTGCCTTTCTTATGGAGAAGAATAATAGAAGATACTGTCCACTGTTTTGGTATAGTTTCTGTTTTTAAGATGGTGTTAAAAACTTCCGTGAGGATTGGTACAGTAAAATCTTTAGTTCCGATCAAAGTTTCGTTTGAGATGTTATCAGGCCCTGAGACTTTGTCTCTCTTTTGAGTGGTAATTGCTTTTTCGACTTCTCGCTGCATAATATATGGTACTTCGTTCGTGTCTAAAAGTTAAATGTGGTTTGCTCTTAATATATTCATAAGACGACTTAAAAGTTATACATACCCAATACTCAAATTAAAGTTATGGGATCTATTAGCTTCTGTATTATTTTTTTGCTGTACATTTTTCTTTATGACAATGGCCACCGTTTTTTAAATTATCATGATGCTCTTTATGAATGATAACAATTTCTTAATAAAAGGTTTACCACAATTAATTTGTCAATGAATGACAGTGTCAAGATAAACATTTTAATATTGTGTGTATATAATATAACATAATATACAATGTCATTATCGTATGTGTATACGACACGATAATAATAATAGTACTTCCATTATCGTATGTGTATTTATATGTCAATAATTTTATGTATTATATTAGTTTCTTGCACTTGCTTAGTACCAAGTTTTATACTTCATCATGCGGTTATATTTCCTAAAAAGGGGTACAAAGCTTTAACTTCACTCAGTATTATCACAACATTATGTATTAGTATTATAGCATTTTTGACATTAAAACCTGCTTTTCTAGATTTTTATTTACTCAATGAAAAATGACAAAAGAAAAAAGTTTGGATGATCTCTGATTTAAAAATAACTTATAAGCCTTTTTATTTCCAAGCCTTTTGTTTAATTTATGTAAATTATTATATTTTATATTATTTATAGCTATTAACTATAATCACATTAGCTTTTATTTCTCATATATACTTATATTTAGAGACTCAAAACAGAGTAATATATTGAAGAGTAATATATGTGGAACCCTCTCAAATTGTAATTTACGTTTTGTGGCCCACCGCTTATTGATGGCTATTACCTCTATTAGTCCTCATATAATAAATTAATTTTCTTTTTTTATAGAGACACTTCCAAGATTGCTAGTGTATTCTTTAGTACTGATTAGAATATCGATACAGGATTCTTGTAGGATAAAAAAAAATAGAAAAAAATCATGGTGAATACAACTAAGAGGTTAATGTAACAGATAGGTTTAAACTAATCATAATTTATACTGACAATTTGTATATTATACTGTATGTGTATAAGTATATAGGATTTAATCACTCTTATAGGTCCTTTGCATAAAATAGAATTATGTTAATTTCTCTCATACCTACTAATTAAATACATTCCGACCACTATGTAAACAAAACATTAACGCAAAATTGAGGATTTCATGGTATAAATATTTAGTCTAATTCCCTATTGCTAGAGATAATCTAATGTTTATTTTTATTTAATTATTAAATTAATATCGATAAATAGTCTGTACCACTTCCATTGACTCATAAAAAATGAATGAAGAAATATTTCTCAGTAGGTATGATAGTGTGATTATAACAATTTTAATCTTAATTTTATAAGATAAATTAACAAGCTAATACCTGGTGTAACAATACAAAAAAATATATATATGTCAATATTTCAGAGTTTGTGGTTCATATTAACATATCATGAAATATTGTTATATAATTAGATTGGCAAAGTACAGTTCTGTTCTGTAACTTATATCTGAAATAACTTATCAGAATCCCTCGTGAACACAATAGACAGTCGACTGTCATTTGATTCTGTCCAATGTTGTGTTTGTATAATAAAGTGCTTAGGGAGGCAAGCGACATGCCCCCAGTTGACTATAGAACAATCGCTATGTAACGAATCTTCAATCCTTTACAATACAATATAATTCACTTTTAGCACGAAATATATACACTTAATGAAGTATAACATTGCCAATA
The DNA here is from genome assembly GCA_959347355.1 of Napeogenes inachia. Lineage (NCBI taxonomy): Eukaryota > Metazoa > Arthropoda > Insecta > Lepidoptera > Nymphalidae > Napeogenes > Napeogenes inachia. The sequence continues at coordinate 3,043,236 of OY365799.1, read as the reverse complement.
ACATTGTTCAGAATTGATTAATTTGGATAACTATTTTTTCAACTTGATATATTAATCTGGAGAATTCCTCGGCTCATCAATCATTTAAGATTCAGAGAGGGTGTGACTTAGACACGCTTCGTTTAACAATAGTTTAATAAAATTAAATCTGTCAAATTTAAATCGCTTTTAACAAATTATTTTAGCTTAAGCCAATAATCTTGTTTTACAACTTAATGGTTTAAAAATCGAAATCCAAAAGAATCATCTAATACGAATCCGACTTGTTACCAACTGGTCCTATACACCAAGTTAGTTAGTTCACCGCTACAAACATCAAAATATTATAAATGCATTTATTTTGATTTTATATTTCAATCATACTATAGTCAATGTATATAAGAAAAAATAATTAAATTAAGAATGTAAATGCAAAACTCCAGAGCTATTACAAATTACAAACTTTCACCGTTATACTAAAATACTTAGTTATATTGAACTCAGTAATCATGAATGGGAGAGGAATATACCGATGTATATTTTACCAACGTACATATAATAACAATAATCATAGATGAGGCTGCATTGTGAAAGATCTCCTTAAGAACTATAATACTCAGTTATTGACTGTTAAAATTAATACAATGAAATGTTTCTATGACGAATTATTAGGTATTTTGAAATACTAATAAAATTCAAAACTGCGCCCAAGAAACCTTCGAAAATAATATATTGTGAAATATTCTTGATAAAAATAAATGCTTGAATTATTAAACAGTAGAATACTAGAAGTCGTTGTCAAGAAACTCGAACATTGTTATTCTAGTTTATAACAATTCTCCCGTATCTGTCCAAGTACGTAACTTATCTATTGTTGTAAAGGATAAATATATTATGATCTAATAAATCATGAGAAATTATATTATTTTTCAAACGTTATGTCTTTGAATTTATTTTAAAGTTTAACTTGATATTAGTAAATTAAATTATAATCAGCTTTTAAATTAAATGAGGTCGAAATTGTGCTTTCAAATTTAATTTCATTAAAACTTGTCCAAAGGTTCCTTCGCTACAACTGATTAACGACTGGTTTGATGATTGACCACTGATTATACAAAGCACTGAGGTAAATGTAGAGTTTGTGTTTAATTTAATATTAAATATTAGTTAGTTACGTATTATTGAGTCATTTCGTACATTTCATTATTATTTATAATAGTTACGTTTATCCAATATAAAATACATTTAAGCATTTATTTGACAACGTACAAAACTAACATAATGAACAAAGTTCCTATTGATTCAATAATTAACAAAATAATAGTTTTTGGATATAATAATAATAGTAGCGGTTCCATTAAACTTGTGTTATTTTATATCCATTACAGATAAAAGTTAACGCTTCTAAAACAAAAAGTTGTTGTTGTTCAAGAAAATAAAAAAAAGCAAAGTAATTGTCCGATTTTTCCTCTAACATTATAATTACAAACAATCACAAATAGTGATTAGGTCGCTTCTTGTACATATTATGTTCACTTGTTTTTTTAATTAATTTGGAATTGTTATACTATTTGAGGGTGTACAATAGAGAATTATATTATTAAAGCTATCTAACTGAAACTGACAGAATATGTAACATTGCTAAGAAAATAACACCTTAACAGCTAGATTTAAAATGTAAATTTAAAAAATTTTTCAATATACGCTAGTCAAATATGTAAAAATAGTTTTATTTCAATGTGTAGTACTCTTGAAAGCCTTAGATCACACTACCTTAACAGCTATATTGAAGTATTATTCAGAGGGTTTTGTTACGTTTTATATGTTCAAATATATATGAAAAGCTTATAATATATATGGTCTCTTAGGTATTGCACTAATGTATCAAGTACCATTTTGTATGTACACAAAAGCGAAATGTTACCCTTGTAGTTACAGCAACGTCAAGGATTTAATTTGAATTTCAAACTCACAAGAGAGTCCCATTTTTCATTAAAATTCCATTTTCAAAATAAGATCGGTGCTTGTTTCAGGTAATTTCTCTTTGATATTTGTCTACTATATAAATACACTTTAACACGAATATATGTCAAAGATTTTAGAAGATTTATAATTATCAGAGATGCGCCGAATAGTGGTTTCACTGATTAACCGAATAATCTGCCGAACTATTCGGTTTACCATTTCATTGATTGTTAGTTGTTTTTTTGACTGGCTAGATGTAAAATATATACAGGGTTATTTGTAATTAGTTGAGCACCTTTTGCAGGCAACCCCTCTACATCAAACCTAACAACATTTGTTCTACGACTTTTTAAAATTAATAGTTTTAAAAATTTAGTTTTTTCCATACAAAATTTATTTATTGCCTCTCAACGTGCATTAAACTTGAGCAAAGAGAGGTCACGCAATTTGTCAAAATATGTGCCAAGGCCACGTGCATCGGGGCGCGGGGTTGGGCGGGGTGGGGCGGGGTGACGCAGCGGCGGCTATGCACCTTAGAACTTGATCATTTTCTAGGGTGTAATAAAAAATAGCATCGTTTTCCACTTTTATTTATTAAAATATTTTCTACAATAGTCGAAACACATATTGTCTTACTGTTTAAGAATCTAATGAAAAAACAAAATCTCCAATAGAAGTTGTCCACAAGTTGAATGTCTCAATATTTTTATTTGGTTTATGAAATAAGGGCACTGTAACGATACCAAATTAATATTATTTTTACAAAACAATAACTTCTCTTTAACTTACTTTATACCTACATATCATATTATCTCGTTTGTTAATATTTATATCATGAAAATAAAACAATAAGTTACTTACGAATTTCTTTAAGATGGCGCGTAACAGAAAAACGTCATAATTTTCATAAATATTAATTAGTTAAAACGTAAGAAGTGAATCGACTGTTTCTGACGTATAATATTCTCATAGAAGTAACACATAAGTACCATAAAAACAGACAAATGTACACAATCCACTTTAAAAATAATAACTTTAGGCTTCTTAACATGTTGGATCACTATATCACAAATAAAATTATTCTTCATCATGGTTTCTGCTGTTTCGAGTTGTTGTTCGTTCTAAGTATAGCAAAACAGACCTTGTAAAGATCAGGACCCCAATGCTCCATTTCTCAGCCAAAACTCGTATTTCTTTTCGTTCTTACTTTTTCTATTTCAGACAATCAATGTATTTTAAAAAAATTATAAATTACATTTCATAATTTCTTCTTCATGTTATAATCTTGAATTTATTTATTAGTTTTAATAGCAAGTCCATAAAAACGTATTGTCCAGTATGTAATTACAATTCATTATTTAATTATAAAACTCTAATCCGATGATTTTATTTTTGGTTAATGTAAATTGTGTTTTGTAATCCACATACTTGTCATTTTGATTATTTAGTATTTCCATAGCAACATGGTGTAAAAGAGATGAAGCTATACGAAAAAAGCTGCCGCGCGCATTTAATAGTTTCTGACTTTCGCTAGCCTGCCGCGACCTATACTTTAGACTGCTTACAAAATACAGAGTAATAAATAATAGAGGGAGCAAAAATTTTTTTTGTTCGTTTATTCTGAGTTATTTATCAAGATTTTTTAAAAGTCGTAGAACAAATGTTGTTGGGATTGATGTAGAGAGGCTGCCTGCAAAAGGTGCTCAACTAATTAAAAATAACCCTGTATATATTTGTGGTTTAAAATATTGTTTTGAGGCTTAAAATTTAATTTAGATTTAAGATTTTAAATAAATGTCGATTGTAGGACTAACTACTAATTGTATGTTAGGAATAATAAAATAAATATGTGAAGCTAAATTACTTTATATTATTATGCATTATTCAACACATAATTTATAAGATTTTTTTTGACTTTTAATATGATATAAATCTTAGTTTTGTCTTTTAATTCTTTACCGTGTCATGTAACCGAAAAAATAGAAATACTCGAAAAAGATGAAGAATATTTTTTTAAAATTATGTTATCTTTTATTTATTAAGAAATAAATATATAGATTTTAAAAACACAACTGCCTGTAGATATTATTCTCTCTCTTAAATATAATACAAGAAGTTGTCTTAAAAAAAAAACGATGTCGTTCAAGTGGTTTAGATTTTTTTATTTAAACTTTTATCTCTTATTTCAGCCCCATAAGTGTTGATATAAAAAAAGTGGGCTATGTTTGAAATATAAGTATTTTCATTCGAAATTCCACTTAAATCGGGTAAGTTATATAGGCGTAAAAGCGTGACTGACAGACTTTTGCATTTCTAATATGGAACGTATGGATTTATGTCTAAGTACATGAAACTATTCTCCATAAGTTTGATACACTTAGTGATTTAATTTATCAAAATATATTACTCAAATCGATAAAAAATTAAATCATCTTTAATTACTAGTTTTTATATAATATTTTGTAACATTTCTGAAGTGAATTATCAGATTATATGTTTTTATTTACTACAATAAGATATATATAATTACATTTTATTGATGTAATAAAAACTCAAGTTTTAAATGAATGCGTATAAAATATATAAAACAGTTTTGAATTTAAAATTAATTGACAGTAGTTAAAACATATAAACTTCGCCTCATTGTTGATTACTTATCCTAATTTAAGTGTCATAGTCCTCGTAATTCTGTTCTTATATGTAAGTACTTACACCAATACCATTGTCGTTAACCAACTTGGAAACTTCATGGCTTATTTTTCCGCCTTAGGGTTTATAAGAATCAGTATAAGAATGGCTCTTCATTTTCCGATTTAAGTTTATACCCTATTGGTTTTCATTGTAACAATTAAGATGTATAAAAAAACAATTTAAATAAAAATAAAACAATTTTCTACAGAAATAATCAAATACGAGTACAAAATGAAATAAAATATTTTTTTGTTAAATAAGTAGTGAAAACAAATTGTAATGCAACAAATGTAAATTGATGAATTATTGACATCGATTTCAATACCTGAATTACCAATGAATTCTTAGGAGAACGCACGTTGAATGACAAATATTATTAGGAAAGGAATGATGACACGTGGAATGTCGTGCACGAGCATCCTAAGTAAAAAAATACCGCCATGTTACATTAATGTTAAAAATGTTGAGCATAATTCCTACTGTGAATTGAATTTCACGGTCCTAAATAGTTCATTTATTAAAAGATAATCTTACTGAGGAGAAATGTCACAAAATAAATCCTTTTACATAATTTAATGTTGAAAATTATTAACCATTGCATTATAGGATAAATTAAATTGCATTTTTTACATACGATTATTCAGCAAAGAATAGACCTCCAATAAATTTTGAAGTTGTCAGTCGAAAAACAGTAAAGAATTGTTTTTATTGTGTAAATTGTTAACTTCATATAAAAGGGTGCATTATCAATAAACCACCAAAGTAATTAATTTAACGAAGAACATTTCAGACATTCATGATTATTGATAAATTAAAGAGTTTGGTGTTTTTTTAGTACATCCATTTTTATATTATATATATATATATATATATATATATATATATATATATATATATATATATATATATATATATATATATATATATATTTTTTTTTTTGTTAAAAGAGTTTATTATAACTAAGAAGTATATAACTTACGGTATAAAAAAAAAAAAGTATTTACTAAAAGTAGAAAACAATATTCTGGAGAATATTTTATACGAACCTTTTTTTACTGCAAGTGTGTTCCATCAGCAGATACTTAATTGTTTATTTTCAAGTAGTTTTTATTGTTGTATTTTAAAAGCAATTGATTTGAGAAGAGCGTTTGCTATAAAATTATAAATTACTAGCTGTTGCCCGTGACTTTGTCCACGTAGACTGTAAACATAGTATTTTTATCGCTAGCAACATAAGCCTTACAAAGATTATTTTCGATTGTTTTTGACGTACCTACCGACACCTCAGACGTCAAAATCCTTTAATCTGTTTAGACGGTAGTAGGTAACATCAAAATAGTAGAATTGGTTATATTTCTTTTAACATACGTATATTTGAATAACATAACACTCCTTCTAAAGTCATCGGGTAATAAGAAGGTTTATCACATATAATTATGTAAAATTCGGTGAACCAAACGATTAAAAACAGGATCTCCCGTGGCAATTAGTTATCACGCTACAATTTATGTTACGTCATAGACTAATCCACGTGCAAAAGTTATTTCTATAGCCAATGTGTTATTCTGGTACATAAGCTACAATATTGCTAAGTTTTATCAAAATCCGTTTAGTAGTTTTGACGTGATAACGTGTAACAAATATCCATCCATCCTTATATCCAATTACCATTATTTTAATAGCTTATATATTGATACTTAGAATTATTTTATTTTAGGTATTTCAGGTATTATTCTATATCAATAAATATATATATATTGATCAAGACGTATGGTAATCTATAAAATAAGTCTTAGAAGACATTTTAAAACGTATATAACGTAAATAACCGTAGTAATTGATACCATCCTAACTTATCACTCAAGTCAGTAATTCTGTTACTTTAGTAAAATATTTTACTAATAATCATCTATATTTTTTTTACTTCCTTACTATTTGCTAACATCTTTCTTACTACTACGATTTTGAAGATTGGATAAACGTTAAACGCTAAACGCTATTTCGTGACCAAGTGGAAAACTTTGTTTCTGGTAATAAAATAGGATACTCTTTTTATAATTAACGTATAATAAAAGAGTGAACCTTGTTCCCTCTTTTTTCTTGTTCTTGTGAGTATAAGTATATATATAACTTAAAAAATATATACCAGTCCGACTTAGAATATTTAATTATAGGTTTTTCGTGTATATACATTACTTATAAATTTAAGTTAAATAGTGGAGGTTCTAGCGTTCCAACCATTTTGCCAAAATTGTTGCTTATCTCACGAAAATTTCAGGGAATTTATCGTTCTCTTAACAATTGCCATCTCAACGCAATGTAGAAGGAAATTTAGTATTTGCGTTATAACTGGAAATAAATTCTATTTCAAATTCGAATATTTATTTATCGATCCTGAATCTTTGCTGAAAATGTCCAAACATTTCTAGGTGCTTGTAGATGCTTGTACGAGTTTATCTAAACTAGGTCACTGTCTTCCGTTTCCAACAGTATTTAGAAGGTATATTGAAACTCGTTTAAAACCTATTTAGCAACTTAATAAATAATTCGTTAGTTTGGTATATTTTTTAATGTCATATATTTCAACTTTGTTGTCATAATATAGTATACGAAGTAATTATTTATAGAAAATGATGAATGAAGCCACGCGAGCACATTTTTATATATCACCATATCACTTCTCCCCAGTAGATTAACCGTTCCGTTTCCGTTACCTTCAAGACCCATTATTTTTTTCCTATGGATTTTACTAGACACAGGAAACGAAAAAATCCTGTATTTCTGTCTACCGTTTTTACCGCAGTGACCGGGAAACTACTACATTATTTAAGTATCTCGGTGAGGCTGCTTATATGGCTCTGCATCAGTACCCTTCTGCGCGGCTCGTCTTTCTGGGGTACTTTAATGCCTGTCACCAGGACTGGCTGTTCCCGCTCCAGAAGACCGACCATCCTGGAAGAGAACGCGGAACTTGAGATGAGGTGAGGCAAGCGACAAGGTTACCAGATGTGGTAGGCCATACAGCCAATTTCCTGGACCTTCAGCTGACAACTGATCTGGACAGGTATATAGAGGTCACCTTCCTCTTGGGAACCTCCGATCACTGTCTGGTGAAATCTGTATTTACATATTCCCCAACAGCTCTCGAACCACATAGTGATAGGCGAGTATGGAAATACAAGTCAACAGATTAGAATGAGATGCGGCACTATTTTGCGTCTTATCCTTGGCGGCAGGTCTGCTTCTCTTCTTTAGATCCGTCGAGTTGTTCGGAAGCTATAACCAATGCGGTGCATCAGGCAACCTTGTAACGCATACCAGTACAAGGTCATGATCTCGGCATCCTTTTAAAAAGTTTAGAGATGTTAAAAGTCTTACATGCTTGGTCTTGAGGTACTCCAATCGGCGAATTATATTTGATATTTTCAGTCCGTACTGATTCACATAGTGTTTCTAAGGTTTTCACGAGTACTACACATTAAAATAAAACTATTTTTACGGATTTAAATCGCGTATATTGAATTAAATTTTAAATTTACATTTTATATCTAAAGTAAAATTCCTTTACAATGTGCTGGAGTATATAAACTTGACTGCGTCTGTGGCTTGTCATACATAGGTCAAACAAAAAGGAGCATCGGTAAAAGAGTTAGGGAACACATCTTGGATATCAAACATAGGCGTACATTGAATTCAGCAGTGTGTGAACATTCTATAGACAAGCCCAATCATTATATAAGATTTGATAAACCTAAAATCCTCGCTAAGAACAACGTTACATTCCAAGAATGGTTCGTGAGGCTATGGAAATTAAAACATATCCTAATTTTAGTAGAGAAGATGGTTGGGGATTATCTAACACCTTTGACCGACTTTTGAAAAATATAAATTCCCATGTCTGTGACCGCACTGTAAGACCTTAATATACTGTTAGTGCGTTTTGTGTGAATCCTGAACTGTACGCCAGGAAGCTTAGAAATCTTTAGAGGTAGATGACTAATTAACTGACTTACTGACAGACACCTCCATCTTGTCTTACTAAAACCGGTACCATTTTTTTGAAGTTTGATGTAAATAACTACTATATATGCAGCAGTAGTTATCTGCAACTAGCCTGGAATATAACCATGCAGTTTATAAGAGTAATTGCTCCACTCGCTACTATTCATCTATTGTGAGCGTCGTGACCCAGCATTTAGAAATGTGAATTTATTGCTTTGCTCTAACATATTACAAAATAACGGGAAAAGAAGATGTAAGATGTATAAAAACTGATTTTGTTACAAATAGTTAATAAATAGATTGTAATGAATAAACCAAATTATTGACATTAATCGAATAAACAATGTTTTATAAACTCTGTTATTGCCATAAATAGTCTATGATCAATTAATGTAATTTGTTTGGGTAATAGAACCTGGGTAGTAGAAACTGGAGTTATTGATCAGATAAGATATATAGAAAATATAGTTATCCAAATTCCTGGTTGCCAAAGGTACTCAAAAGACATAAGATCGATAACTTAATAGCTGCATTATTAAACACTTGATTTTCAGTTTGTATTAATTTAATCAGTGATGCTTTTAATATGCAGGTTTGTAAAAGTTTAAGTGAAGTTATAAATATAAATTAAATTAATATATTTAATTTATAGTTCTATAAATGTAATAACTTTTATGTAATAATGCAATTATATCATGTTTTAAGATGGCTAATGAAGAAGACACGGGTTTAGTGGGTGAAAGATGATATTACAAAGACGCAAGTCTACATTGATATGACGTGAAGAACGTCAAAGAAATTGATATTTGCGCCGATCCCAAGTACTTTGATAGCGGGCATATGATATTTATGTATAAAATTGTCTTGTTTTTGTGTTTGTAACTCTTGTCATGCTAAGAATTTTAATTTTAAATATTTTATTTTTATCAAGATTGAATAACCTGGATGCTATTCTTTGTCTAACCGAAAGTTCCAAATGCAATAGACAAAGTGTGTACGTTAAATAGTTCAATCAAAATAATGTCAGTAACGTTATCTATAATTCGGTGGTTGTTTAAAAGGTTTTTTTTTTTAATTTGAAATGACGTTTAATAGATATTTAAATCATTATAATCGAACATGGGACTGATATGAAAGCCGATTGATACCATTTTCATTATATCTCACTACTTTATATTTATTACAGCCCAACATTACTAAAAACTATTTATTTTGGTTTATATAAATAACAACATAAATGTAAATATTTGTGTTATAACATTAATTTAGGTTGCACAATAAAAATATCAACATATTTTCGTTTCATTGACTTTATGTTATAATATATCTAAATAAGATATATTTTAAGTCTTTTAATATGAATAGAAACAGTAAATCAATATTGATTGACAGTGTTTTGTGACAAATACAAAACCAAATTCAACAATACTTAAACGTTAACACGTTAGTAAAGTATTTGAAACTTTATTTCAATATATAATTATTAAAATTTATATCAATGCATTTTCATTTAGTTAAGGTACCCCATACAATAAAAGTTAAATAAATATGAAATAATAAACATTCAATTCATTAATCATCTTCTGGAGGATACATACTTCAAATGCAAATAACTACATATTTTTATACATATGTCAAATACAAAAATGTCAAATAAACAAGAAATAATTAATCAAAGGCTGCGCACCGACAGAATGTAAAGAGAGTATAAAATAAGTGTTTAGGTATAACAAAAAGTGATTAAATTAGTGGAATTAACTATAAGTATTAACTAGTTATGTAAATAGGGCATCAGTATCATGTGAGAAACCCAGGACTGTTAAAGAAAAGTTTATTATGTTGAAGTAAAATAAAATGGCGTGGAAAATGCAATTAAATTCACAAGCCAGAGTCTCCACGTTAGCATGTCAATTCTATATATCAGTGCTCTCAAAGCCACTGCATTGGGGAAAGATTTAAATATGCTGCCTCCAGCTACTGAAATAACCTAACCCGCCTTTACGTAATTTAAGCACAGAGCAGACATTTAAATTAAACTACAAGACTTACTTCTTACAAGTTCAAAAACAGGAAGAGGTTTAAATATTGAACCCATAATACACTTCTGTTAAATTGCTTTTATTATATATTTTTATTTACTACGTGTCTCTCTCAAAGTATTAGTAATAAATACACACAATTATTTTTTTACTAAATTTATTACAGGGTATTTTTAAATTGATCTAAGTTTATTATAGTACGGTTTTTGAATAGTTTGTTACAAGCTGCTTACTAGGTTTTTGAATTATTTCTTACAACTGTTTGTGTGTTTTCTTCAAACTATACCGCTATCATAATGGTTTTTGTAAAGTATTTACTTTCTGAGAAAATATTTAAAGAAGTTGTTCGTACTTTTGGTGTTCAGAAATTCTCGTCAGTTTATCATTCGTAAATTTTGATTTACGTATTAGGTGTTTAGATAAGCATATACAAGGTTTTTTGTAACTAATTGGCCACCTCTTGCAGGTAGTCTGTCTACAGCAAACCCAACAACATTTGTTCTATGACTTTTTAAAATTAATAGTTTAAAAAATTTAAGTTTTCCCATATAAAATTTATTTGTTGCATTTGAAATGACATTAACTCTGAGCGTAGGTTGGGCGCCCGGGCGTTGACCTTTTAAGTACTTCTTACAATTTACATAGTAATAAGTAATTTCTTACTTAGCAAGCAAAACTTTTTTTTGATTTTTGATTTTTTGTTTTGTTAATGAAGATTTGCAAAAAGTCGTAGAACAAACGTTTTTGCGATTAACGAAGAAAGACTGCCTGCAAGAGGTGGCCAATTAATTACAGATAACCCTGTATATTGTTTTATTTTTTAAGTAGGTATGAGAAGATTATCCTTTTAAGAAAAAAATCAAAGGATATCTCTAATTATTTTTAAAGTTTAATGATATAGATATATAATGTATAAATAATAAATATATCAGTTCCGGTCACCATGCACATCGTGTCGAAAGAGTGTGAGTATAGAGGCGAAATCATATAGTCGAGTCGTGCGATGTGAAAGCTTTATAAGGAAAAAAATATTATAAATTTAAAAGGATTCTTCCTTTCTTACGAATAAAATTATGATTTATAAGTTTTAATATATTATCTTCTTCTATCCTCTTTTTAAGTAAGTTTATAAGTCATCAATTCTTATTATAGATTATGAAGATGATTAAATCCATTATTTAAATAAATATGGAGAAATTATTTAAATAAAAAAATAGAAAGAGATAAATAGATCCCGAGAGTTTTCGTTCGTTAGCCGGTCTAAAATATTGCCGGCAAATGAATGTACTTCTTTACGGTGGTAAAATAAAACTCTCCAAAATGTATGATTCACACGAACAGCTCTGTAGGGAAGCAATCAAAAAACTTTTATATACCTATAAAATATATCAGTATAGTGCAGTAAAAAGATATCAGTATAATAATTGTAGTGATTTAGTTTTATATATTATGTTATCTAAATTACGTATTCAATTTTCGATCAATATTCAAAAGTTACAACAAAAAAAAATGTTTGCGATTTGCTAATATACGATTGGTTGTAATTCATTTTTAACCCTCTACTTATAACACCTCTGTTATAAGTTTGACCTGTCGATCTGTGTAACTGTGTAGCTATGTGTCTGTTTGTGGCAATGTAGCGACCAAATGCGTGGACGGATTTGAATGCGGTTTTTTTAGTCGAAAGCTATGATCGTTGAGATAGTTCTTAGCTCTAATTGGTCGAAATAGAAACAGTCGTCTCCATATTGACGTTTTATTGGTGAAAGGTTCTTATGCAATAATTAGCAGTTCCCAGCGGCTTTGCCCGCACTACAGGAAAAAAAGGCTTGGGTTAAAAAAGCCTTGGGTTGGGTAAAAGGTTTTTACACTTATTTACTCAGGTAAAGTACTTTATTAGGAATAGCTCTTGCCCGTGCCGGCGTCCACGTAGACTGTAAAAAATATATTTATATGGTTTATGATCGTAGTCATAAAGAGTCACGGGTAACAGCTAGTGATAATAAAGATGATGATGAAGGGATCATAGTGTTATTAGCGATTATAAATCATTTTAACTCTAAATGTTCATATTTATTAATTTTCGTATATACCTATATGAAAAAGTCTTGAATCATGTTAGTTAATATATATTCATAATTTAATACATTGTCGAAAGTTTCATGCAGATCCTTATTTTTTCTCGTATTAAATATAGCCTATGTTCATCAGAGGGATGAAGTAGGATTCTAAAGGTAAAATATTTTTTTAATCGATCCAGTGGTTTCGAAGCCCATTCAATTCAAACAAACAAACAATCAATCAAATATTTCCTCTTTATAATATTAGTGAAGGTGATGATGATAAAATATAGCCTATGTTCATCAGGGATAACGTAGGATTCTAACGGTAAAAGATTTTTTTTTAATCGGTCCAGTAGTTTCAGAGCCAATTCAATTCAAACAAATCTGTCCTTTTTATAATATTAGGATAGATTGATAGAAATACTTAAACAACTAAAAATTTTTGTGTCCGTACGTTCATTTTGAACAATAAAGAAACCAGTAAAATAACTTTAAAAAGCAGCAAAAAAATAAATAAAAAAAATTAAGAACCTCCGATACAAAAAGACCTCTCTCTATAAAGAATAAAAATAATATTATTATGTACTTATTGAAGTTGCGTCGGGGGACTGCTTTTTAAAAGAAGAAATAAAAAATAAAAGAATTTACGATATCGAAATGTATGGTCGAAGTCCTCAATGATTAAGTTCGTAAAATAGACACCATCGTCAACGTACGTACAACGACTTCAATAAGTACATAATAATATTATTTTTATTCTTTTTGGAGGCCTTTTTGTATCGGGCTTTTTTTTAATTTTAATTAGATTTTTATTATGTATGCTTAAGAAAGCTTCAAGATCTATTTTTACTTTAAAAATTTGTAAATATTCGGCTTTTATCCTTAAGGCTATGATATTTTGGCAACAGCAAAGAATCGCTAAGTCAGTAAGTATATCAGGTAATAGTTAGTACTTTGTTACAATAAATTATTATAGTTTATGTTTAATGGAGGAATTACTTATTAGTTGCAGATAATATGTACTTAGAGATAACGCGCGGATACATAATAATAATACTACATTACAAACATAACTCAAATTTACTTAAAATTTATAATAACGCGATTTTAAACTGATACACTAAAGCTATTCAAGAATTGAACACAATGAACACAAATCACAATGGGTAGTTCAATAATGTCGAAGGAATAACAGTGTAGCAAAGTTTGTATTAGCAACATCTGTTCATATCGTTAACAATGACAATAGATATTGTTATGTATAAACTTTCACCAACTTCGATTACTAATATAAATAATTACCCGGTATTACGTTAATCACATCACGTCGCGATTCTGCCGTGATACGAATTCACGAGTTATAACATTTAATGGGCTTAAAAGTAATCGAGCAAATTCCGATTTTATTATCATGGGTTAATAAGTGTAATAAAAAATGGTAATACATTAAACTACACCAAATTTCATTATTATTTATATTCCCCCCTTAAAATGTTATAATTTGTATAATCGTTTTATATTTATTAATTATTTAACCACCTCGTTGGTCGAGTGGTTGGCGCAGACGCCTAGCGTATAGCGACTTAAGGGGGTTGGGGTTCGTTTCCCAACAGGGACAGGCATGTGACATAGATGTCTGTATTTCTATGTTTGGTCGTTTATTAAATATATTCTCAGTATTTATAATGTGTATTTCTAAGTATTTATATCGTTGTCTAACACCCTTAGCACACGCAAATAATTTGCTTACTTAGGGGTTAGATTAATGTGTGTGATTTGTCCTGTATTTTTATTATTATTAAGTTCTGAGTGACAAATATAAGTAAATTGTAACTATTTTAGCCTTGAGCTATTTTAAACCGTCCATGCCAGTCACGTGAGGCTCGAAAAAGGTGGGAGGGGTTTCGAAGAAAATCGTGAACTAAGGGGTTGGGGGTGCAGTAAGATCATTTGTATATTTATTTCTTACTCACACACGCATTTTTTTAAAACAAAAACCGGCGTGTAGTGTGATAGTGGTTTTTCGCATGGTTACACTATTCCTTTGATATTATTTTTATGTCAGTCAAAAACAACCTGCAACCTTTCTGACTAGAGATTTTTATTATGGTCCTAAATTTTCTATAATAATTAGATTTATTTATGTGATTTTGGATTACCAAGGGGAAGGGTAAATTAGATAATGATAAAAAAACCACGTGATTAATGGACGCTCCCTTATCTTAAATCAATTTCGAAGAACATTTTTATTTTTTTATTTATATGTGTAAATTTATTTGTAGTTTACATATGTGATACTAGTTTTCTAAAGAGGAAATATTATTGACATTTAATAAGTAACCCAGTTTAAGTTTTAAGATTTAGAAAGATAGTTATTGTTTTCATGATTTGTTTTATTTACATTCACTTACCTTAAAAATGATACAAGTCTGATTGAACTCCACACCAAATATTAACATAAATGTATAGAAGCGTAAGTATGAATCATTATATTATTCTCAGATAAATTATCTTAACAGTAAGAATGAAAACGTGGCTCTTTTTATTTAGTATATAGCATGTGTGTTGTATCGCATTTATCTCCTTTACTTATGTTCATTTTCAAAATATTTTTTTTACCGTTATCTCATGCATGATTATATTGCATAGTATCTGTACAGCAATCAATGCATATTTCACCAAAAGCTCGGATTACAATAGATTGCTTTTACAGCATTGCACACAAGTCATGGTAGTGATTGAAAACAGTGGTATCCATATCAACATCAACATAATTCAAATTTATGTGAAAATTTTATTGATTGTTGAGTTATTATTATTTTTCTTTTAATACTAAAGAAATAGAAAGTAATCGAAAAGATAAGTATATGAAACATAAATATAAATTACATAATAAAAAATATTTTTTTTACACGAAAATGAAACATGAACTGAGAAACGATGTGGAAGCATTTTCTTTTCTCCATCTAATAGTGATTTCTTAAGCCCATTAAGCTAATCTTGTGGGAAATCAAGTCTCATTTTCAGTTTTTGCGATTGTGTAAATTTTTTGAGTACCATTTTGCATAAAATACTAGCTGTACACGTGAAAACTTTCCCTCTGATATAAAATAATAATTTATTTCTTTTTAAATTCTATTTAAAAGTATAAATATAACAATTCTTATTACTTAGCCTATGTGTAAAATGCAATACAAGATACAACACTTATTAACCTATGTCATTTAATATTAACAACCCCTAGTGATGTAATCTCTTAAGTTTTAATTTACTATATTTTATGACTAGTTAGTGAGAGGCATTTCACTTTTAAATAGACCTCGAAGATAAACTAATATTTCATCTTTCTTAAAAAAAGCTTTACATATCTTTTAATCTCAGTTTCGTTGTGAACAAATAATGTTTTTGACGTGACAACGTCTTAAATTAGGTTAAGCTGGGAGTCACTTATGAAAAAGTGTAACGCCCGGTAACGTAACGATGAGTCACCGAACGAGAGAGAGGCCCGCCGAATGCCTTGCGTCTCTCTCCCACTCAAACATGATCGGTCCGCCGAGCAATGTTTTGATTTTTAAATTGATTCTTTAAAATTACAAATATTAAGAAAAAGTGGCAGATATAAGAAAACTTGATTTAAAATGTGTTGAGCAAGAATTTTAACATCTAATTTAAGTAAATGTTTTAATTTTCAACTTCATTATTTACAATTACAAATTTCAATTAATTTCAAATTTATTTAGCAAAAATTTGAACCTTCGATCTGAATAAGTGTTTTGATTTTCAAATTAATTCTTTAAAATTAAAAATATTAAAATATATAAAATCAGAAGTGACGTCACATAACATTATCTGTACTTATTATTATTTAATATAGGCCATAATAGGGCAGTACATGTGACCATACTTGGTAGACACAATTGGAAATAGTATTTTTTTATAAGTGAAAAAAATAAATATATAAAATACTGGTAGCAAACAATAACTTCAATGATCGATATCTCCGCAACTAATTGATGTATCGAAAAAGTCTGTAAATAAATTTTGTAAAAAATAATAACATCAATAATATAATATAAAATAAATAATATATAAAATGATTTTACGTGACAACGTCTTCATCGTCCTATCCTCAACAGAATCACTCAAATTATTAAAATATTGTGCAATTTAATAATATTCATATCAATAAATATTCTACCGAGAAAAAGACGTGGTCACGTAAATCTTCGCCCGTAAAACCGACTTTACAGGCAACCATATTTTTTTTAGTTTAAGTAAATATCTAAATATAGAATACACTTAAAAAAATGTATTATGTATAAAAATATATCACTAGATACCTGTGTGTCTATGAAATAATTTATCGTTCTTCATATACATTCCACATATTTTCATTCAAACGTTAGATTGTTCGTGGTGGGTTTGAATTTTACCAAATAGTAACGTAATAGTAATTTTAAAAGAATATTAGGTACATATACATGCAATTTACTTTTCTAAATTCAGATAATTCAACTAAAAATATGGGTAAACCGAAGAATTAGTAATATATTTATTCAATTATCCATCGCGTGTTGGATTTGTTTGGTAATTACGGAGACTCGTAGGATCTGTCCAAATGTTATGATGTACCGAAGTGTCAAAATTATTTTGTTGTCTAGTAAGTTTACACATAAGAAATTTATTGTTACACTTAGGAATTGTTATTCTTTTATTTTAAATCTCAATAGACCTATAAATTATTTAACTGTATTTTATGTGAGTACAATAATAATAATAACTAAATAATAATAACTGACAGCTATAATAATTTGAATGAAATCCCATCAATGAAAAGCATGTCAACAATGTTACAACTATTTGCTAATAGTTTGTGTTAACTTACATTTCTTAGATAGGTAATTAGATACGAGATATGTATCAAAGATTTATTATTAATTTAGTGATGATAAATTGAAATGTTAAATTATATTGTTTACTAAATTATTCCCAACACGTTAGACTAAATATTGTTAAAACTTTACATAACTAAAAATTTATTTAAACGGTAAACGGTTTTAGAATCGAATGTTACTTGTTAGTCTTATAGACGACTTTCTTGAATACTATTCAACTGTTTATATTTTTTCTTGAATACTATTCAACTGTTTATATTCAAATTTTAACATATTGTCGCTTTTGTTGTTGTAAACTTTTGTTAATATAATTAAAAAGCTGATTTTTTGACGTGCCATTCTTTGAAACTAAAAACAGATTTATTATTAATATTACGAACAATAAAAACCAATATTAGTTTTTTTTTAATTACCAAATATTGGAAGAGTCTTCTAAAACAATTGAGCAAATGTTGCTATTTCTGATTTGTATCGGGCATGATCAGATTTTACAATAAGTTCAGACCAGGTGATACCCTGTAACCGAGCAGCGACGCGAGATAAACTGCTAGTAACTAGTATTTTCAGTAGATTGTATACATTTGGCTAAAAAATAAACTACTACCAATAAAATTGCCCGCATAATTAGCTCTATAATATCAGATGGACAAGAAGATAAAAATCTCTACGACACGGATAACCGTGTCTTAGAGATAATAACCGGCTTTAAATTATGTTTTTATAAAAAAACATAATTTAAAGCCTCTTTTGAATTCACAATCCATTATTAAATTGCATGAAAATTGGCAAATATACGAAATGATTAGTGAAGAATACACAATGATAAGAGTCATCCGTTGTGTAGATAAAGGGTGCGTGAAGATGGTGGTAAAAAACTGACATTCAGCGTAGCAGTGGGATAGTCAAAAGTTTCGAATCGAAATCTGCTTAAATTATTTAATAGTGTGAATTGAATTATATTTAATGGTGATAATATTTCCACTAACATTATTTAAAATTATGCAAAATTTTGTCTGAAAATTACGTCCAGTATCAATTATGATAATGAGGACATGAGGTATTTATACACATTCGTTGTTAAATAAATTACCTCTTTGCTTTACAATATAGCTATATCTTTTACTTAATATTTTACTAACAATTGTTATTTACAAACAATTCACCTGTATAAGCATAATTATTGTTCAAGCGTACGTATATAACTTAGCTTTTTCCGGTTTCAGAGTATTCTTTTTAGAATATATAATAATATTTATCATATTAATATTAGTATTTAGATTGATTTAATATATTAGATATCTTGCAACCAAAAATAATTGGGTAAAGTTAGTTTAGGTCGTAGTGTGGATGTAATTCTATTTTGTTAACTTACTTTCATGGTGGTAGACCTTAACATCCGGTCGCCGGCAAAGTTACCACCCATCGGGCAGAGTCGTGCCGCAAAGCGACCTAGTCGTGTTCCGGCACGTTGCTCGATGAAGCCGTTTATGGGAAATGGGTCTGAACAGTTGCGGTGCATTGACGAACCGGTTTGACGTCGGGTTGTTGTTTGTTTTGTCGGGTGTCTAGTCGAGGAGGGTAGCGGGATCCGAAGCGACGGCTTTTCGCTGGCCGCCCGCAGATAGTTGGGGGCCCAATTAGTGGGTTAGCCACCCACGGAAGGCTGCCCCGCCAGCTGCGAAAAATCCCAGGGTGGCTCCATCGTGCTGGTTGGCGACCAGTCGAGGAGGCCCGATGGCGATCCCTGTGGGGGTTCGGGCGTCCCCGCAGTCTCCAGACTAGCCTCCCAGTGGCAAGACATCACCAATTTCGACGTCGGGTTCGATATGTACCGCCTCGTTCAACTGCCATTTCCCATCCCTATTCACTTTTATATTTATTTTTTTTATGAAAAAGTTTAAAAAAGGGAACAAGTTAAAGCAGCGGTTGCACTCCTCCTCATATAAAGTGCACCTCACTAATATAAGGGGTTTGCACTCAAATCTTTTAGCTGTCCACCACCACCTGGAGACAGCAGCCGCACTTGCTCTTTTTGACGGAGACGCAGATACAATGTCCTTTGAGCGCTGCATACTTTAGATTATCCCGGTTACTCGTTAGAGCACAACTTTCGCTCACAGGCCGGAGTCAGTGTGTATGCGCGGAACGACCTCTGTATTCAGCGTCTCCGTCACCTTGAAGACCCCACTTTTTCTTCCCTATGGGTTTTAGTGGACACAGGAAACGAAAAAATCCTGTATTCCTGTGTCTACCGTTCGCACAGCGGTGACCAGGAGACAACTCGTTTATTTGATTATCTCAGTGAGGCTGCAGATATGGCTCTGTATCAGTACCCTTCGGCGCAGCTCGTCTTTCTGGGGGAATTTAATGCCTGTCATCAGGACTGGCTGTTCCCGTACCAGAAGACCGACCATGCTGGAAGAGAAGCGCGGAACTTTGCGTTGTCCTTGGACCTCTTTCAGCTGGTAAGGCAAGCGACAAGGGTACCAGATGTGGTAGGCCATACAGCCAATTGCCTGGACCTTCTGCTGACAACTGATCCGCACAGGTATCGTGTAGAGGTCACGTCCCCCTTGGGAACCTCCGATCACTGTCTGGTGAAATCTGTATTTACATATTCCCCACCAGCTTTCGAACCACATGGTGTTAGGCGAGTATGGAAATACAAGTTAGCAGATTGGGATGAGATGCGGCACTTTTTTGCGTCTTATCCTTGGCGGCAGGTCTGCTTCTCTTCTTTGGATCCGTCGAGTTGCGCGGATGCTATAACTGATGTGGTGCATCAGGCAATGGAGTATTTTATTCCTTTTGCTGACGTACCCATCGGTGGCAAAGCTCGCCCATGGTTTAATGCCGAATGTCGGCATGCACATGACCGAAAACATTCGGCATACCTTATTTGGGCTGATGCTCGAAGCGGAAAAACTCCGGATGTAAGTATAAAGAAGAGAGCCTTTAACCAAGCTGCCAAGTCCTACAAAAAGGCATTGCGGAAGGCTCGTCTCGATCGAATCGCTAAGAATGGCGAAAAGCTCTCTGCCAGACCAACTGGCAGTCGAGCTTTCTGGTCTCTTGCGAAAGCGATTGAGTCGAATTTCTGCCAACCCTCACTGCCTGCTCCACACAGCAACAGAGAAAGCAAATGTATTTGCTTCTCTGTTTGCTGATAATTCGCATCTAGACACTGGCAATGCTTCTCCAGCACATCTTCCTCACTGCGATATTTCGATGCCTGAAATCCGCATCACTAACAAAGAGGTTTGGAGAACATTGTGTCGTTTAGATGTGAATAAAGCCAATGGTCCTGAATGTATACCAGCCATTCTGCTCAAGACATGCGCAGCTGAGTTGTCTCCTGTACTGACACGTCTGTATCGTCTCTCTTTCATGACTGGAAAAGTGCCGAAATCCTGGAAGCTTGCTAATGTGCAACCCATGCCCAAAAAAGGCAGCCGTGCCGACCCTGTGAATTACAGACCGATTTCAATCACCTCCATACTCTGCATGATTATGGAGCGTGTATTGAACTCGCGCCTACTAGCATACCTAGAAGGTAACGATCTCATCAGTGACCGACAATACGGGTTTCGCCGTAATAGGTCTACTGGGGACCTCCTAGTGTATGCTACACACATTTTAGGCGAGGCCATCGAGAAGAACGGAGAAGCGGTCGCCGTCTCTCTGGACGTCTCGAAGGCATTTGACAGGGTCTGGCATGCGAGCCTTATAAGCAAGCTTTCAGCGTACGGTATATTGCCTGCTCTGATCGGTTGGGTAACGGACTTTTTGAGCCAGAGATCTCTCCGAGCAGTTGTCGATGGGTGTTACTCAGTACAATGGGAGTACTCGGGCTAGTCGAGATCAAGTACAGTCTGAAAGAGAAGCCATGGTGCAACGTTTGAATGACAAACTTCAGGCAGTCTCCGCATGGAGCAATGCCAATCCTGTCAAGTTCAACGCCACCAAAACGCAGACGTGTCTATTCACCGCCAAAAGGAGCCCTTTCACCTTGGCTCCTACTTTCCAGAATGTATCCTTGGAATACAGTGACCGGCTTCAGTTGTTAGGCTTAGAGATTTCCTCGAACCTCAACTTTGGTCGGTTCATTGAGTTTAGAGCAAGAGCAGCAGCAGCAAAGCTTGCCGTTCTTGCGGAGGTTCGGCAGTACTTTACACCGGGACAGCTTCTTGTTGTATACAAAGCACAGATCCGGTCGTGTGTAGCGTACTGTGGTCACATATTTGCTGGTGCCGCAAAGTCTCATCTTGCGGTTCTGGACTCAATTGAGAGGCGAGCAAAGAGGCTTATAGGCGATCCCGAATTGGTCGGAGCCGACCTCCAAAGCCTTGAGCACAGGCGTAGAATTGCTAGCCTCTCAGTATTCTATAGGATACATTTTGGTGAGTGTGCGCAGGAACTACACGACTTAGTTCCCCCGTCCCCCTTCCATCACCGGACGTCCCGACGCACGGCAGGTATCCATCCTTTTGTTGTGTTCCTCATTTTTAGTGCGTACAGCGAAGGACTGGAACAATTGGCCTCCGTCGGTATTTCCGGCCAAATATAATGTGGGTGTCTTCAAGAGAAGAGTGAATAGGTTGCTAGGGCAATGCGACTTACCATCTAAGACTACATTCCACTTACCATCAGGTGGAATGTAGTCAAGCATTGCCCTAGATTGTATAAAAAAATAAAATAAAAAATAAAAAAAAACTCCTAAGCTTTATACATATTTGCCGTCACGTAGATACATAGTATGACATTTAACTTAATATTGTTGTTATTAAATTTTAGGAATTTAACTAAAATAATACATATTTCAGGGAGGTTTTTAGTTACTTATAGATGTCATGTGCAGTAAACTACATAATGTGTATGATCTTAACTGTATGGTTCCTAAACTTTAGAGTTAAATTAAAAATAAGTATTTTTAAATTAAAAATAAAATAATATTTTTTCTCTTAGCATCGTCGATTCAATAAAAATAATAATTCTCTAAAGTTACAGGTATTGTTAAAATTAATAATTTGATGGTAAAACAAAGTACATTCTTGATATTAGGATCTACATATTTTCTTAAGTAGTTAATATGTTTCTTGCGCGAGAAAAAATAAGTTACATATGACATACCATTTTTTTTCTTTTGACTTCTTTGTCTATTTAATCTATTATTAGAATAGAATGTACATATAGAATAGGGAACATTCATGTATTTTTTTTTTGACGTAAATTAATCATTTACCTCTATATATCGTAGAAAAAAATATAAATAGGTTTGAAAAAATTTCTAGTTTTTCTTCAAATTAAAAATTAAAACTTGTAATAAATTTGAGCCGTTCAAACGCCGTCATTTTGCGCGCGCTTTGCGTGACGTCAAATGACACATCCAGTGAATGTTTACTATGCACTTTTTAGTTACTTCATACATATTTTAAGTTTTAATTGCTTTACAAGTCATGAAAGAAGATAAAAATCATCTTACGAGTATTGTATAGTACCGGAGTGCAAAAATAGTATTAAAAAAACACCCGACAAAGTGTTTTTTGTATTCCAAGAGATGCGAAAATACAAAAACAATGGTGTATGGTAATTAAAAGGGATAATATAATATGTCCTAAATCGTGTTTATATGGTTGTGAAGATCAATTTAACGTAAGTATACTTAATTTATAATAAGTTTAATCTAATAGTTTAAATTTATAGTAAGTATTAAATATTAGAAAATTTGAGTTTAAAATTAACCTAACCTATCTTACAAATTTCAGTATAACTTTCTATAAAAACCGTAATCTTTTTTTGTTTTACGCAATTTTTATGGTCTGTCAATTTATTTCAGGTTAAGGAAGATACAGCAAATTGTATTGAATATAATATGTGTAACGAAACAATAAGGAGAAAGATGTAATCTAAGTTTGAAGAAAGGAGTTGTTCCTTATAGGTATATTTTTGTAGCAAAAACAAAAGCTGATAGAATGAGAATGTGCATAGTCAAAAGGCAAAGATTGACATTGGTTAATGAAGCCTTTTAAGAGTTAGCTGTCAAAAGTAGTGTTTAAAAAAATTGGTGACCTTTACGAAGAAGTGATATATGTAGTAAGTCCTAGTACTGCCCATACAAATGTCTGTGATATTAATCAGCCAAGACTCAGTACTTCTCCTATTGAATGTGATGGCATCATAAGGCAAAGCCTTGCTTTTCGCATATTAAAGATAAATTACCAAGTGACTAAGCTGTGCAAGTTAATATTAAACCGAAGTATGGAAGTAAAGGTGTCAATGTAAATATACCTGCTGAAAAACAAAATGTAGCATTGTCACCATTTCCTCATTTAACACACAACATTGGTACACAACAGTTTTAAAAGTAAAACTATCTGTTTTAAAAAGAAAATTGTTTACTGAAAACACAGCTGATAATACTTGTATAGCATCTTATATCTTCTATATCTGCTGATTATCAACCAAGTTATTTATCTGAGTCAAGTGAAGTGAAAAATGATTCAGAGGCAGAAACATTTTAAAAATGTATTGTGTATTCAAAAAGAGTTTGTAGGTATTTGTTTTGTTAGAGTTGTTTGAGTATTTAAAAAATATTTTTATGATTACCTAAACAATTGTATCATTTAATAAAACCTTTAAGCACGAAAATATAGGTTTAAATTATTTATTTTTCTCAGTCACACTGATACCACAGTATGAACTTAAACGCCGATATATTGAATGGCGTGTCAAATGACGTCACATTTCCTTTCGACCAATGGTGGCGCGTTTTGGAATTTTGAATTTCGCTCCCTAAATTTACACTTTTCATAAATTATTTTATGGCCTTAAATGATTAGTAAATTAAAAAAAAATGATTTTATTTTAATAAGATGATAAAAAGTAATCGAAAAAAAAATATTTGAGACCATTTAAATTTTTTTGCATGTTCCCTATTAATAAACTAGTAGGTAACCTTTAGAATAAACAAAGTTTTTGCATTGGTTTTAACGTTGTAGAATGGAAAATATATTTAGTTACTAGAGATGAATTCAAAGCTTTGTTGTTTGTTATGAATGACAGAGATTTAAAATTCATCTCACACAGAATTTTAAACTAAAGTACAAGGAGATTCAGAATACCCACGTCTGTTCTTTAAATGTGTGTTATTTAAAAAGCATGTTACATTTAGATAAGTGAAAATATAA
Organism: Napeogenes inachia; assembly: GCA_959347355.1. Taxonomy (NCBI): domain Eukaryota; kingdom Metazoa; phylum Arthropoda; class Insecta; order Lepidoptera; family Nymphalidae; genus Napeogenes; species Napeogenes inachia. The sequence goes on along the minus strand of OY365799.1, from coordinate 3,018,415 downwards.
CTTATGTATTATGTTATATTTAATGGAAATTGTATGCAAACAAGCAAATATATCACATCATAGTAAGTGGTTTCAAGTCGCAATGGAAAATTGTAAATGCGTTGCCTCTATTAAGGAATGAGGAATGATTTATTTTGATAGGTTATACGGAGAGGAACGAAGGGGCAATGGGTATCCGGTTCGTAGCTTTAATGGATATTTTACGCCATCCTATAAACCTATTCAATGAGAGTATGGTATTACCCTGGTAAATTTAAGAGTGAACTATTCATCTGTCATAGTTCATCTGTCACTGAAAATAGTTTACTATTACAGTATCCTAACAATTAGAATTAAACTCAATATTTTCTGACAGTAACACATACCGTCATAATAAAAAGAAATATATTCATTATAATAAAATTTGAAAATCTATATGGTTGTCTCTATGCACCTCAAAGACTAATGAAACAAAGAAGAATATGCGATACAAAGATGTACATACAATTGTGATTGTCTTGTAAACCTAATTCGATCTCGTTTCTGTATCACTATATACTTAATTGAATAAATATTATAAATAAATAGTGACGATTTTATTATATGTATAGATAAATATTTTTATATAAATGTATATTTATATGGTTATAAATGTATATATATATATTGGCATAAATAAAAAACAACAATCAACAAATAATCTATTTAAGAATTCTATTATTACAGATGATTTTTATAATGTCTTTTATGTTCACTGCTTAATTATTAAAATTACTATTCAGCACCTGTTGTTTCAATTAACCACTTCGATGGTATTGTCTATTAGCGATCTAAATTCGAAGATAAGACATTATATGATTATTATTTAAATTTTTTGCAGTTAGAACGCCTTAAATCTTTATCAATGTGAGAACATGACAAAGATTTAAGGCATTATAGAACTAAAAGTAGCGTGGTTAGTCTTTTTTATGGTATAACGCTTACTTGCATTCTATTTAGATCTCACATATCAACTCTCTCTCACGTAACGACTCGAAAGGTCAATTCTTGTCTTTTCGGGATATGCAACTATAATCGCACGTTTCATAGGCTCAATATTTGTTTATTAGAGAACACTCTGAACTTGTATAACAACAAAAATATGTCTATCTAATCAAAAGTTAATATAGAGTTTAGTTATAGCTGGTGACACGAATAGGGCACTAGCGTCAGACTGCAGTGTAAGTAATAGCTGGGATACAAGTTGTAATCCACAGACGAGACGATAAGTTACTTCCAAGAGATCGTTGAATATTCACTTATTCAACCTCTAGAGAAGCTTATTTACATAATTTAAGCTCAGTATCATAGTAGCAGCTGTATTTATTTATTTTAACACGAAAGGGATTATTTCTCTTAATTACGTTATGGAATACAAAATAGAATGTTGATTTTGTCAAATTAATTAATTTTATAAAATTAAATGTTTATTGAATTATTATATTAATGAAATAGTCTAAATTATTAAAATTTAAATAATAATTTTTTAAAATGTTATTATTATTATGTGAAAAATTTGGTTTTATAATCAAAAGTCTCAAAATTTACTTAAAATAACGTTTAATAAAAATGGTATTTTCACGATTTAACACTATAACGGATGCTGGTGTTTTAAAATAAACCAACATTCCAAATTGAAGCATTTTATTTTCTATATTCTCAATAGTTTTGGCTGTGTGTTGAAAACCAGGACAAACGATTTTATAGCTATATGTAAAATAGACTCACTGAAAATTCTCTAACATTTGTAGGTGCTTCTATTTTATCTAAACGATGCTCCGTGAACTTCTTCCGTCTCCGGAACATTACTAATATCCAGGATTTTTAAATTCTCGTTTAAAAGTTTAAAAACATAATATGTATTTTTTTTTTAAAGTTGAAATATGTTTATATATTGTATGTGTTAGAAAATACCTACGTCACATCTCAAGGGATTAATAGGATCTGATATTATTGATTAATATGAAACAACATAATACGAAACAATTTGTTATCTCTACATTTTTTTTAATGTTTCAAAAGATTTTTTTTTTAGATAAAAACATTTGTTTGATTTTGAACAAAGTTATGAATGTACAAAGCCCGTCAACAAAGTTTTATTGATTCTTGAAATATCGGCCTTCCAAATCCAAATTCGACAAGAAACACTTCTTATCTTAATGTCCTTATGTGTACGTTAAACCTATACAACGTATAATATCGTAAATACAGTATTCAATAAACATTTAAGTATCTGTAAGTACAACTTCTCCAAGAACATTAATAATTTAAAAAAAAATAATAAATTAAAAAAATTTAGTACACGTGAAAAACCGCATTACATTTCAATACTTGAAAATAAATTGAGTTTTAGGGTTTTTTCTTCCGTTTCAAAGTTTCTTTCCGTTTTATTTTTCTACATTTATGTACATTTAATAATATTTAACTTTTTTAAGAAGATTAGATTTGCAAATCATACAAACTTTTTCTTTTAAACATGGGTTTCATTTTTTCTTCAAGTTTTCAATATTCTATCTACATATCTCTATAATGTATTTGTAGCTGGATATAAGTTTAATCGTATTTCTTGATATAAGTTGTGAATGAGAACTTTTAATTATTTAATATTAATTTAGCTCAAACTTTGTAATTTTCACATTCTATATTATTCTACTACTTCGTAGCCATGTTTGTAAACAATAACAGTTAAAATTATTTTGTTCTTACGTCAGAAGCAATGAAAGAAGATATCTTTTGTGAGCAGACACACTTGATCTGCACAGTCTTGTTCATTAGGATTTCTTTGTCCCCAACAATACAATTGTTTTAATGAACATGATCATTGAGTTATTGTAGTGGAAACGAAATAAGATATTTCAAATAACTTTTTCTAACAAGACATTTCATTACAGAGGTATAAATAATTGAAATAACTTTTAAAAAAATATTTGATAGTAAGGATTTACATTGCATTAAAAATGTAACACGACATTATGTCATTGTTCAATGAAATTTTAGACATAATATTTATTTTTGATACTTTTTTTCAAAACTTTCTACGAATATTAAGTCTATAAAAATATAACATTTTCGAATCGGGAAGATTCCGAGCTTTTGATATGGGATAAACATTCTGACAAATGAAATGAATCTTTGGTAAAAAAAAATATTAACACTAGTATTTTTTTTGTATTTAAGCTTTCGTAAAGCAAAGTGATTATTAAATATATATTTACCCGGTAATTTATTATTATTTTTTTTTTGTTAGCCCTGTTGGCTATTACAGCGTCACCGGGGGAGCGGGTAGATAAGGAGACCCGCCCTCAAAAGAGGGGACCAGATGGGCCCCCATGGGGAACAACGTCCCGAGGGCGTCTCAGATTGAGACGGCTCGGAGACCTCGGCTCGGAGCGTCGTTAGTCAGGAGGGAAGCTAAGGAAATTTGGACACTAGCGTCCTCCGACGGCAGTACGCCGGAGCAACGGAGCACTTACTCAGTTGGGACCTCGTCTATAACCGGTATAGACGGTGTGTGTCTGTATGTTGTGTGGTGTCACTTATGCCTACGCGTACACGTTATTACCTACTGTGAACGCGTCGTCGGGGTCAACGAGTACCGACTTGGGTCTTCTTTTTCTGACTAAAGTAATCTTACGTGGTCTATACTCTGCGGCGTCAGCCACCAGTGGGTTCGGGTGTCGCTCAGCACGTTCAAAGTACTTTTGGGAAAGCCCCTTGAAGTACTGGGCGATGGTCGGAAGGTCTAAATCTCTATGGAGATCGATGTTGCGTACGAACCACGGCGCCCCGGTTGCAATCCGTGTAAACCTGTTCTGAATCACCTGAAGGGGTTTCAGATTAGCGTGCGCAAAAGCGGGACTCGCATAGGACATGACGGAACGTATGCAAGCTTTGTAAAGTGTCACCTTATTGCGAAGGGACATTTTACTCCGCTTGCCTAACAGCGGATATAAACGACCTAATATGTAGGCCGCTCTGCTACGAACGGTCCTAATATGCGCAGTGAAAACTAACTTTCTATCTAACGTTACTCCTAGGTATTTTGCCTCGTCTTTCCAAGGTATCGGTCTATCAAAGAGTTTGATTCACGGGAGGATCCTTGGGGGGCCCCGTTCGAAGAGCACCGAAACGCTCTTCTCAGGGTTTACCTCGATCCGCCATTTCCGCAGTCAACTCTCGAGGGAGTCGATTGCGGATTGGAGGCGTTGATATATCTCCCAGTGATCCTTAGAGGACGTGTAAAGCGCGGTATCGTCCGCGTACATGGCAAGGTGCACTTTAGATCGCGTCCTAGGAATATCGCTAGCGTAGATGGAGTAGAGGATGGGCGAGAGAACTGAACCCTGGGGGACACCTGCCCTGATGGGGCGGGGTATTTACCCGGTTATAATCATGTAATTTTTAATAGGATTTTGCCCGACTAGTTTCGTTATTTTTTTTGATTACATTCAGATTTGAGTAGCATAACAATTAGAATTCTTTGTTACGATTCATTTTAACCCCCGATTAAAAAGAGGGGTGTTATAAGTTTGACCTGTCGATCTTTGTATCTGTGTATATGTGTGTCTGGCTGTGTTAATGTAGCGGCCATATGCGTGGACGGTTTTTTTTTAATCGAAAGCTAGCTATGATCGGTCGAAATAGAAACGGTCGTCTCCAAGATATTATCGTTTTATTGGTTAAAGATTCTTATGCAATAATTAGCTGTGCCTAGCGGCATCGCCCGCGCTATATAGGACAAAAAGCCTTGTTATAGAGGCCAAAATGTTTTTACACTTGTCTCCGCCGGGGCGTCACGTTGAGTGCGAAAGCGATCCCGTGGCGTCCCACTAAGGCGATAAGGTCAACCGTTGGTTTTTTAGTGGGTAGCCTTAAAGATGGCAGCGTCTTCTATGCTGCCGGGTAGTCCCACATACCCCCTCGGTAATCACCTTCCTGGCCGCAGGGATGATGCGTAACGCATTTTTCTAACTATAAAAAAAAGGTAAAGTACTTTATTAGGGATAGCTGTTGCCCGTGACTGTAGACTGTAAAAAATATATTTATATGGCTTATGATCGTAGTCATAAAAAGTCACGGGCAACAGGTAGTGATAATATAAATCCCTTCATCATAGTGTTAACAGTGATTGTAAATCATTGTATTGTATTAAATATAACCTATGTTCATCAGAGTGATAATGTAGGATTCTAAAGGCATAACATTTTATTAAATCGGTTCAGTAGTTTCGGAGCCTTTTCAATTCAAACAAACAATCAATCAAATCTTTCCTATTTATAATATTAATGATGATGATAAAATATAGCTAATGTTCATCAGGGATAATGTAGGACTCTAATGGTAAAAGATTTTTTTAATCGGTCCAGTAGTTTCGGAGCTTATTCAATTCAAACAAATCTTTCCTCTTTATAATATTAGGATAGATTGATAGAAATACTTTTGAAATAGAACACAATTGAAAATTTGTGTGTCCGTAGGTTCATTTAGTACAATAAAGAAAACGGTAACATACTTTTAAAAAGCAGAAAAAATAAAAAAATGTATAAACCCCCGATACAAAAAGACCTCTAAAAAGAATAAAAATAATATGTAGACGCCGCTTATTGTGATCACTTTCAGCCAGCCCGTTTTGATAACAATAACCGAATGATAACATTATGCGGATGGTACTTTTTCATGCTTGTTGGGGGATTTTAGTGCACATAATAAATGATCGAAATAATAAAATATGAATTGTAATAATTTAGAATTAATTGAAGTACATATTAAGTTTCATAATAAGAAATTCTGTTGTTTGCTCAAATTTTCTATTTATTTACACTATTTAAAATATTCTAACATAAGATTCATTTGAAATATCTATTGTTGTTTGACACTTGTTCATTCATAATCATTTGAATATAATTTTCAAAATTGTATAATTTTTCGAAGTTTGTTGCTCGGTGTTGAACACCACGTCGGAGAATGTTCCAAGCTTCTTGCATCTGAGCAAAAGACGGCGGATCTTCGGGCATTTCTTGGTCTTCTTCACCTTCAAAATCGATAACAATAAGCGACTTTTTTCAAATGCATTGCTAAAGAGAAATTTGGGACCGATCATTTTCGATAACAATAGCCGGCTGATAACATTAACCGTGATAACAATAAGCGGCGTAGACTGATTATTATTATGTACTTATTGTAGTCATTGCTTCGGGGGACCGTTTAATTAGAAGAACTTAAAATGCAAGTAAGTTAACAAGGCTAATAAAGAAATTACGATATCGAATCGTATAGTCTAAGTCCTCAATGGTTAACTTCGTAAAATAGACACCACCGTCAACGTACGGTCCCCGGCGCAACGAATTCAATAAGTACATAATAATATTATTTTTATTCTTTTTAGAGGTCTTTATGTATAGGGGGTTTTTTAAATTCTTAATTTTTTTTTTCATGATACATTTTTATCCGGCGTCTGTTCTATACAACTGTGATATCAAACAAGAGCTTTTCTTAATTATGTACTGTGATGACTAAACAGGAAAAAACAATTGAAATACTGTTTTATGAAGTAAAGAATACTTAGACCTAAACAGACGCCTTCTACGCCTACAATATTAGAGAAGAGATGCTATTTCATTCAGGTTTACTAATTATTCAAATTGGAATTCAAATGTTTCAGATAATCATATTTCATATAAAATTTTGTTACAAAAATAAATTATTATTTGACGGGCATTTCACCTCATTTTCTCGTAAACACGAGTGACACAAATTAATCGAAACGACGGGTTAAATTTAGAGTAAAGTGTTAATTTAAATATACCCGATCTTATTTCGAATAACAAAGTTTTCTTTAAGACTTTCAAAAGTTTTCTATTATAAAAAGAAACCCAAATGAATAATTCCTGTACCGGGGAATGTTTCATAAAACTATAAATAACAGACTCGAAAAACACAGCCACCGCCTTCCACAATCTTTGTTCAAAGATATATAGATATATCAGTAACCACTAAACTAATAGGTCATTAACCATATATGAAATAAGATAAAGTATATGTTTTGTTTGCAGAACAATTTAATAACAATTATATTAAAGGTATATTGTAAAATATCACAATACATCAATTATAGATTTTTCTTCTTCTTCCCACCTTTAGGATTATAAAGTGTCACCGATAAAGGACCAAATTATTAAAAAGTAGCATTCTATTGCGAAAAACTTAGATAAATATTTCCAAATGTATGGCAATTTGATGATTGATATCAAATCTATTCGCATAACCAACGAATCTAAGCTACATATTGAATGATTTTTTTTTATAATGAATGACATAAAAACTTATTGAAATTTCTTAATTAGTTATTCTTTAGTAGATAGTATTAACTTATTTTCCTAAGGAAATTGTATTATTTATTCTAGAAACTATTCAGTATTTATAAATATCGCTGATCTCATTTTCAATTTATTCTTCTTGTTTTGATTTCTTAGTTTCTTATTTATTATTTTGTTTGCATTTATTATATTTTCTTAAATTAATACAATTTATTTTTATAAAATTCTTACCGTATTTTATTTTAAACTAAAGCTATTAAGTGGGCTCATATATATTTCTTCTGCAATATAAGTAAAGTAATTTCATTTTCCTATGGTAAACGCAATTAAAGTAATCTAATTAAATATAATATTATAAGTACTAAGTATTCCAATTGAAAAAACTCTTCATATTATTTGTATTTCGATTATAATATAATATAAGAATATTGTAATTCTTTACCATTTACGTGTTTTTTAGTTCATATTGAATAAATATTCATGAACGTTCCTTGAAAAGTAAAACTTTGAACTTTAACAATTGTTTACATAGAAGCATGTACTTTCTTATTGTACTCATTAAAAACTAACGCATAATTTGACAATCGCGTATAATATTTTATAACGTCTTATACACAAAAAATGAATTGCCACCTTGTTTGATTTTCTCAAATTGATTCAATTCCCCCGCCCCCGCTTGTAGTCTACTCATTGTAATAAACAAGTGTTTTATTTTTAATGCATTTCATACAAAAAAAAAATAAAAATATGTTTTATACAAATATCAATTTTAATTATTGTGACAAAAACAATACAGTGAAAAGTATTAGAGCAATACATTGTGTAACATTTCTTTCAACTACCTCTGAAGGTACCTAACCCAGCTGACATTATAATTTCTATAATATAATAAAATTTGAGATTTTCCTTCAGATAATAAATGTAACAGGATCACTGCGAACTCACGATGCATTTCTCTTACATACAAAGGCTTTTAGAATATCTGATGTAATAATAGCTGACTTACGAATTTTCCTAAAACTAAAAAAAAATCCTAAATTATTAAAATAACACAGAAGTTACATCAAATATTCGAAACTTAATTAAAATTAGGAGACATGATCTAATTCACGTAAGGTTAACAAAATACCATTAAAAGTTAACTTAAATTAGATTAGAAGAAATTTGTCAAATCTAAATTAACGATAGTGAGTCATAAGAGTATTTAACCAGCCTCATATTTTCTAAATATAAAGCGTTTTTACTTCTCCAAGTCTTAAAATTCTAGTCATCCTCAGAAATCAGACTTGGCTCAAACTTGATCTATATACCAAGTCGGTATACTGCAGATGTATCACAGTATCATAAAAGACATTCAAATTCAAAATTGTAAATGTGAAATATCAGAATGTAATTACTATTACTAACATCTGGAAGTTTAATCAGAATATTTAGATACTACTTCTACTACTCGATTTGGCTCGTGTGGTCAGGGTAAACAATACAACCAACCCATACACGTAGGTCTTGTAAGAGTTGTCTTCGGATCCAAAGAGCAGAAGATTTTTACGTCTGTCTATGACAGTAGCAAGAACTCGCAAACGCGATTAGATAAACGACTGACAAAAATATTTTTGAAGTTCTTCTTTTTTATAATTGAATGAAGCCGAAGATAGTACTATAATGTTTTAGTTACATTTACAAAAGAAATGTCACAAAACTATCACCCAAATTTTATTATGAACGTGATAAGTGAATAAAAGATTCAATTATTGTTAATATGCTTATAAATGCAAAGACGATAAAGTAAGTTTTAAAAACTGAGCTCGTATTCTTTGATCGCTCTTCGGGAGTGCATCTTTATGTGCGAACGCATACATTATTTGTGTTTTGTGTGTCTTGTCTTTTAAAGTTTGAATGTTTATGTAGTTACATAATTTGAATGGGTTGAAACTTTCTTTCACCTATAGAGGCTCAATTGAAAAATAAATAACTTAATTAAAGATACTAAGGATATTTAAGATAAGAAATGTATCTTGATATTTGGAGTAATAAAGAGTGTTCTATAATGTTTGTTGTTATTAAAGTGAACTGGTCAAATTACACTACACTAGTGTAGCTTGAAAATTATATTTGTTAAAAGTATAAAAAAGCTTTGTATAATGATGAAGATAACAATAATATTCCTGATGATAAATTAAAAAGTAAAGTAATATTAAAATATTTCGTAAATTTATGATACTTATAATTAACATGAGTTAAGATTTTATTTATTCGCAATGTTATCCTGTTAAATGAGTATGAAACCATTTTCACAACCTTTTTTTATTGTCAAAATATTTTTTTTATACAATTATATAGAAGATTTAAGTATAATTGCATTGATTATCCATTTCTTGTATATTATTGTTGACTTACTAACATTTATAGAGCATAGATATATCTAAAAATAAATACAAATAAAAGATACCTAATATACATAGTTACGGCCGTGTCTATATTGACACATTTTGTTATAATTTATTTTATTTTTTTGCATATTTGACTAGTTGAATAGAGTATTTGTTTATTTATTTTACTATAATTGCCGAATTTATAAAAAGAAATATGCCAGATTAAAAAAAATCATAAACGCCCACTTTTTAAATAAAATTCTAAACAATTTTGTAATTAAAAGTAATAAACAAAACTTTAAAACATTAAGACATCGCTTTCGACTCCTTTATTAGATTAATTGAATGTTTGAATGTATTTTGAATGCTATAGTCCTCGTATTTTTGTCTTGTACTGAGACCAATCCTATTATCGTTAACGAACTTAGAAACTTTCATGAAAGTTACTTCTCCACCTTAGGGTTTAAAAGGATCAGTTTAGGAATGGTCCCGCATTACAAGTTTTAGGACAACCTGAATTGGTTTTCATTGTAAGGATCTAGATTGAATTTTAAAATTGAAATAGCACATGTACACCTGGAGATGTATTATACAGGTTAATAGGTACGGACACCAGGCTTTCACACTCGTGACTCTTTATCTGTCTAAATTATTTGTTATCACTAATATTTTTTCAATGTTTTGTAACCTTAAAGCATTGTGAAAGCATATAAAAACTTATTATTAATCAGTAAATTATTATACATAAAAGCTTACAAAACAAAAAAAAAAAAATAAAACGTCAATGTAATTATTTGGATAGCTCAATATTTACTGCAATTGTGTACCACAAAAGTATCACTGTTATGTTATGTATTTTTTATTCTACGATTATCAGTTCTTTAGACATTTTGAAACTTAAGTTGTGAATTTTTTTCAATATTAATCAATACTAGCACAATTATAAACTTTAGTTAAAACTTTCGAAAGAAATCTGAAACCAAGAAAACAAAAACATTTATAATTTTGGTTCGTCGGCGTCTTTACAACACTAATATATACTGTAAAGTACATGTAACGTTTTCCTTTTTGTATAAAAATGATGTCAAAGAAAATAAATTACCAGAAAAACATGACTTAATATAAAAAAAACATAAGTAAATTTGAAATTCCTACCATATTTCCACGCATTTGAGATCAAAGTGACAGTTCATCAAAACGCTAATTTCGTATATAAGGACCTAATAAAATGATGTTTATGAATATTAAAATTAGGAAAAATATTTACTTGTAATTAGGCTACAGACAGTAACATTTCTAATAACTTTGTATTTTTTATTGCTCATATAAAAAAGTAACGAGATATTTTTTTTCTAAACTCAAACATTTCATAGTTATTCAGTGTTGAAGAGTCTTCAAAGCGGCAATCGGAAAATCGTTCAAACATAAAGCCGAAAGGTTTTGGTACGTTTTTGAATTATTTATAAAACTAAAAAAGTTTTGTGAAATTTTAAATCAAATATGTTTTGTTCTAAGATTTTATAAGAAACCCAAATTATTTATTCATTAATTCCATCGTCAGTGTCAAAAATGTAGACTAGACTATACTTAAATACTTCTATAGATAGAATAATTGAAATTAAACAAAATTTGGGAACAATTTATGGTTACATTATTTGATATTTATTTAAGCATTCTATATTCATTAAATATTATATAAATAGCATAATGTTAACATGGCTAACATGGGATAACATGTTTGTATACAATTTCAACAATGAATGTCTATTTTAATACATTTGTGTTATTGCTTTCAATAAATTTTAATTACATTTTAACAAATATAAACATAATTATAAGCAGTTTTGCGAAACCGGAAATTCTGTATTTGAATATTTATCCAATTATAATAAATGTTTCTTATCTGTCCTCTTATAGACACTCACAGCATCACGATTAAATTAAAAAGGTTATTGAGCTTCGGGCGCTGGTAGTTTGAATCTTGAAGCAATATGCACCCAGCCTGTATATTTATTGCATTCGATAATTTGACACGTTTATATATTTGTATTGGTCTACTGTCAACACCATTTTGTGATTTAGTGCAGAATAGTTTTCGTTCCCTTACTGAGCTATCGTGTCTTAAATTTTCAAGAGTATATATTTAAATAAAACTCCTTTTTTATATTAAATAATAATATTTATAATACACACATACATGCATAAATTTTCTATTACTTTAGTTTTTGGACAGGATTGCTGCAAAACATAGATTCACGATTGCTGCAACTATAACATTATTAAGAATCAATAAAATATTAATAAAATATTAATCAATAAAATAAAACCTTTTATAATATGGTTAGTTTATCATCACATGTACTCAACGACCAGCGCAACAAAATTAAATTTGTATGCCCATGATATTATATCTGCCCGTATAATATTTTCTTTTATTAACTTTTAATTATCAAAATACATTGTTTTCAAATATCGAAAAATCGTGTGCAAATCTATAAAAGTATATCTTTAAATCGCTCTATTCGCTACAATCCATCTATTATGATTTTTATGACTCAGCGCTTTTAAATATGCAATGATTACTTTGTTCTAAAAATATTCATAATATAATAGAACAAATAGTCCATATATGTTTAATTCCTTTCTTGTAACACGTAATTATTGAAAAATTAAAAGCAAGATGAAAAATGATAGATTATTTTTTTGGCTTTGCCATTGACATTATTCTTCAATGTTATGTACATTTGTATTTATCCTAACTAATATAAAATAATATTTTTATATTATATTTGCTAATAATTGCTAGATAGTTACGTCGCCCCAAACCGCTGAGCTGACACATTCCATTTGTCGCCAGCCAGGTGGCTCCGCTGAGTTAGCGTCTACCACCCATGGGAAGCCAATATTCTAAGTAACTGGACAATGCGCATAACTCTACTGGGTGGTCTGCTCCCACCCGTATTAGCATATAAAAACTAATATTAAGTTTAGTCTGTTTAAGGTAGTCTAAGTGGTAACTTGTTAATTAAATACCATCTTAATTAAAATAAAAATCTTTTTTTAAAAAGCCATTCGCTGCGTAGGGAACTTGACTGGCGCAGCCGGTAGGATTCCGCGTCCGGAAAATAAAAGAAAATTACCGCGACGTACGTTTTCAAGCGTAATTCTCGGAATCCGAACCAGATAAATAAATTTGTCATATTACGTGAACGAGCGTCTGGCTGTTGAAGACACTGCTACCTTCAGGCTCACGAGGGAAATGATTTGGTGAGTAGACCCTAAAGCTATTCCTATCTATTCATTTCCTAATCAACCCTAGATATATGTGTCAATTTAATTGTAGATTCCTTTTAAAAATTAAAAAGGTTCTTAGATATTTCTTTGACGTTTGTTTTAAGTGTTTTTATAAAGTAATGAAATAATATCGAAGTGAAATAAAGTTATAATTCATATTTGAATCAATATTATAATTTAATTAATAATTATAATTGAATATATAAAAAAAAAAAATTAATTCGAATAAATATAATTTGTAAAAATATATTAATTATATTAAAATATTTTATTATATTAAATTGTGTGTACTATAATTAGTGACAATGGAAAATATAGTGAAAATTCCCGTAGAAATCAGCAACATTATCCCTAAGTTTGATGGAGATGAAAAATTATTATCCCTTTTTATTCGTAAATGTGAATACGTAATTCAAACTTGTGTAGTAGAAAATAATCCAGCACAAGATTTATATCTTTTTCACATAATAACTTCTAAATTAATAGGTAGAGCGGCTAGTTTAATAAGCGAACGACAAGATTTAATTACGTGGAACAGTCTTAAATCAGCATTAGAACAACATTTCGGTGATCCGCGTTCAGAAGAATGTATAGCTATAGAATTAGAAACTTTGAAAATTAAAAATAGCGAATCTTATCTAGATTTTTGTAATAGAATTCAGCATACCAAAAGCACATTAATTGCTAAAGTAAATTTATTAACAAATATAAGCTTACGAGAAAGTAAAATCACGATATACGATAATTTAGCTATGAATGTATTTTTATATAATTTACCTGAAGATTTATTAAGGATAGTACGCTTAAAATCATGCAACTCACTAGAAAAAGCGTTAAGTATAGTATTAGAGGAAGTTAATTTCATGCACCAATATAACTCAAGAAATAAAATGATGAAGCACCCCCAATCTAATTCTGCAATATCATCTAACCCTTATCTAGAAAGGAATATGATGAAACCATTTTTCAATACTATGAAATCAAATAATTATCCTTCACATTTTAAAAATCAGCAACAACCCCCGTTTAAACCTCTTCCATTCCAAAGAACTATACCACAGCAATCATCTAAATTTAAATTTGGTATCACCCCTAGTAACCAAATTAAGCTACCCTTACAAAACCATTTTACTCAAAATCAAAATGGATATAGGCCTCAATTTACTCAAAATCAAATTGGATATAAACCCCAATTTAATCAAAATGGATATAGACCTACATTTAATCAAAATCAAGGTCAACACCCTTTTGGTAACCAACGACCAACACATAATACGGATGTGAGCATGAGAACAGCTCCACCTATGAAACCACAAGGTTTCCGCCTGAACGAACACTTAGTTCAGCAAATCGAACCTGAAATTGAAAGTTATAACAGTAGCGACTATTACGACAACCATAGTGACCCGACTATTGAAAATACGCATAAGATGACAAATCATGACGAGACCGTAGAACAACTTGAAAATTTTCACATAGATACCCCTTACCATGTCCCGAGATAATACATTTAAACTGTAACTCTTTAAAATTGCCCTATATTTACATCCCTGAAATTAATGCTAACTTCATGATAGATACAGGAAGTTCAAGATCATTTATCAGTCCAAACAAAGTAAAAGAATATTTTAATGAATTTAAATACCAGGAACCATTTGAAGTAATTAGCACCCATGCTTCTAGTAGACATGATGAAGTTATCATCATCCCCTTATTTCATACCTTTCACAATCCTGAAACTCATAAATTTTATATATATGACGTAGACGGACGATACGACGGATTAATAGGAAGTGACCTTTTAAAACAATTAGATGCTACAATAGACATGAAAAATGAAATCCTTTTTACTAATACCACATCAATACCTATCATTTACAACCCCACTAATGTTATTCATTTAGACCGACGTTGTGAACAGAGAGTAAAGTTACCAACAAGCTTAAGAAATGGCAATGCTATTTTAAATTTCAAACAATTTTGTGATGGTGTTAGAATGCCTACTGCTTTAGTAAACTGTATAAATGGATATGCTACTACAATTATTCAAAATACCCTTGAGACAGAACTGACTTTGACTATCACTAGTCCCTTCATAGTGACAAAATATAACCCAAGTAAATGCCATATCAATAAATTAGATGACACTAATGACTTAGAAATAGACCAAATACTCACTGAAAATTTGACAAAACTAAGGTTAGAACACATGAACTCAGAAGAAAAGAAATCTATACAACAACTCTGTATAGAATATAAAGATATTTTTCATTGCGATAAACTACCCTTAACTTTTACTAACGAAGTTAAACATCAAATCAGAACTCACAACGAAGATCCCATTTATATACGACCTTACAGACAACCCCATGTTATTAATAACGAAATTAATAAACAAGTAGAGAAAATGATAGAAAATAATATAGTTGTTCCTTCCCACTCTCCTTGGAGTGCCCCTGTCCACCTAGTTCCAAAAAAACTTGACGCTAGTAATGAAAAAAAATACCGTTTAGTAATTGACTATAGAAAATTAAATGAAATAACTGTTGACGACAAATACCCATTACCTAACATAACTGACTTATTTGATAAATTAGGAAGAAGCTCTTATTTTACTACCCTTGATTTAGCAAGTGGATATCACCAAATTGAAGTTAAAACAGAAGATAGACAGAAGACAGCATTTAGTACCAATGCAGGACATTTTGAATTTACACGTATGCCTTTTGGACTTAAAACTGCACCTGCAACTTTTCAAAGAGCAATGGATAACGTACTTAGAGGTTTACAAGGCATCCACTGCTTAGTTTATCTAGATGACATAATCGTCTATTCAGTTAGCTTACAAGAACACATAGAGAAATTAAGAACTGTATTTGACAGACTAAGACAGACAAACTTAAAGGTACAACTAGACAAATCAGAGTTTCTACGTAAAGAAGTGCTTTACCTAGGACATACAATAACAAGTGACGGACTTAAACCAAATAATGACAAAATTAAAGCCATCTTAAACTACCCCTTACCCCAGACAACGACAGAAATTAAAAGCTTTCTAGGACTTATAGGTTACTACCGACGTTTCATAAAAGACTTTGCCAAAATAACGCAACCAATGACAGCACGACTTAGAAAAAAACAAACTATGCCCGTTACTGATAAAAAATATATAGAATCCTTTCAAAAATGTAAAGAACTCCTTATTAATGCTCCAATCCTTCAATACCCCGACCCTAGTAAACCATATATTCTTACTACAGACGCCTCAGACTTTGCTGTTGGCGCTATATTATCACAAGGACCGGTTGGAAGCGATAAGCCTATTGCTTATGCGAGTCGCACATTAATCAATGCTGAAACACGTTACAGTACCACTGAAAAAGAACTTCTAGCCATAGTATGGGCTGTAAAATATTTCCGCCCCTATCTATATGGTAGAAAATTTAAAATTATTACCGATCATAAGCCCCTTGCATGGTTAAACTCTCTAAAAGATACTAATAGTCGATTAACACGTTGGCGTTTGAGACTTTCTGAATATGATTTCGAAATCATACACAAAAGTGGTAAGAGCAATTGTAACGCTGATGCACTATCACGAATCCGTTTGAACGCTATAGATGAGGACGATAATGTTTCAACCATGGTAAATGTAGATCCCCTTGAAGAAATTAGAATAGTTACTGAACAATTGAAAGATTTAGAAAAGTCAAAAAAAGCTACTTTTCCCGAATCCCGACCATCTAGTATATTTGAAACTGAAAAGGAAAAATCCATAAATATCCAAGATACAGATTCAGAAACAACCCTTTCAGTTAGATCTAGGAATGGTTCACCTTATTCTATACCATGTCCTTCCAGTTCTACTTTAACGGCTTCTGAAAGTGACACGATTCATTCTGCACGTGACACAGAATCAGAAGGTATTCCTATATTACAGGAAGCGATAGATACGAAACCCAATCAAATTTTAGTATATACATGGTTCATAGATAGACTTACAGTAAAGGATATATCTAAACCAAAACAGCGTATTTTAGAAGTTCATTTACCTAAAAATAGACCAGATTTAGTTAAGCAATTTTTAAAGGAATATATTAAGAATAAATCTAAATATTTTATATACTTTGAGGATGATATACATCGCAAGCAATTTACAGAAATAGTAATATCTTTATTTAAAAAAGAATGTGTTCAATTTAGAGAATGTACAAAACGCGTAAGTTTGATGGAAGACGAAGCTGATCAACTAGAAATAGTTCAAAAATATCACGAAGGAAAAACTTGCCACCGAGGCATTAGAGAAACTTTAGGACATATTAAAAGAAATTATTTTTGGCATAATATGGAAGAAACTGTATCAAGTGTTATTAACTCTTGTGAAATATGTAAAAAAATGAAGTACGATAGAAACCCAATTAAACCCAAATTACAATTAACCCAAACTCAAACTAAACCATTACAAGAACTCTTTATAGACGTATTTTCTATTGAAGCTAAGTATTATCTAACAATTATTGACTCATTTAGTAAAATTGGACAAGCATTTGAGATCCCAAATAGAACAACACCCGAAATAGTAAGAGCCTTAATAAAATATTTCTCTTTTTACGGTGTACCTCTCAAAATTAGTGCTGATCCAGGTACTGAATTTAATAACGCTTTATTTAAAGAGCTTTTAGCAATGTATAAAATTGAAATTCACATAGGAACGGCTAATAATCCTAATTCCATGGGACTCATAGAAAGGTTCCATTCAACCATTTTAGAAATATATAGGATAGCTAAATATGAACATAAATATACTGATGCCGCTTCCGTAATGACGTACGCTATAATGGCCTATAATCATTCAATACATTCAACTACTGGTTTTACCCCCTTTGAAGTCTTATTTGGACAGACGGAATCTAGAAATACATTTGATATAGATTTTGAAAAACAGTATTTTCAACAACTCGTTAAAGAAAATGTTAAACGAACTAAATTCTTGTATAAATATATAATTGATAAAACTATTAAATCTAAAGAAAAATATATTGAAAAGAGAGGTGGTGAAACGGAATTTAGAATAAAACCAGGAGATACAATATTTGTAAAAAGCACTAATAAAAGAAAAAGTAAAGATAAACCTCGCTATGTAAAAGCTCAAGTAACTAATGAAATATATAGGAGCACAGTCCCTGTTTTAAGAAATAACGATCACAGTACCAAAATTCCAATAAGGAATGTTAAACGACCTCCACAGGTACCACCTGCTGGTCATGATGCTGGTGACGTGGTCCCAGGCCCTTCAACTTCAGGAGTTAAATAAAAACCCTGGAGTGCTGCCATTAAGAAATGGTCTAGCTATAGTAAGTAACGATAAATGGACTATTGTCAAAACGTTAGATTTAAAACCTATTATAGATGATTTAAAAGACAATTTTTATAAATGTACCCAGTTAGATAAGTTAGTGAATAATTTTGAAAATGATTTTATTGAAAATTTTATAGATGTTAAGATACAAGCTACCTATGTTAAAAATTTAACCATGATGAAATTAGAACAGATTTATCCAACTGTTAGAGTTAAACGTGGACTTATTAACCCCTTAGGATCTATTATTAAAATAATTACAGGAAATCTAGATAATAATGACGCTATTAAATATGAAAAACTAATTAATGAAATTAAATTAGAACAAAGTAAATATAAAAATAAAATGACGTTGATCACTGAAATGATACAGACAATTACGAATTCTACATTCCAGTTAAATGACAATATTATATCAATTAATTTAGAAATTCAAGAATTAAGACATAATTTATCAGAAATAATTAAGAAAGATGCCCTTAATCATATAGAAACCCAAATTATTAGTACATACAATTTGTTAATACATAATTTTCAAACTATTTATATAAAATTAAATGAAATAGAAACCAGTTTTGCATTAAGTAGATTAGGAGTATTACACCAATCAATTATTAACTCTAACATGCTTTTAAATACATTAGAAAATATAAGTAAGTTAGAAAAGCTAGCATATAGTCCTGTATTGAATAATTTAATGAAAATTGAACAAACTATTTCAATAAAAGCATACCTCAAAGGAAACTACATTAACTACCTTTTAGAAATACCTATAATTGAAAATGACACTTATATCTATTATAAATTACTTCCTTTACCTGTGTTGTCCCATGACTCCACTTTCATTATTGTTCCTAAATATCCTTACCTAATAGCAAAAGGGTTGAAAACTAGGTCTTTAGATAAACCCTGCAAGGAGATTGAAAAGGCGAGTTTCCTGTGCTACGAGAGTGAAGTTATTCAATTCAATACTGATCCCTGTATTACTGAATTAATGAGCTATGCTGAAAATACATCAATTTGCAACCCTGTTCCTGTAATCACGGAGGACATCGTGCTGCAACCGCTGCAATCTAATACATGGACTCTATTTGCAAGAAAAGAAGAAATACTTACTAGAATATGTTTTGATGAAATTTACCGACAGAAGATTAAAGGAACTTACATAGTCACCCTAGATGACCCCTGCCAGGTAAAGATTGGATCTATAACCCTGAAAAAGCATCAGACCATTTTAGAAAACGAAACTTATTCTATGCTACCAATAGTTAATTTGCCTTCAATATACGTTCCTGAAACTTCAAGTTTGAAAGCAATAAATATAAAAGGTATTGACCTTACGGACCTGAAACTTCTGGCCTACACTTTGAAGAAACCTGAAATAAGTGAAAGTGCTGAAAATAACCGAATAGTGAAAAATATCAGTGTATGGACAATTGGACTGTATATTATAGTTTCAGTGATTATGTGTATTCTAATTTTCAAAAAACGTAAATTTATATTAAGAGTGTGTCTCCGAAGTTCTCCTGCTTTACCGGATAACTTCGATCTTAAGGAGGGAGGAGTTACGTCGCCCCAAACCGCTGAGCTGACACATTCCATTTGTCGCCAGCCAGGTGGCTCCGCTGAGTTAGCGTCTACCACCCATGGGAAGCCAATATTCTAAGTAACTGGACAATGCGCATAACTCTACTGGGTGGTCTGCTCCCACCCGTATTAGCATATAAAAACTAATATTAAGTTTAGTCTGTTTAAGGTAGTCTAAGTGGTAACTTGTTAATTAAATACCATCTTAATTAAAATAAAAATCTTTTTTTAAAAAGCCATTCGCTGCGTAGGGAAACTAGATATTCATATAATACACATGTTCATAAATCATAAACAATACTATGATTTTTGATGTCAATCGAATATACGTATTAGTTACATTTATTTTTGTAACTGAAATCACACGTTTCTATTTAAATACTGTCATACATAAAAATAACTTTAAATCTTTTACACGATACATTTTGCTTTTCAAATTATGATGACAATTTTAAGAAGCCAGTCAAATATGTCTGTTCTAGAATAATCGAAATTGCTTAAGGTCGATTATTCTAGAACAGACATTATTTAGTTATAATAAAATAAGACACGCAAGTATATTTCGTGAAAAAATCTTTGGAAACAATTTACGACTATCCGTACAAAGAATTAACTCTACCGCGATAACACTCTTAATTAGTTAGTGTTATAACACACACACACGCTTCGAATAAACGTTTTAACAATGTATGTTGAATATCATTACTGTTTTTAGTCTTAAGTGGTATTAATATAACAAACTTTATACAAAAAGACTAGTTTCGAGAGTTACATTGACTATCTAGGTACTATTATTATTTAAAAGTTATCTATTATATATCAGGGATGTCTAACGAATAAGAACTGAGAATAAAGGAAGAATAACAAAATCATGCTTTACTTATAAAATTTTGAAAAATTTAATGTTTCTTATACTGTTATTAAAACTAAACTATGCTAACTTTACCTTTTAAAAACTCTGCTGGCTTTATTTATTTATTTATGTACCTATAAATTACAAAACAAGAAAATATATTTAATAAAATAGTATTTTTTAATTATTATGCGGTCTGGTATGTTAATAATAAGAAAAATATATAATAGACAGAAAAACTATAAAAATGTTTTGTCTGTGGTTATTTAACTCTATACACTTTCTATATATAAATATGTATAACTATGTATGTAAATAATATGAGCACCCAAACATCAAAACATTGACTATTATATTATATATACAAAGATAAAAGATAAAATGCTACAACTTGCATCTTACATTGACGGTTGATTTTGTGTCTTCAACACCAAGACAAGTCCATTTTATGTAATACATTTCGTAAAATTAGAACCAGCCAGGTCCCAACTAACACACTGCTTTTAATTTTTCTACCTACTTGTACAAAAGTCTACTAGTTAAGTTTTTGGTCGACATTTCCATATTTTAATTAATATTTTCAACTAACGGTTTGATTGCACGTAACTTAGAGACTATTGAAATTTGATTTTAACTATTTACGAAGTATACGTAGGTTGCAGCATGTATATGTTACTTCTAAATCCAACGAGAACTTATTCCATCGTCATTTCCATTACGGCACATTCACGTTATTAAAAACACAACAAACGCTGCGAAGGTACATTTGTTCATAACGATAACATGATACAGTAATGTATTTAAATATAGTATACTCTACGACATTATAATAATATGTAAAAAATATAAGACTATGATTATAACGCTCTTTTTTACATACATTTAATTTTTTTTATTTTATTTTTAAACAATTATTTTGTGAATAAACTTATTCTGGTAAAGCTTAAGAAAATTTCAAAACTTGTATTTATTATTTTTTTTACGTTTAGTGTGAATATTCTTACTGTTCCTTATAAAAAGGGTATAAACAACCCGATTAAGACTTCGCTGTCCCTATGTACGGTTGTTGTTTGTTTATTCACAGATGATGATGTTGAAATTGGAATATATTTTTTTTTAAAGAAACAACACAACACAACAGCCACAGCTTCTCGGTTGAATGCAGATCGTTATTGAGCTCTTACAACGGTGATATTGGACTCGGAGCGTTGATAGTTTAGATCTCACAGCATTGCAATTTGCAATTTAGATTTTCATTGCCTTCGCACTATATTTGACACGTAGCAATCTGTATACTATTATGTACCCTCGCAGTGTCTTTCCTTTCCATTAAAATAAATCACTAAAATGATAGAAATGTTACGTGCTAAAATGGACCGAAACTGCGACTGGGAAACTTTAAGCGGTACGACAGATCTGGTAGAGCGCCGGAACAGTTTCCCAGAGGTAGCGGGTTCGAATTCCTGCCTGTATCGGTTTATTCTCCATTCAATATTTATATAAAAATATTTCATGTCAGTTTAATAACATAGTTTTAATTACTGATATTACATTAGATAAGAAAAGGTATCACAAGAAAAGACAACTAAAACATTTACAAAAATACAGAGATAACTACCGCGATATGAAATGGTCTCCAATAATTGATAGCTCTGAATATTTTACTGCAATACTCAATTGTCAACACAAGTAAGAACATTCATTATTAAAAACAAACAGAGGTTTATTAATCTTATAATTGAATTGGCAAGAAATAATTATATTCAAAATAGCTCAAAATATGTAATTTCTTGGAAAATATATAAACATCTCACTTACTATAATAAAAAGCAAATGCCTGATTTGCTTTTTATTATATATAATAGCAAATTTAATAAAATATCATCGCGGTACTTTTAGCATGTTGTCTCTTTAGGGTTGTTTATTAAAGATAACGAGAGACTCATTATTATTTCACCCTCTTATCGCGGTACCAGATGAATACTAATATATTTATCTGCCAGCTTTATAAGATTAAAATTGTTATTCTTATAG
Source organism: Napeogenes inachia (assembly GCA_959347355.1). Lineage (NCBI taxonomy): Eukaryota > Metazoa > Arthropoda > Insecta > Lepidoptera > Nymphalidae > Napeogenes > Napeogenes inachia. The sequence goes on along the minus strand of OY365799.1, from coordinate 2,995,582 downwards.
AATAAATATTGCTTATAAATTATTTAAATTTAATAAATATTACAAAAAGTATCTATAAAATAAATAAATGTTATATTATTGTTATTAAATTATAAATACATATTATTGAATTATTAATATTTACCCTTAGTTAAACTTACAAAATGTATTTTATAAGAAAAATATTTTTAAGGAGAAACTTAAAAAGTGCAAAAAGTGAATACAGCGGTCATCAAATAACAAAACGGAAACGAGAATTAATATTCTATATTGCATCGCGCATTTTTTCAATTAATTTTAACTAATAACTAATTAACTAGGAAGCAACTTCTATTTGATTAACTGAGGTTAGAAATAAGGTATTCAAAGTAAGTTAAATATTTTTTTTTATATATATTTCACTTATGAAACGAAAACTCCAGTTGCAACGTTTCAAGGAAAAAGTCCATAGAAAAGAACTAGCAAAAAACTTTATACTCTTTTAACTTTTACATCAATAAAAAGTCTCTTTCGTTATAAAATATGGTCATCCTTCGTTTTTCGTAACATTTAAGATTTCATTCTGAAGACACATTACTACAAAATGCTCGGAACAACTTAAGTGAAGTAAATTGTAATATTTATTAAAATTTGGGCCATATTTTTTTTGGAGTCGTATTGACACATGAGTTAGCCACACGTAGTGACGCAATAAATAGCTAGTTTTATTATAAGTTTAAAATAAAAATAAAAACATGATTAGATAGTGTTGATTTCTGATTATTTTTTTACATTATAATATAGAAATTTTACCTTCCAATAAAATTTGTATTATGTTTCCTCTGACTTCTGAAGTCCATTATGGGAGAGAGTACATCGCTTCTTTCTGCCGTGTTCCGCTAGCTGTCGCTACTTACCGTACCTTGGAGCAGGTCTCTGAATGGGGTGAGCGAAACCTCGTTCAATTTAATCCTTCGAAGACACAAGTCTGCGCATTCACCGCTAAGAAGACCCCCTTCACTATAGCGCCGGACTTTCGGAACACAGCCCTTAACATCAATAAGAGTATTGGGATCCTCGGAGTTGACATTACGAACGTGGTCCAATTCCGAGGTCACTTGGAGAACAAAGCCAAATTGGCAGCAAAGAAGCTCGGGGTTCTGAACAAGGCGGCCCGGTACTTCACATCGGGACATCGGCTATTGCTTTATAAAGCTCAGGTTCGTCCCCATGTGGAGTATTGTTCGCATCTTTGGGCTGGTGCCCCGCAATATCAACTCCACCCATTTGACTCCATACAACATCGGGCAGTCCGCATTGTCAACGATCCCAAACTCACAGACGGCTTAGAACCTTTAAGCATTAGGAGAGACGTTGGTTCTCTGTGTGTTTTTTACCGACTGTACAATGGTGAGTGTTCTGAAGAGCTCTTTGATATAGTGCCACCATCACGTTTCTACCATCGCACTCTTCGCCGAAGGACTAGATATCATCCGCACCACTTAGATGCTTGGTTTGCAAGCAATGTGCGAGCTTCACGCTCATTCTTTCCACGCACATGCAAACTATGGAATGACTTTCCTCCAGAGGTTTTCCCTGAGAGCTATAATTTGGAGGTATTTAAACGTCGAGTATATAGACATCTTTTCCCTAAAGGCCGGCAACGCACCCGCAACTCCCCTTGTGTTGCAGTTGTCCATGGGCGACGGTAGTCATTTAACATCAGATGGCTTCGTCTGCTCGTTTGCCCGCAATATTATATAAAAAAAAAAAAAAAAAAAAAACGTTTTCCTGCTGTTTTATCTGTGATAGTTTTGACCCGAGACAAGCCGCCGAAGTCTTTGGTCATTGTATGCCCTTATGGTGTGCTGATGGATGTGAATATCACCAGGAAGCCATTCCTTGGACTTCAGACGTCAGAGGAAACATAATACAAATTTTATTGGAAGGTAAAATTTCTATATTATGTGTTCCGTTTGACGTCTGAAGTCCATTATGAGAGATTTGTTTGTTATCTCCTGGTGGCTTGTTGAAGGGTCGCAACAATGTGATCTAGAAATTTATCACGAATGAGTGAAACTACTATGCATCATTATGCCTTTTATATAAAAGGCAGAGAAGTAGTCCAAATAGCAACTATTGGAAGCAACGTTAGCAAAAGTTGGGAATCTGATAAAGCACGGAGTAAAATTTTCGTCGAATCATCACAAAACAAGATTAGTTAACGCGATTAAATTACAGAAAAGAATTTTGATAGGGATTTCTCTGAAACGCAGTTTTCAGATGAGTCGTGTACATGTCTTTGGTAATATTTTCGAAATGTAGTCTCATGTTTCCAGTTTTGCTTTTGTCAGTATCTCGTTTATCGGGTAATTTTCTATCCAGTTAAGAGATGACACTGCTGATCTGAAGCTTCCTGGTGAAGCCTCAATACCAGCTTCAGAAAGAACTCTTTCTACCCATCCTCCAATTATAGTGGGTGATGCAGGTTTGAAAGGTGCTTTAGTTGTAATAAATAAGTTTTTGAAGGGGCCTCTGATGTCTCGAGTCAAATTTAACAAAGTTCTTAACCAGAATATAGGATCAATCTTCTGATTGTCTGCCGGTATCAATCTCCAGCTTGACTGCCGGTGGAATGCTGAATCAGTTTTAGACCCAAACTCTGGGTGTAAGGTTATAGATACCGAGTTATCTATGAAGCTTTTGTCATCACATCGTAAGAGGGGTCATGAACCCTGCGACCGGATACCAAGAGCAAGTAACCGCGGTGCGACGTGACACCTCATACAGGCTGTTCGTGTTTGGAGTGGTCTCTTTTAAATATTTTATTAATACTCTAACGTCCCATATCGGGGCTTTCACTTTTGACGGTTTACTCAATGATACCGCTTTGATTATATGCTTCACGATAGGACTAGTTGAGATTTTTATGTCCGAAACTGTCTCACAGATAGAGGTTACGACTGATTTATGTACTAATAATGTGCAGTAAGCCAATTTTTCTGATAAGTGTAAATAAGCGAGGTATTGGACCACATTCGGTGGAGTGGGTTTTCGGCTATTGATATTGTTGGTTTGAGACCACCGACACCATTTGTTCCAAATGGGTAAATAGGTCTTCAGGGTAGACTCCCACCAACATGATAGTAGTAAGGTCTTCTCCTGAGTAGTCTAATTTTCAGTCAAGGGATCCCACCCAAAATGAGCCAGGCTTCCAGTTTTATATTTTTATTTGTGGTGGGGAAAGGCCTGTCTTCGTGTTGATTAAGTTTGATTCCAGGTTGTGTATCTTTTTGGGACGCGTTATCGCTCGATTCTTGAGGTCTGGGCGCCAGAACGGTTTTATCCATTTGGGAGCTATTACTATGAATAGTCCCGATGAAGTGTTGAGGTGACGTAGTACTTGAGGGAGGAGGCTGGGTGGCGGAAATATCCAAGCAAGGTCGAATCTCCAGCAGGCGCTGAAAGCGTCGTGAAAGTAAGCGTTCGAGTCGGACAAGTCTAGAGATACATAGTCGGGGACAACATGCGCGGTTGCCGACGCAAAGAGATCTATGACGGGAGTTCCCCAGTGTTTGAAAATTTCTTCGGTGGCTTCGCTTAGCAGGTGCCATTCCACGTCCTTTAAATCTCTGGATAGTTGATCTGCCTCCACGTTGTATACTCCCATAAGGTGGTGAGGGTAGAGGGTTATGTTGAGATCGTCTACTACGGTTAACAGGTCCTTGGTCAGATCTAGTAGTTCCTGCGATCTTGTTCCGCCTTCCTTCTTTATATAGGTGACCACTGTCTTGTTGTCGCTCTGTAGTATTATTTCTGAGTTTCTGAGAGAGTGGGATTCGGTCGATAAGGCCGCAATTACTGCGTACATTTCTTTTAAATTGCAATGCCAGCTTTTCTGATGACTCTCGCAGGTACCTTGAATCCTCTTGTTGTTTACTACAGCGCCTCATTGTATATCTGACGCGTCTGTGATCAGGTAGTTGACCGGTCTTGGGCTCGGATGAATCTTTGAGCTGTGCGAGATATTTTTTATCCACCATTTCAATTCGTCTTCTACTTTGTTTGAGAATGCTTTCTTCGCGCGTGGGTACTGGTGAAGATGCATGCTGTGACGTTGTAATGTGCGGCAATGCAGCCTTCTCCGGTGGGTGATGAAGGTAGCAAAGTTGAGGTGCCCTAAGAGGCATTGCGCCTGCTTGAGGGACCAACTGCCGGAACTGAGCAGTTTCACTAGGCACTGGTGAATTCTGTTTATTTTGTCCGGGGGTAAGGACTTGGTATTTGTTTTGGTGTCCCATGTAATACCCAGAAAATCGGTCATCCTCGTCGGAGTGATTACAGATTTTTCTAGGTTCATGCACCAGCCCAGGCTTCTTAGAAAATGAAGTGCTGTAGCCACTTGGGAGGTGAGGGTTTTTATTGACTGATGAACTATTAGGAAGTCGTCGAGGTAGACTACCACACGTAGGCCCTTCTTTCGAAGCATCTCTGCTAGCCAATTTGTCACTGATGCAAACATTCTCTGTGCCACTGATAGGCCGAAGGGTAAGCAAGTCATCTGAAGGAGGTGGCCCATATAGCTGACTCGTAGAAAGCACCTGTGTTCCGGTTTTATGGGCAGATGATAGAAAGCTTGAGAGATATCGAGCTTTACCATCCAGTCCAGGGGTTGCAAAAATGTTGGGAGCTGGCGGTGGTTGATGAGATGAAAAGTTTTTGGTCTCATATATAAGTTCAAGGCTTTGAGGTTGAAAATTGTGCGGTTTTTTCCCTAGCTCTTTGCTTTTATAAAGAGAGGAGATATAAAACTTGTTGTCCAGGGTGCCGGCTCTAACACCTGATCTTTGAGAAGGGTGTGTATTTCTTTCGACATTATTGGAGATGCTGGAGTTTGGTATTTTAACATAAAATCTGTTGTTGGAAGGATTAATGGAGGGGTCCGATTGAAAGGTATTCGAGCTCCTGAAATCATTTTTAAGATAGCTGTTGGTGGATTTAAGATCTGCCAATTGCTTTGAAAGAGCTTTAGACAACCCCCGGAAAAAAAGTTTGAGTCATTTGTTTCTGCTGTTAAATTTTCTCCCCTGTTTATCTTTATGACCTCTACCCCTTTTTGCTGAGGTGTCCTCAGAACGTCGGTTGACTTTGGCTTCTCTTTGTTTATTGTGGATAGGTTTTGGTTTAGAAATGAATTGGCCACGAAAGTTCTTTGATGTAGATGGCTCTGGAGATTTGGGTCTGGTTTGAAAATTATTGCTTTGCTTTGAGATTTTATCTATTCCACCTATCTTCTGTATGTAAGATGCTAAATCCTTTGGGTTAAACATGTATTCTGGTGAAGGGGGCAGTTTAGAAATGTCTTCCTGAATCAGTTTATCTTTTATAGATTTTAATAAAGACCGACGCCTTAGCTCTATAATTTCTGCCCGCTTGCCACACATTATTTGTAATGCATCTTGAGATATTAAATGGTAATTTGAAGCATTTCCAAATAGCTCTCTGAGCTTATTATAAATTGAAGACGGGGTCAACTCTGTATCGCTCCTTGCTGACCAATCAATAACTGCTTGCAAAGCAATGTTTACAGAGTCATTTTGAGTCAAAAATGCATTTGATAAAGCTGCAAAGGTGCGCTGCATTTGAGATAAACGGATTGGAGTGTAAGGATCTTCGAAACGTCTTAGCTCTTCATTGATTTTTAAGTCTATAAATGCCGGATATGCTACATATTTCTTTTGAGTGTCAGTGTAACGCACAACATTCCAGTTACAGGTATCAAATCTCTGCATAGTGATAATTTTATTGACATGATCTGGATTAGCTTGAGCAATAGCTGGTTCTTTAACTGATACCTCTAGATTTGCAATATTAAAACAATTTTCAGTAGGGGGTAGGTTATAATTCACTTTATTATAAAAGCTTTTATTTTACATAGAATTGAAGATTCGTTACCAAGCGATTGTTCTATGGTTGATTGGGGGCACCTCGCTCGCCTCCCTGAACAATTTATTGTACAAACACATTAGTGAGAATCAAATGAAAGTCTATATATTGTCTACTATGTTCAGAAGAGATTCTAGTAAGTTATTTCAGATATAATCTACAGAACAATCAAATATGAAATAAACAACAAACTCTGAAATAAAAAATATTTTTGTATTATAGCGATTTACGAAGGATCAGCTTGATATTCTATCTTCACAAATCAAAACCAGAATAGAAATATTCCTGCCTTAATATGAAGGCGAAATACGTTTATTTTGTTGTAAAATAGAATAGTTACATAAGTTAATAGTTATTTGTTATTTTATTTTATTAGAGTAACAAATATGTCTTTTTATCATGAAAAAGTGAAGTCTAGACCATCTACTACTCATTAATATTATTTATAATTTAAATTATAAGGTAACCTATTCGAATTCGGATTCGAACCCGCGACTAATGGACGGACGCGACTACCGGACTACTGGACGGACAACGGGACGGTTTCCCAGTAGTCGCGGGTTCGAATCCCTGCCCGTATCGGTTTATTTTTCATTCTATATTTATATAAATTTAAAAAAAGGTAAGTTTATTTTAATATAATTTATGTATATGTATTTATGTTAGATTTAGTATTTTAAAGTGTAATGTACATCCAAAACAGATATTAATGAGTAGGAAGCAGGTATTATTTTAGAACTCTACCGCTTTAAACTCGCAAAGTGGATTTTAAGTTTCACTTAACTTTACTTAGATCACTAATTAGTACCTAACTGTAGTACAAACACTGCAGTAGTCCGTACTCTGCAGTTGATTGTGGGAAAAGTTAATTAAAAGTTTTAAAGACTAATGAAATGACTCTTGAAATTGCCTAAAAACATTTTCGACTTTAAATTTCGTTATGAACAAAAAATTAAATTGTTGGATCTACGATTTGTGGTCAATTACACAATTTTATTATACAATACATTAATACAATGTTTTTTTGCTAACCAGTAATGATTATAGAATATAGAATAGATTATAGAATAACTATCTATATTCTATGTCATAAGTATCTCAATTAAGAGATCTATTTTTGGTAAGGGGCCGGCTGATGTCCAGTGTCTAATGACATCCCTTGACGGTCGTTAGGTCATGCTCTTCATTTTATTTCTTTACTTAAGTTAGTCAGCGAATTTATTTCCTTGTTTTTTATCGCCACATAAAGATAAGACGATAAAGACTTCCATCGTTATACCGCATACAAACAAAGATTGGTACAAACAAATTTATATAAATCATGTCACTGTGTCAAAAATGATAACTATGATAAAATGTTTAAAGTAAAAGGAAAATAAAGATACTTAAATATCATGTTATTAAAATTAAGAAATATAATAATTTCTCTGATCAAAAAAGTGTAGTTGACCGCTGCAGAAAGCTTATGGCTGAAGCGTGTTATTTTTATTTAATAACGAGAAAAAAATTCAAGCATCTCTGGCCCCTCTTGTCTAGTTTCATGTCTGAATGTTAAAATAACATTCACACGACGGACAACAGTTAATCTAATGAGGATTATAAAACTGCAGTCAAAATATTTAGTTCATTTTTAAGTATAAAATGTTACTGGAGTATTTTTGTAACAATTTATAATTTTTTTGATTTTACTTGAATTATGTTCTGCCATTTCCGTAAACAATATTGTGTATTTACAACTACCACTAATATATACTTTTAATTTTAATTGACATCATTGATTTATGTATTGTATTTATGATAAAATTGCAAACTAATTTTAATATTTTACAACCCCTACAGACCATAAGCAAGGTTTTATGAAACGTCAGGCTTTTATACTAAATTTAAGTTTCAAAACTTTACAAATTAAATAATAATTTGTTAATATGTCATCTATCTAATAATATCTAATTATAGTCTCTTCTATGGATAAAAGAATAAAAGAAGTCTAATAAGACCACGCAGCTTTGCCCGCCAGTGCCTACCTACATAGCGAGTTCTTGGCTGATTCTTTCAAAATAACGTTTGATGATCGCGTACTAAAAGAGAAAAAGATAAGTTTTATACTATTAGTATGTGATGTTCAAAATTAATCTTCTTAAAAAATATTTTACTGTAAGTGACAAAGCATAAACCTTTGACCCGCACTTGGTATTGTTAGTGCAAGATACCTACACTTTGTTGTCCTCAAGAAACCTCAAAGAATTATTACAAGGGCTGGATACTGTATATACTATTAATATATATTATCAATGATCGTGGTAAAAGGAATAAGGTTGTTACAGTACAAACTCTAGAAGTAATCCACAAAAAAAAATACAAACAAAATATTTAATGAATGCAGTGATAGCACTTAGCAAAAAGTAATCTGCACGAACATTATTTTAAATTCAAAATATAAACCAATACTGAATATTAATAATTTGTCCTGTGATATATTATTTATATACGAAACATGTTATTTTTTAAATGTATTACGATTTATTTTTTTATTATGTGTTCCGTTTGACGTCTGAAGTCCATTATGGGAGAGAGTACATCGCTTCTTTCTGCCGTTTTCCGCTAGATGTCGCTACTTACCGTACGTTTTCCTGCTGTTTTATCTGTGATAGTTTTGACCGGAGACAAGCCGCCGAAGTCTTTGGACATTGTTGCGTTGTTTTTCAAAGTGTCGTTTTCAAAAGTCGCTATATTATAAGTGTTATAATTATATTTCAAGATAATATAAGTCATATTTCGAGAATAAAGTAGAAATATTAGTCGAAATTAAAATACTGTAATCCGTACGTGTTGTGTAAAATGGCCGACGAGAGCAGACCTGCGTCGGAATTAGATGATCTACCCGAATCGTCAAAAACGTCTAGAAGACGAAGCTGTTCATCTTCATCAACGTCGAGCAGTGACGGCCCCACCACTCCAAAACGCCGAAGGACAGACACGAACCTAGAAAAAGGTTTGAAATTCTTTCACAACAACTGGTGAGTCATGTTAACAGTATCTTAAGTGCTAATTTCACCTCGCAAACGCCTCATGCCTTGTATCCGCCAGCTTCCATGTAATAATACAATCATAGGGGCCTCGACTTGTACTGAAAACCACGATAATAGTTTCTTGAAACTATTATCGTGGTTTTCAGTACAAGTCGAGGCCCCTATGATTGTATTATTACATGGAAGCTGGCGGATACAAGGCATGAGGCGTTTGCGAGGTGAAATTAGCACTTAAGATACTGTTAACATGACTCACCAGTTGTTGTGAAAGAATTTCAAACCTTTTTCTAGGTTCGTGTCTGTCCTTCGGCGTTTTGGAGTGGTGGGGCCGTCACTGCTCGACGTTGATGAAGATGAACAGCTTCGTCTTCTAGACGTTTTTGACGATTCGGGTAGATCATCTAATTCCGACGCAGGTCTGCTCTCGTCGGCCATTTTACACAACACGTACGGATTACAGTATTTTAATTTCGACTAATATTTCTACTTTATTCTCGAAATATGACTTATATTATCTTGAAATATAATTATAACACTTATAATATAGCGACTTTTGAAAACGACACTTTGAAAAACAACGCAACAATGTCCAAAGACTTCGGCGGCTTGTCTCCGGTCAAAACTATCACAGATAAAACAGCAGGAAAACGTACGGTAAGTAGCGACATCTAGCGGAAAACGGCAGAAAGAAGCGATGTACTCTCTCCCATAATGGACTTCAGACGTCAAACGGAACACATAATAAAAAAATAAATCGTAATACATTTAAAAAATAACATGTTTCGTATATAAATAATATATCACAGGACAAATTATTAATATTCAGTATTGGTTTATATTTTGAATTTAAAATAATGTTCGTGCAGATTACTTTTTGCTAAGTGCTATCACTGCATTCATTAAATATTTTGTTTGTATTTTTTTTTGTGGATTACTTCTAGAGTTTGTACTGTAACAACCTTATTCCTTTTACCACGATCATTGATAATATATATTAATAGTATATACAGTATCCAGCCCTTGTAATAATTCTTTGAGGTTTCTTGAGGACAACAAAGTGTAGGTATCTTGCACTAACAATACCAAGTGCGGGTCAAAGGTTTATGCTTTGTCACTTACAGTAAAATATTTTTTAAGAAGATTAATTTTGAACATCACATACTAATAGTATAAAACTTATCTTTTTCTCTTTTAGTACGCGATCATCAAACGTTATTTTGAAAGAATCAGCCAAGAACTCGCTATGTAGGTAGGCACTGGCGGGCAAAGCTGCGTGGTCTTATTAGACTTCTTTTATTCTTTTATCCATAGAAGAGACTATAATTAGATATTATTAGATAGATGACATATTAACAAATTATTATTTAATTTGTAAAGTTTTGAAACTTAAATTTAGTATAAAAGCCTGACGTTTCATAAAACCTTGCTTATGGTCTGTAGGGGTTGTAAAATATTAAAATTAGTTTGCAATTTTATCATAAATACAATACATAAATCAATGATGTCAATTAAAATTAAAAGTATATATTAGTGGTAGTTGTAAATACACAATATTGTTTACGGAAATGGCAGAACATAATTCAAGTAAAATCAAAAAAATTATAAATTGTTACAAAAATACTCCAGTAACATTTTATACTTAAAAATGAACTAAATATTTTGACTGCAGTTTTATAATCCTCATTAGATTAACTGTTGTCCGTCGTGTGAATGTTATTTTAACATTCAGACATGAAACTAGACAAGAGGGGCCAGAGATGCTTGAATTTTTTTCTCGTTATTAAATAAAAATAACACGCTTCAGCCATAAGCTTTCTGCAGCGGTCAACTACACTTTTTTGATCAGAGAAATTATTATATTTCTTAATTTTAATAACATGATATTTAAGTATCTTTATTTTCCTTTTACTTTAAACATTTTATCATAGTTATCATTTTTGACACAGTGACATGATTTATATAAATTTGTTTGTACCAATCTTTGTTTGTATGCGGTATAACGATGGAAGTCTTTATCGTCTTATCTTTATGTGGCGATAAAAAACAAGGAAATAAATTCGCTGACTAACTTAAGTAAAGAAATAAAATGAAGAGCATGACCTAACGACCGTCAAGGGATGTCATTAGACACTGGACATCAGCCGGCCCCTTACCAAAAATAGATCTCTTAATTGAGATACTTATGACATAGAATATAGATAGTTATTCTATAATCTATTCTATATTCTATAATCATTACTGGTTAGCAAAAAAACATTGTATTAATGTATTGTATAATAAAATTGTGTAATTGACCACAAATCGTAGATCCAACAATTTAATTTTTTGTTCATAACGAAATTTAAAGTCGAAAATGTTTTTAGGCAATTTCAAGAGTCATTTCATTAGTCTTTAAAACTTTTAATTAACTTTTCCCACAATCAACTGCAGAGTACGGACTACTGCAGTGTTTGTACTACAGTTAGGTACTAATTAGTGATCTAAGTAAAGTTAAGTGAAACTTAAAATCCACTTTGCGAGTTTAAAGCGGTAGAGTTCTAAAATAATACCTGCTTCCTACTCATTAATATCTGTTTTGGATGTACATTACACTTTAAAATACTAAATCTAACATAAATACATATACATAAATTATATTAAAATAAACTTACCTTTTTTTAAATTTATATAAATATAGAATGAAAAATAAACCGATACGGGCAGGGATTCGAACCCGCGACTACTGGGAAACCGTCCCGTTGTCCGTCCAGTAGTCCGGTAGTCGCGTCCGTCCATTAGTCGCGGGTTCGAATCCGAATTCGAATAGGTTACCTTATAATTTAAATTATAAATAATATTAATGAGTAGTAGATGGTCTAGACTTCACTTTTTCATGATAAAAAGACATATTTGTTACTCTAATAAAATAAAATAACAAATAACTATTAACTTATGTAACTATTCTATTTTACAACAAAATAAACGTATTTCGCCTTCATATTAAGGCAGGAATATTTCTATTCTGGTTTTGATTTGTGAAGATAGAATATCAAGCTGATCCTTCGTAAATCGCTATAATACAAAAATATTTTTTATTTCAGAGTTTGTTGTTTATTTCATATTTGATTGTTCTGTAGATTATATCTGAAATAACTTACTAGAATCTCTTCTGAACATAGTAGACAATATATAGACTTTCATTTGATTCTCACTAATGTGTTTGTACAATAAATTGTTCAGGGAGGCGAGCGAGGTGCCCCCAATCAACCATAGAACAATCGCTTGGTAACGAATCTTCAATTCTATGTAAAATAAAAGCTTTTATAATAAAGTGAATTATAACATTTTATTAACATATCATATAATTATAAAACAACTATTAACTTTAATGAGGAGGTGACTAAATATTAAAGGATTTTTCAGATTCTCAATCACATATTACTTATTACATATTACTTTATATTTTAATCATTATGTTTGGGACCTGACTTTTTAAGGACCTTTAAAAGAAGCCATGGACTGTACATTATAAACATAATAAAAAATATATTTCATGTTAATTAGAAAACAATATTTCAAATTCAAGAATGGTAGTTGAATACTTCAAAGAATTTAAAAATATTATACTAAAAAAGTTTGAGATAGGATTTAGTAACAACGAATGGGACACATACATATAAGTTTATATTTTATTTACAAACAAATAACAACAACAAACATGGGCGATGAAGCTTCAATGTAAGAGAGCACCTTAAGAACTATAACACTCAGTGGTTGACTTTTAAAATTCTAATAATAAATGAAAAATAAATCACCATACTTTCAAATTCTTTCAACAAAGTGGAGTAACATTTTTACGTCCTTATTCATAATGATTTCTTCATTAGTATATTTGTGTGTAAGTAATCTAGTATAACGCAGGATAAATATGAGTGAATAAAGTCTTGACAAACCATAATATACATTGCCGTCTACAAAATCCTTTGAATTAAAATTCAGTGGAAGTTAATTAAATTGTAATCACCTCTTAAATTAAATGAAGTCCAAATTCTGCTTTCAAATTAGATTTCGAGAAATTCATTCAAGTATTTGTCTGCGACGACGATTGATGGGTGGTTTGTTAAATGATCACTGATTATACAAACCATTGAGGTAGATGAAGTACTTTAAAAATAATACACTGAATTTAAAAATGTGCTTACTTTCAAAATCTCGAGACATTTTGTTTGAATTACTAATATGTTTAAGTAGTTATGCTTAAGCGTAACCCAGATTAGAATTATTGAATGTTAGTCAATTCTTTTTATTGTTTAGTGTACTAGATTTATAAAATAAGAAAAAGTTCACATGGATTAATTAATTAATAGAAAATGATTAGTGAAGGTTTCATTAAAATTGGTTTTTATTAAATTCTCTACCAAATATAATTGTATATCAAAAATTAACACTTCTAATTAAAAAGACACAAGAGTAACCATTTTGTCAATCAAATAATAGAAAGCAAAGTTGAATTATGATCTAATTTTTCTACTAATAAAAACCTAATTTGAGTTTCAGATTCACAGGAGTGACTCATATTTCATAAACTTGTTATGATAAACATAAATAAGATCAAAGCTTGTTTTAGGTCATTTCCCTTTGATACTTATCTTATATACACTTTATATAATTATACATTATAAAAATGTAAATAAGATTTTTTTTGATAATTATAATTAGGATAGGCAAGTTCAGTCTGATATCTCATCAGTGCAATGTATGTCTATTTTAAATTTTAAAAAAATACTTTGAATTTGACTTTGGTACGTTAATATAATCTATTATATTCTATTAAGTAGGTAGGTGGATAAGATATTGACAGATCTTTGGTTTATAAATATTTTTATCTATTTTGAATTATAATACATAGGGTTTTGATTTAAATCTATCCTAATATTTAGTTATAATATATATAGAAAATAAAATTATGTTTGAAAAATTAAAAAAAAAGAATAAATAGTTTTATTATTCAACATTGTAATCGTTTGATTAATAAAATACATGTTTAAAATAGCTTGTTAAATCGGTAAATGACACAATAATATTCCTAAAAAAAATTGTAAGAACTCAACATTTTGGTTTTGGTTAATAAAAGAACGTTAAGATTTGTCCTCAATTAATAGCAAAATAATAAACAATAGTTACGATAAGCTATCATATTTTTTTAGTCATAATAGTAGGCTATAGAATAAATATGTGTTTGTTATTAACCTATATTATTTATTTCAAAACCGATTAAATTTCATTCGATTATATTAAATTAACATCTCATGATATTTGAAAAGACTTATAAAGATTTTTATATTTTTTCATTGCACTTCCTTATAAACCTTTTTTTTTTTACAAATATTAAGTTTATGTTTTTCAATTTTTTTAACCCTATTCGGGTTCATGCCGGGCCGAGAGACTACGGATGCCACTTTTGCTCTTCGCCAATTATGCGAAAAATACAGACGGGTTCACAAAAACTTGCATATGGTGTTCATAGACCTAGAGAAGGCATACGACCGTGTACCCCGAGAGGTTTTGTGGTGGACCTTGAAAGAGAAAAGAGTGCCAGATAAGTATGTGGAGCTGATTCGTGCTATGTACATTTCATCATGTACACACGTTCGGTCGTCCGCTGGCAACACCGATGAATTCGGTGTGGCTGTAGGCTTGCACCAAGGGTCAGCTCTAAGCCCCTTTTCCAGTTGATTATGAACGCCTTGTAGTCAGACATCCAGGAAGAGGCTGGTGCATGCTATTCGCCGACGAACATCGTTCTTGTTGGTGAAGATGGACTCGAGGTACAGAGTAGACTAGCGTTATGGCAACAGAAACTGGAGAATGTTGGCCTAAGGATCAGCAGAACAAAAACAGAGTATTTGTTCTGTGACTTTGGCGGATTATCCGGTCCTGTTGCTATCATGCTAGATGGCGTAGCACTGCCTACTTGCTCGGATTTTAAATACCTCGGTTCACTCTTGCAGCGTGATGGAGATATAGACCGCGCTGTGGAACACAGGATCAGCTAAGCATAACTTGTGATCCCCGAATGCCCATCAAATTGAAGGAAAGAAAGGAAAATATACAAAACAATTATCAGACCTGTCGTCATGTGTGGATCGGAATGCTGGCCTGTTAAGAAAAAGGACGAAAGGAGATTGCATGCAAATGAAATGCGGATGTTGCGATGGATGTGTGGAGTTAAGAGAATGGACAAGATACGAAATGACTATATAAGAGGAAGCATGAAAGTAGCACCAGTGACCGATAAGATGAGAGGAAGACGATTAGCATGGTATGGACATGTAATGCGGAGGGACAAAAGACAGGTTGTGAAAAGAGTATTAGATCTGCGTGTGGAAGGATACAAAGGTAGAGGACGGCCCAAAAAGAGATGGATGGATTGTGTGATGAATGACATGTGTTTGAAAGGCGTGGGTGAGGAGTTGACGGCTGATAGAGATGAATGGAAGAAAAATACATACTGCGCCCATCCCAAATAATGGGAACAGGGTAGGAGGATGATGATTAAGTTTATGTTTAATAAGGATGTCTATATGTGATATAATTGTTCACTAAATTTACTGATTACGTTATAATTTATTATTACGTATAAAATTCTTTAAAAAAAGTTTTAAAGTAATTAACAGAAGTTAAATCATAAAGACTTCGTCTTATTGTTTATAACTAATCTAAATTTAAATATCATTGCCCTCGTAACTTTGTTCTCGTATGTACTTAGAGCAATCGTATTATCGTTAACGAAACTTCGTGGAACTTTCTTCTGTCTTAGGATTTAAAAGAATCATTTTAAGAATGGTTCCACATTCGTGCTTTGAAACTTTACTCAGTTGTTTTTGATTTCAACGAATTGGGTTCATTAAAAAATAAAATCTTTATAATATTAGGTCCTTACAAATGAAATTGGCAAAAGGAACAAAAAGTCGAATATTTTTTTAAGTAAAATGTATTTAATTAACCAAAGTGTGAACCAATGTTTTCTATGCATTTCTGCCATTTCATAGGTAGTTCATTGATCCTTTTACTAAAAAAAACCAGTTAAAGAATCAATAAAATCTTTGAAGGCGATTTGGACTGCCTCATGAGATTTGAATTTTTACCCTTGCAGAAAATTATCCAAATTTCTGAAAAATTGGTAAAATCTGTTGGAGCAAGGTACGGTGGATGTCTGAGATATTCTAATTAGAGCTTTTCTAGTTTGGTAGTCGTCTACTGTGCAGTATGTGGTCTAGGGTTGTCGTGAAGCAGCAGCAGGGAGCGATTGACCAGCCTAGGTAGTTTAGCAGCTTGGGAGAGGGGGGTGACCTCTTCCGCCCATTATAGGCATACGAGGTGAGGGTGTCCCTAAGTTGATCGGGGCCCCTCGCAGGGGGTTCCGCCGGGGCGTCACGGTGAGTGCGACAGCGATCCCGTGACGTCCCACTAAGGCGATGAGGTCAACCGTTGGTTTTTTAGTGGGTAGCTTTAAAAAAGGCAGCGTCTTCTATGCTGCCGGGTAGTCCCACATACCCCCTCGGTCATCGATTTGGCTGGCTGAACAGGATCCAGCCATTGCAATCAGCGTTTCCGATTATTGTAGAGAATCTATTTTTCATCACAGATAATGGTTCCTTGATTAAATTTAAAATCCGTTCATTATTGTGCCGGTTCAGTAATGTAACACAGCATCCGACTCGCTTTTTCCGGTTTGCTTCAGTCAATTCATGAGGTAACCACCTTTCAAACTTTTTAATGTTCCGAATTTTCTTCAAGAGGAATAAAGTAGTTTTATCACTAACATCGCAGCATTTAGCTTACTCGGACGTGGTTTGCGATGGATCCACTTCCACAATAGCCTTCAATTCTTCATTATCAACTTGGGTCTCTGGCCATCCACGGGTCTTGGTTTACAGGTCAAAATTTTCAGAACAAAAACATTAAAACCAAACACGAACTGTGTTTTCTTTTGCAACTTGACCGCCATATACGTCATAAAGCCTTCGAGTCGTTTCCGCAGCACTGGTACCACGGTGAAACAAGTACTATATAATGGTAAATGTCGCGATATTTTAAGTTTTCTATTATGTAAATAAGTAACACAAACAGAAAAAACAAATGAATGACGGTTAACTAAACAAAATTACATGTGTAAATAGCTATAAGTAATTGAATTTTGAATTCCTTACCAAAGAAGAGAAAGATGTGATTACAGTGGCCAATACGAAAAACCCCAATTTCATATGTAAGGACTTAATAGTTATATGTACATATTAATAGTTACTAGTGGTCGCCCAACTCCTGAAATTGAACCTTAATCTAAAGAATTAAAGTTTATGTATGTTTTAACTAACACTTTTGTGCATGATTATTTTGATCTTATATTACATTACGTCAAGTGACTATCAACTCTGTACGACTATTTGACATCAGACAAATATACATTCAACATTTTAACATTAACAACGTAGTAGTATGTGTAATGTTTCGCATCGTAGTGTGTGTAATGTTTTTGTCATTAATTTAATGTATTAAAAATGCATTTTTATTGAAAAATATTAGCTGCACTTCTTTTACACATAAACTTTAAATTATAATTTTAAATAGCTAAATTTTAAACTTCTTCATCTGCGCAATATTCGTAAAAAAATGGTCCAAGGTTTTTGCTACACTAAATAATCTATTAATAAATTATATACATAAATAATGTAATAAGAATAAAAAAAAATTAAAAGTTTTTCAAAAATAGGACTTCATTTTTTCTAGAACTTTAATTGTACACAAAATACAGAAGGTTTTATAACCAGAAATTCACCCGATTTTATTACCAGAAATTAAATTTCTCACATTATAATCAACTGGCCTTTATCCTCATCCGATCTTCGAAATCGTAGCGACACAAGTTTTAAGCGACCGCCATTATGTCGCATCAAAACTTTGACTTAAGCTTGCAGTACTCGTAGCAAAGCTTTGCCGACTCAGATTACTGGAAAGTGGACTTATCATGTGTACAGATACTAAGAGTTGAAATATTACTTAAAATTGAAATAATCACAAGTTAAGTTTAAAAAATAGTCCTAATTATTATTGTTGATTTTAATAATTTTGAAAAGAGGGAATAAATTATAATTACATAGTTTTTTCTCGACTGTGTTAAAATAAAAACTGTTTATGTTATATTAATAATAATAATAATAATAATAAAATAATATAAAAATAAAATTAACAATTATATGAAAGTCAAGAATCAGTAAAATATTTCCCTAAACTATCAGAGAAATTTTGACATTTGCAGAAGTTTGTAAGATGTTAATGATAGTTAAAGCTACGTATTTCGCTTTTAAGCAGCGTCGATTTACTGAATAATATTCCTGTGTATTATTAAAATGGACAGTATTCTATCGTTATAATGTAAATGTAATGTAATGACTATTTTTACGTGCAAATATGGATATTTTATTAGACCTGAATGCATTGTGATTTAAATAAATATAGACTCCTCACTTAAGCTTCCATTTGCTGGTCTGAAAACGAAATTATTACTACAAATATTATAAGTACTTGTTAACAGTTACTTAAACTATTATTTATTGAATAATTATTTACAATTTATTGAATTTAATTACAATTCCTATAAAGTTGATTTTTAACTTTGTGTCTTTATAGAATTATTACCTACTTGCTTATTATTTCGGTAAGTACCTAAGGCGATTTACTCTGTCAACATCTGTCTGCCTATCTTTTCCATTCAATTATCTTACACTTGATATATTTTTTGGTTAAAATTATAGAATACCAATGGAAAATAGAATTTGGATTCCAAATAGTTATGAACTATTTTAATTAATAAAAGTAATCCAAATATAGAATTCAACGCACCAATTTTTTTCAATGTATTTTCTATACGAGTATTTATTTTTTTATATTTTAGTTGATGTTATTTGATCCCTTTGCAATTTTGACAAAAACATTACTAACGTCCATTTTAAACTTCAAATATCATTTTAAAATAAAAATATTTGCTGGTTTCATTCTGCCGTACGTAGACGCAAAATAAACGCAAATATAAACATCTAAAAACATATCCGTTTTTTTATGTATGTAGTTTTTTTTTATATAAGGATTACTTAATAGTTAATTTATTTTTATTTTTCAAAGATAATGTGATTAATAAAATGTACAGAAAGAAACTTTAACAACACTATTAACGTAGGTCATGGTAAGACCGAAATTATTCTTATTACATCTTATAATAAATAAGATGCTCAGATTGGAGTAACATAAAAAAAAGTATCGTCAGCACAACGTATACTGGAGATCTTTATGTGATTGTATCAGTTTGTATTATACTATTCTAAAGCAAAGTCAAAAGGATATTATAAATAATATGATTACCTACTAGAATTTAACTAGATTCTTAGTATATAGGTAGTAGTATATTTTTTTTATAATAATTTAAGAGTAAATAACCATTAAAGTGTTATACTACACAAGAAGACCGAAGAAATAAACATTTGTATGTTTTACAAGAAATTTTAATACACTATTACACTTTTCTATAAATGAAATATTTTTCTGTCTTAGAAGTTGTGAGTGAACAGGCGAGAATATAAAATATTTAAATGCAAATCCTTACTTAAGAACCTGACAACTTATGTACATTACAAGTGCTGACAGAATATAATTCCAGTAGAAACAGTTGGTAAAAGAAATATTCACTAGAATATTTTTTTACGTTATTGTTTAGTACGAATTCTTAGTATTAGTAGGTGTGTTCTTTACAATTTATACACTTTAATGTGTATGAATCATTAATGAACTATAATGAAGTATATATTTTATAACCTTTTGTTTTAAGTTCCGAATTACTTTCATTTCATAAAATAAATTTCGACTAACACCAAGTTTTAATCAATCAAACTACTCTAACAACTTGTGTTAATTCTTTGTAGAATATTTGAAATGTAATTAATGTTTTAATGAAATGGTCGTCAACGTCACAAAATAAAAGGCTTTATTTTGTGACAAATGATATTATATTTTAATAATTGGACCATTTTGGATCAAATTTAAAATTAACACATACTAACTCATTCCTAAAATAGTTGAAAACTCTTTAACTTAAAATGTTTTTTACCTTGGATTTTAAATTTGTGATGTAAGACTCCTAATTTTTAAAATTTCAAATTTACAAGTTTATATAATCAAAAAAAAATCTTTTTCATTTTGTTTCTTTTTAACCCCCTAATAAAAAGAGGGGTTTTATAAGTTTGACCTGTAGATCTGTGTATCTGTGTATATGTGTGTCTGTGGCAATCTAGCGGCCAAACGCGTGGACGGATTTGAATGCGGTTTTTTAATCGAAAGCTGTGTTGTCGAGATGGTTCTTAGCTATGATTGGTCGAAATAGAAACAGTCGTCTCCAAGATATTTATGAAAGGTTATTATGCAATAATTAGCAGTTCCCAGCGGTTTTACCCTTGCTATATAAGAAAAAAAACCTTGTTATGTAGTGATTGTAAATCATTTTAACTCTAAATATTTATATTTATTAATGTTCGTATGTACTATTTGAAAAAGTTTTGAATCATGTTACATAATACATTTATAATTTATAACATTGTCGAAATTTTCACGCGTATTCTTATTTTTCTCGTATTAAATATAACCTATGTTCATCAGAGGGATATTGTAGGATTCTAAAGGTAAAATATTATATTAAATCGGTCCAATAGTTTCGGAGCCTATTCAACTTAACCAAACAAACAATCCAATCTTTCCTCTTTATACTATTAGTGACGATGATTATAAATTATAGCATATGCTAACAGGAATAATGTAGCATTGTAATGCAAAAAGATTTTTTTTAGAACGGTCTAGTAGTTTCAGAACATATTTATTCAATTAAAACAAATACAAACAAATCTTTCCTTTTTATAATATTAGGATAGATTAATATAAATACTTAAACAACTAAAAAATTGTGTGTCTGTAGGTTCATTTAGTACAATTAAGAAACCAGTAACATAACTTAAAAACAAAAAGAAGAAAATTAAATTAAAAAATTAAAAAACCCCCGATACAAACAGACTTCTAAAAAGAATAAAAATAATATTATTATGTACTTATAGAATTCGTTGTGTCGGGGACCGTTTAATCAAGGAAGAAATTAAAATGCAAGTAAGTTATCAGGACAAATAAAGAAATTACGATATTGAATCATATAGTCTAAAAGTTACAATACACCACATCGGTTATAGCATCAGCGCAACTAGACGGATCCAAAGAAGAGAAGCAGACTTACCTCCAAGGATAAAACGCAAAAAAGTGCCGCATCTCATCCCAACCTTCAAACTTGTATTTCCATACTCGCCTAACACCATAAGGTTCGAAAGCTAGTGGCGATTATGTAAACACAGATATTACTAGATAGTGATCGGAGGTTCCCAAGGGGGAGGTGACCTCTACACGATACCTGTCCGGATCAGTTGTCAGCAGAAGGTCCAGGCGATTGGCTGTATGGCGTACCATATTTGGTACCCTTGTCGTTTGCCTCATCAGCTGAAAAAGATCCAAGGACAACGCAAAGTTTCGCGCTTCTCTTCCAACATGAACGGTCTTCAAGTTAAAAGTTAATTGAGTTAGATAGAAAGTCTTAAACTGCAGATTTTTTGATTATTAATATAACGGTAGTTTTATCAACTTGTATAAAGTATAACTTCATAGACACAGTAAATTACTTATAATAAATATAATCCTGTTTCAAAGATGTAGACAATCATTAAACTAATCATTATAAGAACTAAGACTAATCATTATAAGAACTAAGACTGATAAGAACCTTATTTAAATTAATAAGTTTCTGTATATAAAACTTCCCTATTACATTAAAATTGACAATTTAGGAAACTTGAAACCCAGTATTAGACTCATAACAAAGGGTCGAGGATGACATTTTATTAGTTGAGAATCTAGTCCAAAGTCAGACCACAGGTAGTGATAGTCTAAGACTCAGATGAAGTTGCGAATGAGAACTTCTTCTTGTCAGAAGCAATGAAAGTAAATAATCTTTTGTGAGCAGACACACTTGATCTGCACAGTTTCGTTCAATAGGATGTCTTTGTTCCCGACAATACAATTGTTCAGTATTATTGATTTAGTGAAAACAAAAAGCAGATATTAGAAATAACTTTCTCTAACAAAAATTTCATTACAAGAACACATTGGTCTTAAGTTGGTTACATTGGTCTTAAGTTTTTTATCAGTTATCAATTTATTTAGTTAACTATTGTTACTAATCAAATATATTGATAATGAGGAATTGGACAGCACAAAAGATTCTACACTACATAGAAGTAAACATCAATTAACTTTTAAACAACGTGTAACTATATATATGTATGTATTATTAATCAAATGATTTGATATTTCTATAAAAAACCTTACATGCACAATATAAAATATAAAATAGTATCACTACCCTCTCAGAAATGTAGGCTAACTAAAAAAAAACTCTGAGTGGTTTCGTGTATTTCATTTGGGACTAATGTTCTAATAAAATATGTGATCAAGCAATTACACTAATTATAAAACAATTACAAATTTATTACTAGCTTTCTAAAAAATATGCAAAAAACAAAGATACAACTTACAAATTGATGATTTGTTTTTGAACTAACAACAATAAAAACATATGAAATAAATATAAAACATATGGAGGTTAGAGGTCTCCATTGTATTTCATTACAATTTTTTAAGCAGCTTCAATGTTTTGATAAGTATGATTTTAAAAATATTTGAAATTAATAGTTTAATTAATTAATTGAATAATTTATGAATACGAGCAGGATGCGACGGTAACTCTGGGAAACCGTCCCGTCGCGTCAGTCAGTGGAACGACTTAGTAAATTAAGTGCTATTAAATTAACTACTGGAAGAGAAACAATCCTGCACTCATGAGAAGAACGCGAAGCAAGTCCGCATTCCATTCCAATTACTTGGTAGTTCTAGCGTTGTGTTGTCAGCTAAGGATTCAGGAAGGAAAGCATAAGGCAGTATAAGAATATAAGAAAGACTAAGGCATAATAGTGGCACGACACCAAAACTAATCGGTATCATGTTCATTGAAGTTTTCAAGGACATTGACTTTGATGAGGAAACCAACGATAGTGTATCGTCAATTGTCATTTAAACATTATCTATGAGGCCATAATCTAAAGGACCTGTAGAGGCAAGCGTAAACTTTAACAATACATTCATCGTATTTTTTCGTATCAGGAAATATTAAAAGAAGCTTAAGTTTACATAGCTCATCATGAGCTAACATGTTTGTATATCATTTCAACATTAATTATTGTAACTTGTATTTTGTTATATTTTATTTGTAATTTTGTTTTCAATGAATTTTTATTTTATGTTGAACGGGTTATTAAAATTTTAAAATTAAATTAAGTAAACAAAGTATAAACCAAACTTGTTTTTCTTAGCAGTAGGTATTGCGTAACAGGAAACAACACTGCATTAGAATGTTTATCCTATTATTATAAATGTTTCTTATCTCTCTTCATATAGATACACTCACAGCTTCACGGTTAAATTGAAAATGTTATTGCGCTTTTATGATATTGGTCTTCAGGCGCTGGTAGTTTGAATTTCAAAGCAATATGAACAGAGCCTGTATATTCATTGCCTTCGGTAATTTGACACGTTTCTACAATTGTATTAGTCTAGTGTCAACACCATTAAGGGATTTACTTAAAATCAGTTTACAGT
Organism: Napeogenes inachia; assembly: GCA_959347355.1. Lineage (NCBI taxonomy): Eukaryota > Metazoa > Arthropoda > Insecta > Lepidoptera > Nymphalidae > Napeogenes > Napeogenes inachia. The sequence goes on along the minus strand of OY365799.1, from coordinate 2,971,874 downwards.
CTCTTAAGTAGCTGTCTATTAATAAAAACAAAACCCTATAAAGTTTAGACATTTAACATTAAGAAAAAACGTTATTTTCATAATGAGGATATTTTTTCAACATACGCATTAACGTTAAGCAGAAGAAAATACATTTGTTTGCTCATGATATTATCAATCTATTATTATAAATACCGCTATAAAATTCGTTTTGTCCTTTGGTTTTTTATTGAGAAACATTTCAATGTTCTATACAAATATTTATATTTTCTCCTGCCACACTTTAAATAATTTTCTTTTAATATCACTACGGAGATTCTACTAATATCACCATTTTTGGTAGACCAATATGACGAGAACCGTACTAAATATCAGACCTAACAAAATATAGAATATCTAATATAATAGAAATCACAACCAGAACCGTGATTGATATTTGATTTTAACTATTTACGTAGTACGCGCAGGTTGCAGCATGTATATGTTACTTCTAACTCCAACGAGAGAATGTTCCATTATTATTTACATAACGACGCATTCGCGTGGTTGTAAACATGATATACATTGCGAAGTAAAATATTTGGGCAATTTAAAACATCACGATAACTGGCTGCAACGTTATGTATTTAAGGATATCATAGCTTACTATTTTGTGATAATTCTATCGAAGATAGATTGTAATGCTCTGTTTTATTTTATAGTATTCCAGAAACTAATTATTTAGCGTTTTGTATAATCATAGTTTCTGGGTAATTAGAATCTTTTTTCATGTTCAGTGCCAGCAAAAAAGACGTAGGTCATTTGCTAATTATTTTATTATCCTCAATTAAAAAGAAAATACAGTTTAAGTAAAGACGATGCATTTTTTTTTTTATTTTTAACAAAAACAATAAAATTTGTGTATGAACTAATTATTCCAGTGAAGCTTAAGAAAACTTATAGATTTAATCCATTATCTTTACACGTTTAACTAACATTGTTTTTTTGACATTTATAAGTAGTAATTAAGTAGTTTAATTCAAGTTATTTACTTATCAATAATAATAGCTTCAAAAAAAACATCGTTTGATGAACCGAGTGATGTCAACCTTAACCTACCTAACCTAAATAAAACTTTAACAACTTAGTTCCTTCATTATTAACATCTCTTACGTCACATAATATGTACACACTCACAGCTTCACGGTTGAATGCAGATCGTTATTGAGCTTTTATAACGGTGATATTGGATTCGGAGGGTTGATAGTTTACATTTCACAGCAATATCATTTCAAGTTATATATTTATTGCCTTCGAAGTATATGTGACGCGTAGTTATATGTATACTACTATTAATAGTTTAAAGTTTATAAATAAATTTAAATATATTTATTTCTTTAAAGTAATATGATTTTCAATTTTGACTGTAAACATTATTATCTCTTTACCTAACTTGATTGTTAAACATTAGCAGTTTAATATACAGTAGCAATATGTTATAAAAAATAATTTCTATCTCTCTCATTTCTCTTATCTTATCACTGAGAGATAATAATATTTAATAAGTTACCTAACGCTCATTCATATTTTTATAATATCCCTAACCAAGATTTAGTAACAATTTACTTAGATTTTATTATTGTATATTAATTAATTAAAAAAACCATTATTGTATTGTGTTTTAAGAATATTTTATTGATATTTACAAAATATTTTATACTAAAGCTTAACCACTCTTTACCGACGGAGCTTAATATGCCTGTAGCTTTTATGTGTTATAACTAAAACTAACTGTAAAATTCGTATCTTCCTTAATTAATACGAATTAATGAATGAACTGTATTTGGTTTTGTAACTTAATTTGCTTGGAACGCTAGAATACGTAAATTAATTTTAAATATAAATTGTAGATCTAAATAACATCTATTTGCTTGTTATATATTTTCTTAGAAATTTGCACAAAGAAAGGTTCATTGATAACGAATTTCTCTTATTTTACTTTGTCGTCTTCACTGTTAATATAGAAAACTTGGTATTGTTAATAAAGGTATTATTGTTTTGTATATTTACTCTTTTACACACAATAAAAACTACATTATTTTAATGGTTTTATTTATTGTGATACTAATGCACTCAATAAAATTGGTAGATATAAAGTAACAACACAAAATAAAACAATGACGTGCCCAAATATATTCATAAATATTTTTGAAAGTATCTGATATAATATGTAATCTTTAAATTATACACGCAAATTAAATTATTTTTAATATTATAAAAGCAATTTTTCATTCGGTTTTAATGAATCTTCTAATAAAAATCATATTATTGTCGTAAGTTAGCAGATTGGGATGAGATGCAGCACTTTTTTGCGTCTTCTGCTCGGCGGCAGATCTGCTTCTCTCCTTTGGATCCGTCGAGTTGCGCGGTTGTTGTGACCGATGTGGTTCATATAAATATTTAAAAAAATGTACAGGTCGTTCTGAGAAACTTATAAAGATATTTAATTATTTAAATGACCGCCGCCGGTGCAACCTGGTCGAAACGTCGGGCAAATAAACGTTATGTGATATATAATTAGATTGAATTGGCAAGTCTTGGATAATATAAGTGCTCACTTTACTAAAATATTTATTTATAAGAAACAACAAATGTTTTCAGAGTTGTTTTCTGAAAGAAAAAATCCTAATACCCTAAAAGAAAAATCCTAATATTCTGAATACTCTAATAAATTAAATTTTTGCACTTGTTCAAAAAAATCTAATTTCTTTCAAAATGACTTGATGAGAATTACTGTAATTCATGAGCACTATAACATACGGAGGTATACATTGCGAAGTAAAAACTAGTTGAATTGTATTTTTAATTAACAGAACATTACATACATCACAAATTCTGAACATTTTTTAGATAGAAAATATTGAAATTTAGATTTAAATTAAGAACGCTTTAATTTATTAAGGTATCTGAATTTGACAAGTTACTTATTAACTAAAACAAGTCAAAGGCTATTTAAGAAGTGGTAATTACTCATTTATTCTTTTGATTGTAATTTAAAGCGGTTTCCATAATTCTAACCAAACTCATTTTTATTATAATTGAAGTAAATAATTGCTTCGAAAACTGAAACAAATAAGTTTAAATCATAGTATTTGGTCCTGTTCTTTAATTATTGGACTAGTATCTGAATATTGGTGGTTTTCTTTCTTTTAGAAATTCTTAACATTTACTTTTGAACAGACACTTTTTAAAATACATTCTAAGTACAGAAAACCAAACTGGCTTACATATTATTTTATACATCGTTAATATATTTTCATATTATAAATCAAAGTCGCTTCCCGCTGTCTGTCCCTGTGTATGCTTAGATCTTTCAATCTATCCAACGAATTTGATTAACAAAACCGAAACACAGCGTAAATATTGTATACCAAATAACCTCTAATATAAACTGAATATCAATCAATGTTCCTGCGCCATATTAGTAACTAAATTGCAGCCGTTCGAAGCTAAGGTGGGTTGATAGTATTAAAATAATATAAAAATAAATTCATTTCAAATATAGTCATTAGCAAAGTCATGTAACAACTTTAAAAAGATTTCCAATTATGCAATAAGAACCATCTCGACGAGCATAGCTTTCGAATAAAAAAAACCGCATTCAAATCCGTCCACGCGTTTGGCCGGAAATTTGCCACAGACAGATACACAGATACACATATACACAGATCGACAGGTCAAACTTATAACACCCCTCTTTTTAGTCGGGGGTTAATGAAAATATGTAAGTTGGAAATTACAATTGAAGTACGGAGTATAATTCCGGTAGTTTTATTATCTAAGTCTGTATTATGTTCATAAGACATCGATTAGATGAGAACTATATAGATTTATTACAACAAATAATGATATTATGTTGTAACTTGGTTAAGTTACTTAACTTTAGACATTATATATTTTAATTCTTTTAATAATAACAATAAAGATTTTTCTTAAACAGAAACCAAGACTTTAATTTAAAATATACTTAATAAAGTGACAGTTTCATTACTCCGAAATACAAATAATATAAGGCCGCAATTAAAGCCAAAAATTACTTTACAAATTTTTAAAAACAAATATTTTTTTCTTAGTTTCGAGTGATTCTAGCCATATTGATTGCATTTATTTTAAGTGATTATTGAAACTTTTATGATGATGATGATGTATTGAAACTTTTAAAGAAAGATCAATTAATATAAATTTACAAGATCAACTTTTGAATAGGTATTTAAAAAGATGCACATATGTAATATTGTAAGATATAACTATGCACAAACAAACATAAGTTATTATATGTCTATTTGATATGCCAATTGCCAACTAACAAGGATTGGGGTTGAGTCTCCAGAGACTACTAATGTTATTGAACTATTCTGCTGAGAATAAAACGATGTGTATCTTGTAATAAAGTAAACCATTTATCTTATTTGTGGCAATTTAAGTCGGTACGAAATATACATTTATATAAATACAAGGAACTTTAACTATGATTATATTGTTACTCAGATTTTATATAATTATTACATATTGTGTAATATTTATTAGGTATATAATTTTAATATAATTGTATATTAAATAAAATTGTATGCATTTTATATGGTTTTTATTTATTTAATTTAATAATTTTTATTGCACAAATATATATACATATACATATGTATAAATATGTATTGATATTTATTTTTCCAATTGATTTCAGATGTATTGATTTAATGTTGTACAACTAATTTAACGTGAAATAAACTATAAGACGCGTATATGAACAATACGAGGACGAGTTAAAAACCGATATATCTTATATTGTTTCAACCATTGGAAAAAAAAATTGAAGTACTTAAATGTGCTGCGACAAATGATATTACGATTAATCACCAATACAACTTAGTGGTTTTAGTTTAGTTTAAATAGTTTAAGTCTTCCATTTTAATGCTCTCGTTATCTTTATTTTTTATTAAAAACACATGTGATTTTTTTTTTATTTTTTTATATCATTTATAAGATGCACATTAGTATTCATCTGGTACCAAGATTAAGGACTTGAAATAATAATGAGTATTTGTAATCTTTAGTAAGTTACTTTAAAGAGACGACAAATTAAAATTAATGGGATGTTATTTAATTATATTTGCTTTTGTATTCAGTTCATTATTTTGTTTAGTGAGTAGAATAATTTAATTTTTCATCATGTAGTTAAATGAAGATCAATTTTGGATTGTACTAATTTTCCTCGTCGAATACTATAGCATAGTGAGCTGTAGCACTAGCGCACCACAATTCAATGAACTGTACCTACAAGCGTTTATTCGTTACATTTGAACATACGTGAGCTACATACAATAGAACATTTATTATATACAACAAATATTTGAGTAAAATATATACAGCATAATATTTTTATAGGTATTTGTTTTCCTTGTCGGTCAACTCTTTATTTCTGTAATGTTCTCACAACAATATAGTGAAACAAGTAATGAAACAAAATGCGTGTTTTGCGCTTTTTGTAAAATGACGTCACGTAGTTAAAATATCGAAACTGTATATCATTTTACTATTATTTTGCAGCATAAAAAAAACACTGACAGTTTTACAATCAGATATGAAATATGAATGATAATTGTAAACGTTCAAGAATATAATATTTTAACATCAGGAAATGCAAGCAATTTTGTAAAAGGAGATGAAATATTAAAATATTTTTGTTTGCATATTCAATTTCAATAATAAAATTTATGATTTATTATTGAAAAATACAATAATTTCTAATACATTTTCCCATATTAATAAGAAAATGTACTACCCTTTATAGCTTCTCTAAAGCTTTAATCATGAACTCGGAAATTTCGCTTGTTAAAAAAATTGTTTAGTAATAAAAAAAAAAGTAGTATTTTTTTGTGACCTCCCATTGCGTTCCGCTTAAGTAGAAGTCCATACTATTTAATTTAATTATTAGTAAAGCAACGAGCTGTGCGTTCTTTTAGAAGCAGCATTTTAAAGTGAACTGTCATAAAATTAATTGAGATTGGGACGTAATATGTTAAAAACTAAATTGACAATTATGGAATATTGCTTTGTAGCCTTGATTGAGAATACAAGTATTATATTAAGTCCTTTGCTTTGGCAATATATGGTACACTATTGACTGCAGTGACCTATTACTGTTACCCTAATTAAACGTATATAATGTATTCGTATTATTACGCATTAGTATGTTTGCATTCCAGCTAATTATGTGATTTCGGTGATTGTCAATATGAATGTAATTAAATTTTTAAATATTTATAAAACTACATTATGAAACGTTTCTTCGTAATATAATATAGTCAATAACCATATTGTTTACGAATGATTATTGTTATTCAAATAACCCCCCTCAATCAAGGCTAGGTCCCGTCTAATGTTATACTATATTTGATATCAAAGACCTCTTTATTACTTCATCGGCAGGTACTTATATTAAATGACCTCAATAGAGATGCAAACATATCAAACACAAGGGACAAAAATCAAAACCCTCGAGTTGTATCACAGACTGTTACATATACCTACTGACACAAGAACTTCCATGAATACATACACTTTCTTACTTTTATATAACTAACATATCTGAAGATTATCAACAAAAACTTATAATTGTCTTATAGATGCCTTGAACTTTGTGTCCATATTATAAACGTATTAGTATGTAGATATTTAGGTTTAATCCATTAAATAATAGTTTTCATTGACTCATTTTAAATCAATACAACAACATATGTGTGTCTAGCAAGTTTACTTTACTCACATAAATAATTATTTGAAATGTATAAAAGTTGGCTTTTATAAAAGAAAGAATCTATTCTTATATAGGTGCCATTCTCTTTTGCAGTATAATGAAGATATTGGACTCCGAGCTCAAAACTTGCAGCGGTTTTAATTTTGCAGTACCTACTTCAGATATGGATATTCACTAAATTCTTCTATAATATGCAATATTATATCAACACAAGTATAAATCTCTTCGTTACTCAGTATCATCCGAGAGTTTAATGATATATTCCGATATTTTTAGATATATAGTTTGAACTTGATATGAGGCAACAAGTGCAACATTTTTAACAGGTTCGTAATTGACAGACTTCTCTATCATCAATGTAGTCCTTAACTTATAATAAGCCTTTGATACAAGATTGAATGACGACTTTAAAAATATGTCCATAGATTGGTGGTAAAGTTGGGCAATTAATTGTAAAAATTAATTCCATTATACATAATAGTTTCTTTTTTTTACTAAATTTATCAATTATTATCTGATAAGTGTGTCTAGTGATTATTCTAAATAAAAATCTTGTTAATTCAATGTTTTTTCTTAATGAACAACATTTTTTATATGAAGTGATCGAAGTTTGAGAATGGAAGCATCTTTGAAAGTAGTTTTAAGTAGTAGACGAAAGTAGTATATAGTCAATATTTTAAACTGCTCTATTTTGTAAAATAAAAATTGATCATTCATGTTGTTAATTACGCTGAAGTAAATACTTGTTACGCACGTTGTGCATTCAATACAATCTCTGAACACAGCAATATATGAGGTGCAGGGATGTCTCAAAAGACATGAAAAGATGGAAAATGAAATCAGCTCGAGGGAAATGCTTACAAAGTGCCAAGCTTTTATTCGACGCGACGTGTCAGTTGAGATCCAACGCGGGATGCAATAATGGTTAAATTGGTATTACAAGAAGAAAAGACAATGTTTTTACTTCAACTCTCTCTTTTGGTATTTAACTTGTTCGTACAAAAATGTAACAACTATAACATTTTAACTTCTTAAAAAGTTTCCATTTATTTGTATTACAGCAGTGTATTGCTCTGCAAATTATACAATAATGCATGAAATAAAACATGTGTAAGACCTAAAAGTTATAAGACCTAAATACAATAATATGTTCTGGTAAAATGAGTGCTACACTTACGGTCCTTTTGTCAAAAATAATCATCTTAGAACATTTAAATGATTCGTATTAGAGCTTTTCTATATTTTTTTTATTCTTTTGGCAAACACATTTGGGTCTATCTTAATCAAGAGATCAAAGTGAACTTAAAATGATCAGTGAACATCTGCAATAATAAACATTTTAAAATGCAGGACAGTAGTACACAGGACTCTTCCTTTCCGGAGGGAGTAAGGGTCCTATGTACTAGGATTTCTAGGACCGGAGAGTTCTGGATCCAGCTTTCTACCTTACCTTACAAAATGGAATCGAACGGACGGACGGACGACGGAATAGCAGTCATATTGAGGAATAAGAGGTTTTTGATACAAGATATAGTCTACCATCCGCAAAACATAAGATTGATTACTGAAGGTTTATTTGTAATTATATAGCAAACCGATCTTCTAGTACTGACATCCAACTTTAATTATATTTAAATAAACAATGACTACTAAAAACATACAATCTACATGAATGCAATTATTATTCTTAATAATATCTATAAAATTCAATATAAATAATATTGAATATTTGAGTTATAGTAACAGAATAACTTTTAGGTTTTACAAATAGGTTTTTATTTATACAATGTATCCTATATTATGTACAAAGCCACAACAGATTTAATCTCCAATATAACGTATAACATACTAAATATGTTCATTTAATTTTTAATCTCTTGTGTCCTAATATAAACTGTGCATAAAGAGGAGAGAGGAAGATAATTCTCTCGCTGTCAGATATGAAATATGAATACCAGAATTGTTCATTTGTTCAGAAATATATTTTACAAAATCGCCAGTAAAAAACATAATCAGTACTAAATACCAATTCATAATATTGTTATCGGTCGTTACTTGATAATTATGAAATACAAAATTATATACTTACATATTGTCATATATTTGTGATATTTCCTTAATACTTAATAAAATTAGTTAATACTACGATTATCTACATTGAATACAAAATAACTTTAAGTGTATCATACTTATTATCATAAGATTTGTTGGAATGACATCTTTACAGGGTTTATTTGACATTTTCAATTTGTATAAACCGACCTACGCCTAATTTAATAAAGATATAATATTAATTAAAAATGTTTATTGTTATGAATACAAGTTTGATATCGGTTCTTTAGATTCATATAAGTGCTCACAAATGTTCTTAGAAGCAAAATTCCGATATAGCACTATTTTTCTATTTGCATAAGTTACTTATGTTATATTTAACCATTTACCTATATGTGTGTTCGTAGTTTTTGTTTATATATTCTGGTTTACTAATACAATAGTAAAAATACATACTGCGAATAACTTTATATAACCTAAAAGGTAAATTTACCTTAGTTTAGCACAAGGTTGGTTTAGTAAACCAGAATGGACATAGGTACACTGAAACAACTAATTGGGTAAAAAGGGAAACAAAAATTCTGATACTGAAAACGCTACTTACTTACAGAATACAAACCATGCAGAAATAAAAAGAAAGAACACTGGGCTACTACTGTAAAGTAATACCAAACCACAAATAAGGGAAACCAGAATACCCAAATACAGATACTAAAACTTCAAATCTGTAAGAACAAAAACGATTCTTCTCACCATGGATGGCGTACTTACGTAGCTAAGGATCAAAGAAGTAACGGATTTTGATACTGTCATAATGACATGTCACAATGACAGCGACAAATCCAAACCACGACAGGTAACGAGAAGTTAGGACCAAAGACGGCAATATTTTTTTAAATATTGCCAAGGAATTGCATGCAAAAAGCCAAGAACCAACAGCAGCAGAAAATAAACCAAAAGAAGAAAATAATAAAAAAAACTCGTAACGTATTATTATACGTAATAAACATGAGATGACGTATTATTATAGATGATATATATATTATACGTAATAAACATAACATATAAACAATTTAACTCGTAACGTGTTAATAAACGTAAACGTGTAATTATTATCTGTACCATATATAATAAGTTGTGAAAGTATAGTATTAGTCTAAGTTTACTTAGCTGTATTGAAAGTGTTGTCAATGTCAAATAATATGTTTAGATACTATTAAGTTTATTAACTGTATTACCTTTTTTTTTTTTTTTTTTTTTTTAACGTCAGGAATCCTCATGGATACACACCTCCATCAAGGGGATGATGGAGGTGGTTATGTGAGACTCCTACTCACTAAACCTGACGGTTGCCGCCGCCGTCATAATGGGACACCACGGGATCGCTTTCGCACTCACCGCGATGCCCCGACGTGATCCACGGAGAGGGCACCCCGCAACGAGGAGCACCCATCCCTTTTTCGCAGGCTTGATAGATCGTGGAGGGATCCCTTTCCCCCCACCCAAGCCTGCTGCTTCTGAAGGGGGCCGAGACCCCCTTCTAGCTGGACTCAGTCTCAGAATCGAGCCAGTTGGACAGACCGACTCGACCATTGACCGTGTCCAGCTCCGCCGCCGGTTATCTCCCCGAGAGGAGACCACCGGTCAGACCCCCTGGAAGAGCACACTCCCATAAGACCCAGTGATGCGCAGACAGCCTCACTGCAACACACTGGAGTCGAACGTGAGTCCACTCACATAGGGGGCCCAACGTCGAACCCGACAGGCCTTTACCGCCGGCCACGGTGATCAGCCGAGACCAGCAAGAAAAAGGCATAAGTCGGGAACCCACCACGCCCAGACCAACCATCGCCAAGCGCAACCGTGGCGTCGCGCTCGGCAACGATTAATCCAGGCAACGTCTCGGACCGTCTCCCCACCAAGCACCCTCTCTAAAGTGCTTGGTGGAAAGATGTCCAGACCCTAATCGCGGACCCCCCCACACAGCCGCGGAACCACTCCACAGTCCACTCTGCTATCAGAGAAGTACCAGGAGTAATTCCGCAGCCGACCCCGGCAAAGAGGGCCTGCGCCCTCCCACCCTCAACGCCCAGGCCAACTTTCCAACGTGATCAAACGATGGAAAGAGGCCCGAGCCGCCCCGCAGACAGACCACCCCGAAAGGCAGCCTGCCCGCCAGCCAGCCATGAACCGGGCACAAACCCCCATGGCCGACCCCCACCGCGCCGAGTATTAGCCAACGGCTAATGCAAACCCGAAGGATCACATTAACCGTTGTTGCCCAGGGAGCACCGGCCCGTACCGCTTCCGATGCCACCGGACGAATCCGAGCAACAAGGGAAACAGACGGGCACACGAGGAGGTTCCCGGCGACGGCCCCCCAATTAACTGTATTACCTATATCAACTAGAATAATCTACATAAATTGTTAAAATACAACATAAAACTCAGCACACGCGTAAAAATAAAGTACCACATTCTGAAAAACTAATTTACCTTAACACAAGTTCCGGTTTCCTACGGAGGAACACCAGGCGAAGTAATAAAAAATAAGGTAAATTTATGTGAAACAAATAGTACTTGCGTACTTTTTCCTTCAATAACGTCTTATAGTAAAATATGCCTTGGTAAGTAGATATTTCAAAGGATTTACTAAAGTATCAAAAACTATTCGCTATGGAAGCTCTATTTGTATACAATCCATTATTGGAGTCAATTGTACCAGAAATTCAATAGAGAATAGCAGGTAGCTGTTGAACAAAAAAGGTTTTTATTTGCTTTAACATTGTATTTACGTTGTGTGATGGAGAATATATACCATCCGGACCTGGTGCTGACTTAAATGAAACCATCTTAGTCAGCACCAGGTCCGGATGGTATCCCTTATATAGTTTACAAAAAATGTCCGTCGCTCCATAAACATCTTTTAAATATATTCGGTAAAATCTGGTCAAGAAAGCAAATACCGGTATCGTTCGGAAAAGCCCTTTTTGTCCTCATTCCGAAAAACGACAATGTCAATAATCCCAAGGATACTAGACCGATAGCCCTAACAAATACAATTTCCAAAATATTTTTCTCTTTTTTACAAACTAAAATGACGCAATTCATGATTAACAATAGATATTTCAGGCCTAATCACCAGAAAGGGTTTTTGCCCGGAATTTCTGGATGCCTGGAACATAATACGTTAATATCGGAAAGCCTTAAAGATGCTAGAACTAGCGAGAGACAAATTACGGTTTGTTGGATAGACTTAGAAAACGCCTTTGGGTCGGTACGACATGAACTAATGATGTTCGCGCTTAAATGGTATAACTTTCCTATGGTAGTTCGCGACATTATTGCATCATATTATTCAAAATTAAAATTCTCAATAATTTTTAATGAAAACCATTCAAAACCACTTAATTATAACGTTGGTTTATTTCAGGGCTGTTGTATTTCTCCTATTATATTTAATATAGTTATTAATATTTTAATAGACAAATTAATTAGAAATGAAAAAAAGTGGGGCTATCGGTTTAAGTTCAACAACAAATACACAGAATCCATACTAGCTTTTGCAGATGATCTCGCGATACTGACACGTAATCCGAAACAATGTCAGGTACTTTTAAATGTAGTTGAGGATTTCTGTACGTGGACGGGCGGATTGAGGACAAAACCAAGTAAATGTTTTAGTCTGTGTCTGGGTAGACGGAATACCAAATATACCTCTTACGATCCGGGTCTTATAATAGGCGGTCAGTGCGTTAGTACGGTTACGGAAGCAGCTCCGTTTAAATTTTTAGGTAAAAAAATCGATTACCAAGGCCGTACTCCATCGTTGGATGTAATAGTCGATAGCTTTTTAAACGATCTCAAAAAGGTAGACAACCAACCAATAAGTAACGTCAAAAAAGCTTGGATTTACGATAATTATTTAACATCTCGTCTAAATTGGCCTTTCCTCGTGTATGATATAAATAAAACCCTTTTGTCAAAGTTAGATGCAAGCGTCATAAAGACATTGAAGTTATGGCTCGGGTTAGCGCACTCAGCGGACTCTTCAACCTTATTTAGAGACCGTAACAACTTTGGATTAAAATTAAAGAAACCATCGGAGCTCTACAAACATCTAAGAGTTACCAAAAGACATATCATCGGAAAATCTAAAGATGATACTGTAACTTCTCTCCCAAAAGACAAAGTTGCCTCAGAGCTCGAGTCACGACTTCAATTCCATAAAAAGTTTATGATAGGTGCTCAAACAAATAAAGTAGGGCTAGGATCAAGTAGGAAAGTTCAAGACATAGACATAACAAAATGTTTTATTCGACAAGACGAAAACGATAATTACCGACTCCACGCGATGAGCCTAGAAATTCAAAACGAATGGGTGACCATAGGAGATTTTTGTATTCCACTAGCTTTGAAGTGGCGCACCTTAATTTATGATTGGTCCCCAGCATTATTAAAATTCTATCTTAATGCATTCCAAATGACTCTCCCAGATCAAAGTAATTTAGTAAGATGGGGCAAAGCCACCGAAAAGTCTTGCAACATCTGTGGGGAGGCAATAGGAACCGCGAAACACCTATTAGTAGGGTGTAGGGTACTTCTAGATAAAGGTCAATACTCGCGTCGCCACGACAAGGTATTAGAAATTATACGGGAAGCGGTTAGTCTTTCAGTAGCAAGAGCGCGGAAGGGTATAACAACCACCGAACGATCTATCGAATTCGTAAGAGAAGGCTCCTCCAAAAAAACAAAAGCGAAGCCTTATTCAATATTAGGCGCGGCTCCTGATTGGATTCTCATGATGGACACGTATGAAAAGCATTACAAAATCCCTGGGGATGTTGGTGTTTCGTCATCCAGACCGGACTTATTCCTGTATTCGAAACATCTGAGGCGCGTGATACTTGTGGAGCTTACTGTTCCTTGGGAAACAAACATCCCAAGGGATCACACATTCAAGCTCAATAAGTATTACGAACTAACCAACGAACTGATCAGGAATAAATTTATAGTTAGTTTGTACGCGGTAGAAGTGGGAGCGAGAGGTATAACAGCAAAATCTCTCTATAGCCTACTTAAAGATCTTGGCCTTTCTAGAACAAGCATCGGTTCATTTCTAGAACGTACTTCAAAGGCGGCATTAGTAGGTTCTTTCCAAATTTGGTTAGGTAGGGAGAGGAGTGTGGAGGGTGAAGGTGAGCGTTTTTGCGCATAATAAAGGGGCCCCTTAAACCTACTCCTGGGTCGCAAGTCCCAGGCACTGCTTGCACTCCTCTCCTTGCAACGCGATGGGCCCGGCACCCGCACGGTGAATCCATGGATTGCTAAGAAGCTTCGTCTGAAAATAAATAAAAACTCAAAGCTTTATTATTTGTCAAAGATTTTAAATCCACCTGATATAATAAACATAGAATATATTACAGTATATGTGAACTGCGAGAAGATTCAGAATAACAACGACTTTTCAGTACGAACACGTTTTATTAGAATGTGCTGAACATAAAAAATGCAAGAAATTATCTTCTTATAGAAAATTGAGGAAATATAAACTTATTATTGATATGAATTAAGTTTTTTATATGTGTTTATGTGGCGAACGAGCAAACGGAGTACGTGATGGTAAGTGGTGCCGTCTATAAGGAATTGGGAATAACGGAGAATACTTAGATACACAAATAGAGCCATATGGACGTAAAGGAGGGATCCGGCTTTCTGTCTCACCAAAACATAATTACAATAATTACTTTAGTCATACCTTTTATAAGAGGGTTGTACCCCAGTCATGAACCCATAGACGAACTGCAGTCAAGTGACAGTGAGCTTTATATCCCATGATTTAAATAACTAATAAGCCGTATTCACTTTTATAAATTGTTTAGTCAATATCTAGTGCAATTTGAAAATCCTTATATTGATCTTTATAAACCTAAAACTTCAAAGACTAATGAAACAAAGGAATGTGTAAGATACAAAGATGTACATTGTGACTATCTTGCAGACCTAGCTCAATCTCGCCTTTGTAACTCTATATAATATTTTTATTTAGACTATTTATTCAGTTTGATTTAATTTTATTATTATAATATATGATGTTTTACTTCACTCATACCAAGTAGAGGTAACAAATTGAAAAATATTTTTTATATGTATTTAATTATATAATGTTAAATTATAAATGATATCAAATATGCATTATAAAACAATAGACATGTATAAAACTTTCAAATAAAGTGTCCAGATAGATGTGTTTTTACAAAGTACTGAATATTTAGACATAAAGTTGAATGTTCAAAGTTAGAATACTGTAAGTCTTTGTGAATGCTAAAATTTCATAGATCTTTTAGTGGCGTGGTTAGTTATTTTCTTTATCTCCCTTTCGGTACTTTACTTTAGTTCTAATATATCAAGTATGTCTGTGACTCGAATAGTCAAAACTATTACATAACTACATTTTTTATTTAATAAATCAATAAAGTAATTAGCCTTTGTGCGATCATGTGTTTTAATAAGTACATCTGATATGAATTCTGTGTGTACATAAATATTAAACAAATATATAAAAGCCTACATGAGGGACTTTTTTTGCCAGTTCCTCTCCATGGACCTACCCATTGGAAAGTACTAAAACAATATTTTTATGAAGAAGACTTTTTATGGCTAACCATCAGATTGTTTATTGACGAGGTCACTTAACCGCACCTTTTTATTAATAAAATAAAAAGGTGCGGATAAGTAAATGAGAGATATTTTTTTAAATTAATCGTTTTATTTCATTTCGCGTAGTATTTCTTAATACGCTGGTTAAAAGGTTAAATGAATAATCAACAAGATTCAATTATTAGTATGGTAAGTATTAATTTTTATAATGAGTTAAACAACTAAGCAATGAAAATAACTAAATAATGAAGGAACGTAATAGTCAGTTTCATTCACTCGGTGGTTCAGATCGTTAATAGACTGAACTGATTGCAGTGTAAGTAATAGCTCGGATAAAAACTGTAATCCACAGACGATACGATGAGATCAGCTCGTTGAATATTCACTTATTTAACGTTTAGAGAAGCTTATTGACTTAACTAAACCGATTGTACTCTTTCTTGCTGTATTTATTTATCCAAAGAATGTAAAGGTTTGTTTGCATGTAAAATTATTAAATTGGCGAGTTGAAACCCGGGTGTCACACCTCCAGGATTAGCACAATCTTATTGCTTGCAGGTTGTTCTGTAGGATTTTTGTAGATATTTGTACCCAAATCTTGAAAACTGGGTATCAAATTCTTGAGGTTTTACTCCTACATATAAATTATATACTATAAAATTAGACCATTTCTTTTTTAGATTCATATCTTGCACTATGCTTGCTGGATAATCTGCCAGCTGTTCTATCCACTCTTATTAAATAATATTCCCCTAAAGGTACCTGTATCTGCTAGTAATAATATCATAAACATACTAATTACAAAGTTAGAATGAGAAATTCCGTTTATACTATATTTTTTTTATGGAAGAGGAGGGCAAACGAGCTGGCGGGTCACAGATGACTTGTGATCACCGCCCCCCATGAACTCTTGCAACATCCGAGGATTTACAAGAGTGTTGCCGGCCAAACATTCCCTGTTGTAAATGCGGTAGAAGACTGGTACGCCATTGACAATGGTTTTAAAAACTACAGATTATATAACCGTTTTATTAAAAAAAATATATAATTTTAATGACAATTTGCAAAGTTGTTTTCTTAAGCAAAAATATTTGTCTGAGTTGAACAATGTAAAGGATGAAAAAAATCAGTGGCTCTAAGATTTATTGATGTCTAGAAAAAGGCAGCCAAAAATTCTTGAAATTATTATACCTATATCATAACGACATAACATTTAACAATATAAATACGATATTAAATAAACGTAGTTCTATTTCAAAGACGTAGACTATTTTGAACCAAGCTCTTGTCAACCCTAAGCCAGGGTAAATCTTATAGCAGAAGTTAAATTTGCCCACTTGAATTAAAAACTCGATTGAGGTCAATATGACCTCAAGTCAACCATATTGCAACCCAGTATGAGACGTATAACAATTGAACGAAATTACATCCCTTGAGATTCACACAATTAATCTCGTTGGAGATTCTTTATCTTAACTTTTTTGTCGATTGTACTTTTATTTACATGATCTACTTCTGATATTTCGAAAATATTCTGATAATTCGGTAATACGTAGACCTTTAGTGTCATTATTGTGTTTTATTGATAAAACATATTATGTTTTATTGATATACTTTTTTACTCTAAATATAAAAATTCGTATCTTGATGATATAAAAATGGCATATTTCATTCATTTTATAATAAAATATTATAAAAAATAAAAATATGTGCAAAATTGAACCGTTTGCAACAAAATCAAACCTAACAATAACCAATTTATCAACACTAACTGACACCTTGTTTCTTCTCAAATTATTTTTATTCCTAAAACTCTCTCTAAGGTTTTGTAAGGCATTAAATCTAGAATTCCTTTTGGATTAATTTCATATGATCACAGTTTGATTGAAATTGAACTAAAATATGTAATTTAAAACATGAGAAAGGAATTATCATCTAAAATAAAACACAACACAATAAAACATAAGGTTTGAGAACTACATCGGGTAACATTATTCTCAGTTACTTGAATATATAATCCGACACTGCCGATATTAAAATTACTAATAATATTTCTTACAATTAACACTTTTGATTTTTAAAGCTTTCCCCAAACATAAAGTTTTTTAGAATATACAAAGCAGCAATATTTCATTTATAAGAATGATCTAGGTATATCATTCGTGTTCATAAAAGCCTTTTGTTTTTAAATTAGATGATTCTCTTAATATAATAAATATCGTATTATGTAGACATAAGAAGACATTATCTAATATTCTAATATTTACTTTCTTAAGATATTTACTTTGTGTTTTAGTTTCTGATTTAATACAAAAAATTTTAATATTATTTTCCTGTAATATTATTATTATTAATATTTTTACATTCGTTTGTAGTCGTAAAATAAACTCACCAATTTTATAACTATTTATAGTAATCCAATAAGTAATGTTCCGTATAAAATACTACACTACTATATCTTATATGGACTAAAGATAAAGATATTCTTAAGAAATTTATATTTATAGACAGAAAGGAAATTCGATCATCGACGAAACACCGTAACCTTTCGCTTCTTTCAGTAAAGTTTATTTACGTATTAATATTATATGTAGTATATTTTAGTTATAAAATAACAAATATTATTCTTAAATTTGATACAATTTTTAAATAATATTTAATAAGTTAATATATATATTTTTAAGTTTGTCTGCTTTCCTTTTAATTTTCGGATCCCGAGTTCCATATCCGCTACAAAATATTTGTTTAAGTAAGTATTACTACAAGTACGTACGTACAAGTCTAGACTAATTTTTAATAATCTTACAAGAAACTTTCTAATATCTGAATCTTCTAAATCTATTTTTTTATCGTTGGAAAAGATTAAAATAGTATTAATGCTTTTATATTTAAAATATTATTAAATATATCGTTTCATGTGATTTATTGTTATTATTGTGTTCTGTGTTGTAAAACTAAGAAGTCAATAATCTCTTTTTAAAAAAAATATGACAACAGATGTACAGACCTAAACATTAAAAACATCTTGCAGTTTTTGGTTTAACCAACATATTTTCTTACTCATAGTTAAACTTAGCTTTCGAAACTTGTCGACAGTGCAACTTGTCCTTAATACATTTATAAGAGGACTTAAAATTTAAAGATAATTAAAGTAACAATTACCTTAAAGTAGGTATACCCTTAGATACATAGATAGATATATATAAATAGATATAGATATATAGATATTCCATAGATATATATTAGGAAATTTATGTTTAATAGTTTTAAAATGTATCAATAAGCTTGTCTTAGATATATCTGAATAACATAAATAAATATATATATTTATTTCAGAGTTTGTGTTCTATTGAAGATTTACAAAGCCTGTTATTTAAAATATATTTGAAATAACTTACCAGAATCTCTCGAGAACAGAACAGACAGTCGACTTCAATGTGGTTCTCATCAATGTTGTGTTTGTATGATAAAGTGCTCAGGGAGGCGAGCAGCGTGTCCCAGTCGACGACGGAACAATCGCTTTGTAACGAATCTCCAATCCTTTACAATACAATAGCTTTAATCACAAACTATATATATCTAGTAAATTATAACATTGCCAATAACATTGTTGGGCATTAGGGTTGACTTTGATAACCTTTATCTTAATGCCAGAAACATGGAAGTGACTAGGATTTATAGGATTCCTCAGCTTCTCAATAATTTAAAAGTGAGAAAATGACTTAACATGGCTTCATATAACAAGAGTTTTATAAAAGTTATATATATGGTAATCTATCAGGAATCCGACTTGGTACTAGTACTTATTAAATACTAGTACCAAGTCGAACTCACACATAGACAGTATAACACAATAAAAAGCTTATATGATATCATTAGGTATTTTGAATTTCTAGGTTCAAAACTACGTTCAACAAACCTTGGAGAATAAAACATTGTGAAATATTCTTGGAAGAAGCAATTGTTTCTAATTCAATAATAATAATTAAAACTACTATCGAGTTACAACTAACTATGATCTTGTTCATGAAGATTCTTAAATTGTAAACAGCTAATTGATTAAACAAGAACAAAATTCTGATTTCAATTTTAAATTTAGATAAATTTGATCAAAGATCCGCCTGCGACGACGATTGACTACAAATGATCTGGTTTGATAAATGATCACTGATTATACAAAGCATTGATGTAAATATAGTGCTTTTGTTTAATTTAAAGAATAACAGGTTGAAATTAAATATTCGTTCAGTTAGTTCAGTTTCGTATTTTGAATCATTTAATCAGTTACTTTTTTCCGAGATTAGATAATTTTAAATTAAATTTTAATGCTGTTAAATTGACAGCATACAAGACCAATCTAATAAAGTTTTTATTGATTAAACAATTATTTAAATACAATTGATTAATTGATGTTCGACTAAAATTGTGTTATTCCTTACCAAAAATAGTTTTAATGAAACAAAGAACAGTTGAGAAGTTAGTTAAAAAGACCATGTATAACTTCTTTAAATTACTATTTTGTTAACAATTTCTTCAGTGTAATTTACAAAAATAACGCCACCCTAAACTAAGCAGACTCCCTACATATAGCCTCTCCTATCCACCTATCTCCCCTCCACGGTACACCACACTCCTCGCCGCCATCTTATTCATCCTTTAGTCAATATAGCTCCTCTATTTTGTTACATAGTTGAATTAAAAAAAAAATTACATTTATACCTAATATTATAGAAGAGTAATCTGTTACAAAGTTGAGAGGTCAAATCGGATGATCGAATACTAAGATTAAAATTACAACTATGATAACACGTAAATTTCAATCGGATATTACATTAATTTATGACCTGAAAAAGTTAAGTTTGTTATGCAGTTTAATGAAACCGAAGTAAATAGTAATATAACAGGGTTGTTTGGTCCCTCGTTACAGAGCTCATATTGTATTCGTTTAAACCCATAAAAATGTTTTTTTTTTATTTTTATTATTATATTAAAAAGCTATATCGAATTTTTTTGCAATGTTTGCTGGATTTTCTTATGTTGTTAATGTAATATTATAAGATATATATGGGTAATTATTCATTGCATTAATACATCAAGTTCGGTCATGTATGTACACAAAACTAAACCGAAATGTTAAGCTCCATCACGCTGGACCCCGACTTAAAAAAATCCTTACTTTTTTTCGCTCATATTTAACTACAAACGATACAAATGATTGTAGTGAAGGTTATTTTTTTGTAGTAATAATAATTACGCGGCAAACCCAATAAACACTGTTCTCAACCAGAAATATTAATAATACTGCTCTAAAAACTTTTGGAATACACTCTAAATCGTTTGTAGTTTATTTTAGTGAAAAAAAAATATTTTTTTATATTTATAATTTCCGAGAAATATAAAAAATTAAGAAAAAAAATTAAGTTTTAAAAAGTCAAAAAACCTTTTCGAAAACTACAAACGATACTAATGATTGTAGTAAAGTTGATTTTTTTGTAGTACTAATAAATACGCGGAAAACCTAAAAACGCTGTTCTCAATCAGATATATAAATAATTCTGCACTGAAAACTTTTGTAGTACACTTTAAATCGTTTGTAGTTTATTTTAGTAAAGATAAAAAAAAATATTTGTATAATTTCCGAGAAAAATAAAAAATTTAGAAAAAAAATTAAGTTTTAAAAAGTCAAAAAACCTTTTCGAAAACTACAAACGATACTAATGATTGTAGTAAAGTTGATTTTTTTGTAGTACTAATAAATACGCGGAAAACCTAAAAACGCTGTTCTCAATCAGATATATAAATAATTCTGCACTGAAAACTTTTGTAGTACACTTTAAATCGTTTGTAGTTTATTTTAGTAAAGATAAAAAAAAAATATTTGTATAATTTCCGAGAAAAATAAAAAAATTATAAAAAAAAATAAGTTTTAAAAAGTCAAAAATCCTTTTCGAAAACTACAAGCGATACTAATGATTGTAGTAAAGTTGATTTTTTTGTAGTACTAATAAATACGCGGAAAACCTAAAAACGCTGTTCTCAATCAGATATATAAATAATTCTGCACTGAAAACTTTTGTAGTACACTTTAAATCGTTTGTAGTTTATTTTAGTAAAGATAAAAAAAAATATTTGTATAATTTCCGAGAAAAATAAAAAATTTAGAAAAAAAATTAAGCTTTAAAAAGTCAAAAAACCTTTTCGAAAACTACAAACGATACTAATGATTGTAGTAAAATTGATTTTTTTGTAGTACTAATAAATACGCGGAAAACCTAAAAACGCTGTTCTCAATCAGATATATAAATAATTATGCACTGAAAACTTTTGTAGTACACTTTAAATCGTTTGTAGTTTATTTTAGTAAAGATAAAAAAAAATATTTGTATAATTTCCGAGAAAAATAAAAAAATTATAAAAAAAAATAAGTTTTAAAAAGTCAAAAATCCTTTTCGAAAACTACAAGCGATACGAATGATTGTAGTAAAGTTGATTTTTTTGTAGTACTAATAAATACGCGGAAAACCTAAAAACGCTGTTCTCAATCAGATATATAAATAATTCTGCACTGAAAACTTTTGTAGTACACTTTAAATCGTTTGTAGTTTATTTTAGTAAAGATAAAAAAAAATATTTGTATAATTTCCGAGAAAAATAAAAAATTTAGAAAAAAAATTAAGTTTTAAAAAGTCAAAAAACCTTTTCGAAAACTACAAACGATACTAATGATTGTAGTAAAGTTGATTTTTTTGTAGTACTAATAAATACGCGGAAAACCTAAAAACGCTGTTCTCAATCAGATATATAAATAATTCTGCACTGAAAACTTTTGTAGTACACTTTAAATCGTTTGTAGTTTATTTTAGTAAAGATAAAAAAATAATATTTGTATAATTTCCGAGAAAAATAAAAAAATTATAAAAAAAAATAAGTTTTAAAAAGTCAAAAATCCTTTTCGAAAACTACAAGCGATACTAATGTGTAGTAAGGTTGATTTTTTTGTAGTACTAATAAATACGCGGAAAACCTAAAAACGCTGTTCTCAATCAGATATATAAATAATTCTGCACTGAAAACTTTTGTAGTACACTTTAAATCGTTTGTAATTTATTTTAGTAAAGATAAAAAAAATATATTTTTTTTAAATTTATTTAATTATACAAATATTTTTTTTTTATCTTTACTAAAATAAATTACAAACGATTTAAAGTGTACTACAAAAGTTTTTAGTGCAGTATTATTTATATATCTGATTGAGAACAGCGTTTTTAGGTTTTCCGCGTATTTATTAGTACTACAAAAAAATCAACTTTACTACAATCATTTGTATCGTTTGTAGTTAAATATGAGCGAAAAAAAGTAAGGATTTTTTTAAGTCGGGGTCCAGCGTGATGGAGCTGAAATGTTACGCTTCTAGTACAGTAATATGAAGAACTTTATTTAAATTTCAAACTCATAGGAAAGATGTTATTTTGTTTTCAGTCCTTGAATGCAAATCTGTAGCACTATATATGATTTCTAAATTGTTGTTATTTTATAATAGTATATAGTGCTTTTGTTATGTATTATACATTAAAACCGTCTAGTAAATAAAAAAAGAAAGAAATCTAATATCACTTTGTATAATAATGAGGATAACAATAACATCTCCGACAAATGTTGTAGGATCATAAAAATATGTCGTCAATTCATAGCATAATAATAAACATGATTTACGATTAGCTATTAGATTTTTATTATATATAATAGTAGGCTATAGAATAAATATATATTTGTAAATACGTATATCGGTTTTCTTTCATTCGATTACATTAAATTCATCATATAATGTGAAATAGTGTGAAATAGTTTATAATAATACTTATGTTATTTCAATGCTACGAGAAGTATAAGTAATTATATGAAGCTATTCTACATAGGTTTGTTACACAAATGGTAATGAATTTCTTATAGGATTTTCAATATGATATGTATTTATTAACTGAATTATACTAATATTTATACAATACTTAGATTAACATTAAGATAAAATGTCTTTTAATAAACATATTGTAATGTATATTATTTTGTCATATTTCTGAAGTGCTTTAATAGGCTACCTGTTTATTTATTACATAATAATCCTAACATTATATTTAATATTACTTAAAAGTAATTAACAGAAGTTTAATCATTAAACCTTCGCTCAATTGTTAATAACTAATCCAAGTTTAAATGTCATTGTCCTCGTAACTTAGTTCTTGTATGTCCTTAGACCAATATTATTATTATTAACGAACTTAAAAACTTCCTGAAACTTTCTTCTCTGCCTCAGGGCTTAAAAGTATTAGTATAAGAATGGTATCAAATTTCTGCTTTAACTATTAAATGCCAAAAATATCCAAGGAAACAAAATATTTTGGGTTCTAAAGTTTTTTATCTTATTAAGGGTTTATATTTGGGATAAGTTAATATGTATAATACTTATCTAATTTATTTAAATTTGCAATCTTTTATTAAATATAAAAAATCTATTTTCTAGTTTATTATATAGACAGACTAAGTTGATTTTGAAGAGAAGTTGATTGACAGTAAAGAAAAACTGCTACTGTTACTAATCATAAAATATTTAAAAGTTACTTAAGTTTACTTAACTGTTTACAGTATCTACTAAAACTCTTAGTAGTTCTAAAACCAACAGACTAACAGTTTGACGTTTGCCGTAATTAACGAGACCGAGGAACAACACTAACTCAAGCGTGTTAACTCTTAAACATTATAGAACATACGAAATACATAAAAGATATGCTTATTATTTTTAATTATTATCCTTGTAAAAATACGTTTATGTTTTATGAATGAAAATTTAAATTAAAAAATGAACGAACACACCAATAGATAAAGAGAACATTTTGAATTAAATATCCTTTGTTTCTGGATATGAGGGGTGGTATCATTTTGAAATAGTATCGTCTTGAAGGCCGTAAATCAGCTGTAGACTGACTAAGCGGATTAGTTCCATCTAGTAGTACAATTCTGTCACAAGACTTTGACATCAAGTAAGTAGCTATTTTTAATTTTCTGAATTAAAATAATATTTACATCGATTACAATAACTTGATAGCCAATTATAATTTAAAAGAACAAACATCGAAATACAAATATGAGCAGAGAATAAAATGACAAGACGTGGAACGTCGATTACGAGGATACAAAGTAAAAAAATACTTTTGTGTATTATTAAAAATATTGAGTATAATTCCAATTGTGAAATTAATTTCACGGTCCAAAATGGTTAATTTATTAAATGGTAATCTTATTGAGTCAAAACGTCACAAAATAAAGCCTTTTATTAAATTTAAATATTGTATAACATTATTATATTTCATATATATACACGATTATCCTATAAAGAATTACCACAAATTGTTGGAGTAATTTGATGAATTAAACTGCTTTGTCAGTCGAAATATATTAAAAAAAATAATCCCAATGAATTTACAACTACATAAAATAAATAATTAACATTATTATAGGACGTACGTTTTACGTACGTTACGTACGTTGTACATCATGGTAACTGATAAGCTCTTTAAATTACAGTAGGTATCTTATCTGAATATAGTTAAAGATTAGAATAACTAAGAAATTTATAATTAGTATTAGTTTATAAAACTGTATACTGGAGATATTTTTTACGAAATTGTTTTTGGTTCAATTGTGTTGCAACAGTACTTATTATTTAGTATCTGTGTCTCAGACTTTTTGTTTAATATACTTTAATTTTATATACATTACAATTATTTTATAAATCTTATACTATTAACAACAGTATATATATAGCTCCTCTTTGTCCCTCTTTGTTCCTCTTGTCACACACAGGTTAAACAAAGAAGAACATCGCAAAAAGAGTTAGAGAACTAAAGAAAAACTTTACATTTCAAGAATGGTTCGTGAGGCTATTGAAATTAAAAAACATTCTAAATTTGGTTTCTCT
This sequence comes from Napeogenes inachia, assembly GCA_959347355.1. Taxonomy (NCBI): domain Eukaryota; kingdom Metazoa; phylum Arthropoda; class Insecta; order Lepidoptera; family Nymphalidae; genus Napeogenes; species Napeogenes inachia. The sequence goes on along the minus strand of OY365799.1, from coordinate 2,946,417 downwards.
TGCTTATATAAAGATACCCCTTTCCTTCCCCCCTAATGATGTTTTAAAAATATTTTCTCATGTACAGACAGCAATCAGTTACTGTTCAATGATATGTGTCGAGATAAATTTCTTGAACATTTTAAATAATATCTTATGAAAGTGAAAAAATAAAAGTTTAGTCAGAGTGACGCTCAATTTTGATGTAGAAATGTTGTTTGAAAATATCTATAAACTAAGCCATGTTTATCTTATTTAAATTTAAATAAATATAGAATGAAAAATAAATCGAATTGGGCAGGGATTCGAACCTCAGAGCTCGCGGGTTCGAATCCCAGCCCGTAACGGTTTATTTTTCATTCTTTGTTTCTATAAATGTATAAAAGTTATTTAAATTGGCAATATATTTTTACGTGGCGTGCAAATTTAATGACAAACAGATAGACAGAAGAAAAATAATGTTAGAAATGTTAAGAAATTCTGTTAGTTATCCCTTCACATCCTGGCTATTTATTTTGTTAAATTTCAATATACAAAGACTACTCCTACAGCTTTATTACATCTATAGAAGATTTGCTTGGTTGGTACCTATTATGTGATTGACATAAATTGACGTTGCTCTTATCAAGGCCCCCCACGATGTTTTTTTTTATATTTTCCATGTACAGTTTTCGACAAGTGACAATTTTTTTATATGTATAAATATAATAACATTTAAAAATTTATAAAATGTACATTAGTATTTTAAATATAATATCTGTATAGTAAAAACGTTGATTATATTGATGCATGAAATTCTATATTTGGTTTTTTAAATTATTGAAATGGTTTTGGTAATGAATATTTTGAATATTTGAATTTAAATTTTCATTATTATTGTATTGTTTAAGGATTAAATATTGTTAAATCAATATATGAAAAAAATATAATGGGATCAGCGGAAGTTTAGAACGGTAGAGAGTTTAGAATAAGAAACTGTAATTCTAGATACCGCATCCAGTACTAACTTTGATAGTCTTCTTGCTTGCTTGCGTGAATGATATGCAAAAGTTATAATTTCAACAATCAACTATTGTATTAAATAGTAGTTAAATTCAATTACTCAACAAATAATATTTAAAACAACAGCCTCGTATCAAACAATTACCAAGTGTTACTATTAGTAACTCTTATTATAAATAAATATGTTGTTATGAAAAGAAAGCGGTGCAGCTTTTACAACAACAACAACAAAAAAAATCTGGTGATCACAGAAACAAAAAACTAAAACTTCTGGCGTTAACGTATCTAGACCAACAAATGCATGCGTAAATGAGGTATCTTTATTTATTTAAATCACCTGCATACACGTGTAAAAAATATCTTTATTTGCTGTTGTAGCAATCATGTTACAATACTGCAATACCCAAAAATATTATTTTGTAAATTGACGCTGTTTAAAAGTAGAATTACGTGAATTTATCGATCGATAACATTTTTCAAACTTCTATGAGTGTCAGACTGTCTCTATTGTTTGCAACTTCCGTGTATTTTTATAATTATTATTCCTATTAAATAAAGTCATGTGATGGTTTTTTCAATAACTTTAAATCTATTAATTACGGAAATATTATTTTACGGAATTTCGTCGTAGGGATGCTCCAATTATCTTCAAATACTTCGAACGACTTTTTTGTTTTCGGCTATATTGTATAGAGTTCATAGTAATCATTCGAAGACACTAACATGTGTTTTATGAAAAGATGTATCCATATTTTGTATCAAAAGAACATTTAGACTACATTAATCAAGTATTAATTAAACAGTCGATTAATGTAACACGTACCGGCTATATTTTAATCGCTTTAGAAATGTATTAATAAGGAAATCGAACAAGATATAAATATTAAAAAAAAAACTATTTTTTTTACCTGTTTTGAAAAATATTTGAAGAAACATAATAATTAGGACATTTTTCTATATATTTAATGTGACATTGTATTAATTTTAAAAACTTTTAAATAAATCAACTTGATGTATCGGTACACACGATAAGTCCACATTCATTTTATTTAATCTGTGTCGAAAAAGACTTTGCTACTGCAAGCTTAAGTCAAAGTTTTGATGCGATATAATAGCGGTCGCTTAAAACTTTTGTGTCGCTATCATTTCGAAGATCAGGTTGAGCTGGCGTTCAACCTCAACCTGATCTTCATAACAACGGGGGAAATGTTATTTCTGGTAATAAATTGAGATGACCTCTATATAATTATAAATTCTAGAGATAATGAACTCTTGTTGTCGAAAAACTGTAGAAGTTTCGCTGTTCTTCTTGTTATCGTAAACCTTAGGTTAATTAATTTACAACTTTAGATAGATATACCAGTCCTACAATGAGTATTTAATTGTAAGTTCTAAAATCTATACAAGATTTACTTATAAAATCAAATTTAAATTTTAAAATTTGTATTGAACGTAAAATTTTAAACATCTGAAATTGAATTAAAATTACTTTCTATTTTAGTGAAAACTTTACTGATTTCTGTGTTAGGTTTTTTGTATGTCGAAACACTTTTTCGTTTGCTGAAATAATTTCCATCTAAACGCAATGTAGAAGATGTATGATGTTTAATAGTATTTCCTTTTTAACTTAAGATTAATTCTATTCGATTATTCATTTATCGATCCTGAATCTACGAGTTTCTATAAACGAGGTCAAGTTCTTCCGTTTCCAACATTATTTAAACTTTATAAATAATATATTATTTTAGGACAAAGTAAAACTTCATATTTTTTACCGTTGCTGTATTGATATTATATACAAAGTAAAGAATTATATAAAATAATGAATGAAGCTATGCAAGCTTCTTTTAAAAAAAACCCAAATCTTCAACTGTGGATATTTGGTTGGTTTTGTTCATCAAGATGATTAAACAAGTTTTCTGTACATCTTAGTAATATCTTGCCTTATAGTTATGCGAAGTTTATCTTTGGTAAAATATGAATCGGCATTATCAAATTTCTATATTCAGTGTACTCCTACAGTGAGTTGACTTTAGGAACTCCAGCCAGACAACGAACCCAACAATCCACTACCGCTGGCCACGGTGATCACCCGAGACTAATTAAAAATAGTCAAAGTTGGGACCCCTGTAACCAGACTACTAATCTTATCAGACCAGATTTATTTATTTTCAATTGTTAAGCAATAAATAATGAATAATTAAAGTGTTTCCAATCTTGGTTTCTTGTAGATTATTATTATTATTATTCTTTTTGTCAAAAGTGACAAACATTGAGTTTATTGTTTTTATTTAAAACAAATATTATAATATGTTACTTTACAAAATGTTTACTTTTCTTTACAAGGTTGATATGTAAAAAAGCTTTCTAATATTAAACTCAGAGATTTTGAAAATTTGGAATTTCGGATTTTTGGAAATAAATTCGAATTCAAATTCGAAATATCTTTATTCGAGTATGCATTTATACCTTCTTTTGAATCGTCAATGATCATTTTAAACCGGTCAGTATAGTCAGTCTGTAGCTAAGCTACCACCAGCTAGGAATACTGCTCTGCTGACAAGAGTTAGCCAGAAACTCAACAATTGCTCCTACAAAATACCTTTTAACAATGTTTGACTTATAGAATATAACATCCACCCTGCAAATGAGTCAATGACCCAGATTTCGATCAACCAGAAACTCTTAAATGTTATACTAAATTTCATGTTAATAAATAAAATTGCAAATTGTTCACAAAATCATTATAAAAAATAGTTCATTTTTCATACGTTGTTTATAAAAGTACCTAAAACTCTTAACTTCATGCTTAAACTATTTTGCGATAGCTCTTTGAAGTGTTAAAGAGAAACACTGAAAAACTCTGAATTGTTGAAATTTTAAATAAAACTTTTAGTCGCATTTTAGACACAATATTGAGCTTTAATATAAACGATAAATTTTCCAAAAACACGATTGAAATTTTAATCGTGTCTGTAAACTAATTAGGTTAATATTATATTTCTACCCTATTTTAATCTTCATTAACATTTTGTTCAGTAAAATATTTATATTCTATAAAAAATTGTTATTTGAATTTTTTAAGTAGATTATATTTATTTGTTTTTTATCTATGGTATAATAATCAACTCTCTATTTCAATTTCTTTTAAATTAAATAATGACATATTATAATTATTATAATATGTAACAAATTAATAAAAATGGTGATTTAACTCTCTAACTTGAGCCTTAACGTTTTTAAAATCCATGTATGTTGTATTAACTCTGTTGCTAATGCTTTTTATGTGTGAGTGTCACAAAAGTTGCGGATCGATTCTAACTTCTAAATTTTTAGTAAAGATTGTTTTGATGTCTTGGTGTTTTGAAAATCTAGGTATGTTTATGAACTCTGTTGCTAATGGTTTTTAAGTGTGAGTGTCACAAAAGTTGCGGATCGATTATCCATGTATGTTGTATGAACTCTGTTGCTAATGCTTTTTAAGTGTGAGTGTCACAAAAGTTGCGGATCGATTATCCATGTATGTTGTATGAACTCTGTTGCTAATGCTTTTTAAGTGTGAGTGTCACAAAAGTTGCGGATCGATTATCCATGTATGTTTATGAACTCTGTTGCTAATGCTTTTTATGTGTGAGTGTCACAAAAGTTGCGGATCGATTCTACTTCTAAATATTTAGTAAAGTTATTATTATTTTTTTATTTATTTATTTTTTTACATTTTTTAAATTTTGAATTGCACAATTGAATATGTATAAGTTTGCATTTAATAATAATAATAATAATCAGGACAAATTACACACATTGATCTAACCCCTAAGTAAGCAAATTATTTGCTTGTGTTAAGGGTGTTAGACAACAATACAATTACATAGAGATACACATATAAATACTGAAAATATATTTAATAAACGACCAAACCCAGAAACACAGACATCTATGCTCATCACATAAATGCCTGTCTCCGCCGGGAATCGAACCCGAGCTCTATTGCGCCATGACACGTTAGGCGTCTGCGCTAACCACTCGACCAACGCGCGGGGCGGTTTGCATTTGTATTGTATCACTGATTTTGGATGTTTTAAATTTCGATATTAAAGTTTGTTTCCATCTCTTCTGCTTCTTAAATGTATTACTATTTAGTGGAAACTTAATTGGTATATAATGTACCTACTATCTTGTTGTCATTATTATTTTGTGTGATGTTGTACTGTTTGTTTCCCAAATACAAATAAATAAATAATAAATAAATAAAGATTGTTTTGATGTCTTGGTGCTTTGAAAATCCATGTATGTTGTATGAACTCTGTTGCTAATGCTTTTTATGTGTAAGTATCACAAAAGTTGCGGATTAATTCTATCTTCTAAGTATATAGTGAAGATTGTTTATAAGAGTTGTTATGTTCGTGCTTTGGTTAAAATTATAATTCTGAGACGATATTCATTTTGTGGTTGATTGTTAATGGTTTCAGAAAAACTTTCGCTGATGAGCTTATATTGTATAAGTTTTTATTGAACTAGGAGATATGTCTCTCTTTTAATTTTAATTTTTTTTATATATATGATAGGCATGACGACAGGATTAGTTACAGATCGGCGAGTGCAGGAAGTTATACTTAGTACCACTAAAATATGTTTAAATTGTTTTCTTGCTGAATTTATTTGTAAATTAGAAACAAAATAATAAAAAAATATATATTAATAATTAAACATCATTAAGTCTTACTATCAGAAAATAACATTTTAATAACATTAATTTTAAAATAGAGACGGATACAGAAAACAATTTATATTATTAAAGCTAGTAGTTTAAGCAGTTGGAAAAATAAATCATGGATAAAGAGATGACATGTGCTGCAACTACGAATAAAAATGCCGCTGAATGTTTTGCATATTTTATTTGAATACTCAAATGACAACGAAACAGAAATTAATATTCGCCGTGAGTAAAGGTTTGTTTCTGTTAATTGGGTTGTTATGAACCGTGATCTAAAGGCAGAAAAACGTTTTAATCAAAGTAAACTTAAATAATAAATCTATGAAAATTATTTATTGGATGTACTCAACCAGTCATTCATAAGTATTTTCATCTCAACGCAACTGTTATTGATTTAGGTGTAATTATTCAAACACAAAACAAGAGAAAAAGAGATCCCAAGAGTTTACGGTCGAAAATATTACTAGCAAATGAACAACTCTTTTACGATGTTAAATTAAAACTCATCAAAATGTATGCCTTCTCACGAATTGCTCTGAGGAGAAGCAATCAAACAATTTTTATACTTATCGTTTTAGTACAGCACTAGAAAATTTTATCCAATTGCAGTGCATATATGAAAAAGAAAGAAAATATTTAAAATTCCGCTTGCTTCCTGTAAAACGATAGATAAGGACTAATTGATATCAAGCATTTCGAAGTGACGAGATGGACTCCGATAGTATGTTTAATTAATAAATTTAATATTTTAAGTTAAATCGGTCCTAAATATAATATTTAATTCTGTTCCATATTCACGAGACTTAAAACATACAAAGAAAATTATTATTAAAGCAATTTGCAAATATTCGATTCGTTGGGATTCATTACAGCATGTATCCTTGAGGCTAAGATATTTTAACAACAGTTATGGATTGCCAAGTTGTTTTGGACTCCTATACCATATTTTATAATAATAATTTTCTTTCCAACATTAAGATCTAATGATTTGTCCAAATCCAAAGAATCCAAAAAAGATCCAAAGAAGTGTGTTGTTGTTTCAATAGAGTTACATTGTTTTATTGAGTCGTCTCAGCAGACTTAAGCCGCTTGTATCTACTTAGGTTTCATAAATAAAAATGAGGAAATCAAAATTCTTGTGCAAAGTTTAAAAAAAAAGAAATAATGGTCATATGGAACAATTTTCGTTTTAACATACTAATAGAAACATTAAAGTTATTCCATCATGCCAGACAATTTATCAAGTTCGGCTCAAGATTATTTAAACTTGTTATCGCTGCACGGTTTAAAGCCAGGCATTAATTACCCTACACGTATAAACACGTGTATTGATCACATAATGATATACATGCTTGTAAAACTATAGTATTTGAACGAAAAAATACGGATATTATTTATAAAACAAAGCCAATTTGATAAAAAAAACAGTTTAATGTCAATGTCAAATGGAGTCGGGGTATAAACCCCTATATTAGTAATTCTAACTTATTTTAGGAGTGTAATTCAAGAGAGTGTGTTCAATTCAGAAAGGCTAATGCTTTTTCAAACTTATATCGAAATATTTGCAATTCTAATATCTCTGTCTATACATAGACACTTAAGACGGCTATACATTTAATGTACATTAAATTACATATATGATGTACATTAATTTACATATATGATGTACATTAATTTACATATATGATGTACATTAATTTACATATATGATGTACATTAAATTACATATATGATAAAATAATCCTCTCATCTTCTTATTATTAGAACTCTCTTACTATAAACAATGGCACTTATGGCAGTCGTTCTATTGTTCAAAACACTTTATTAACACTACTCACAAATACACTAAACTGTTTACTATTTAAACTCTTTAATATCACACACACTGCCTTCTCTTAGCTGGAAGACGATTAATATATTTACTACTCTTAATCAAATCACTATCCAATATTACAATTATTTATTTCATCAATTATACTCCCATACAAACAGTACATGTTTTACTCAAACCAACAACTGATATTTTTATTTTTTTATCAAAGCCCACCCTCCAATTATAAAAAGCTAACATTATCCTATCAACTATTTAATTATTAATATTTTAATAATATTTAAAAAAATGGAAAAAAAATAATATTTGAAATTTTTTATTCTTTATTTTGTTATCCTTCGGCTTTATAGTGGTGACCTAAATGAGATAACAAAATAATTGTTTATTAACAACATGTCGCACCTCACCTACAAATATATACTATATAGTGAAGATTCAAATTACCAACAAAATATATTCTTTATGTTTTATTAATTATATTATTATGTTATATTAACCTAATAATCATAAACATGTACCAAAACTCTTTTTATTATTTTAAAAAGTTTTTTTTTATATTTTCAAGTTCTTATATATTAACTAAACCAGAGTTTACCTTCGGAACTCAACATGTATGATGTTCTTATCTGCAATAACTTTTAAAGTCGCTTAAGGAATAACTTAACTAACAATAGTAATTAATAACTTTTAAAACCCTATATAAATCTGAAAATATCGTTTTTATGGTTATTATTATTTATAAATCATTTACTAATTTAATTAAATAGACTTTTGCAAATCTATATAGGTATATACACAGGCGTACAGAGGAGGAGGAGGAGGAGGAGCAGCTGCCTCCCCGTGGAAATCGTATACCTACCTATCTACTACCATCTGTTGACATTTAAAATTCTTATTTTATATTACAATATAAAATCAATTAAGTTTTAAAAACGTTCGGTCTCATTATTACCAAAGTATTTAAATGTTTAAGAAGTTAATATGTTATATCACTTTTATCTCGTTTAGTTACGTTTATATTAAAAACATTTTTGTTACGTTTATTTCTTACATGATTGTGTTATTTTTAAAGCAATCACAATAGAGCGATAACTTTTAAAGAATTGCACACAACTCATGGTACTGACTGTAAATATTGATATTCATATCTGTATTACATAAAATATTCAAATTTGTTTCAGGTTTTATTTATTGCGATTGTAGAGTGTAATTTAAATTTATTCGTAACATGCTAACGGTGTTGTAAAAATAACACGAAGTATAAAACAATCAGTTGAGTTTTATTTGAAATTATTAAATATATATATATATAAACAATAATAACTGAGGTGGCAGTATCGTCTTTTCCCATCTAATAGTGAAATCAAATCTCATTTTCAGTTTTTACGATTTTATAAAATCCTGGAGTACCACTTCATATAAAATACTCGCTGTATAAAATAAAATATTTTTTTTAGTAAAATGTATCTAAAGGTCTTATATTTCATGTCCCCTAGACTGTGAGGACTCTGAGATACCAACTTATCATTCTATATCTTTTTTTTTTATTTTGATTTTCACCCTCGACGCCCAGGCCAACTTTCCACCAACGAAGGCCGATGGAAAGAGGCGATCCCTCCCCTCCCGCGGGCAGGCCACCCCGAAAGGTTACCCGCCCTGGTCAGCCATGGACCGGGCACGAACCCCCATGACCGACCCCCACGTGCCTGGTACTAGCCAACGGGAGAACCCGAAGGTTCTCAGTAACCGTTGTTGCCCAGGGAGCACCACGAGGAGGTTCCCGGCATTAGCTCCCCAATCATTATATATCTAGAAGTAATTGAATTTCAGACGTCGTAGCTTAAAAAATAGATAGGTCAGTAAGAGGCAACTTCTTTTTATAATAGACTTTAAATATTAATATATTCTGTTTGTGAAAAGAATAATTGAATATACAACCTACTTTATAATATTTGTAAGTTATTTTTTAGTTTATTTTGAAAAGTCCAGTAGTTAAAACAAACATAAAGTACCTGTAAATGAATTTAAAAATTAAAAATAAGAAGATATGACGAAGTAATTATTTTTAAAAGTTGTATAAACAAAACAAGAAAGTACCTTTTATTTTAGTTACGTGATATAGGAGGCCATGTTTTAGGCAACTACCGACCGGAAGCTCATGAGACCTGAACAAATGTTATGTCTTAAATGTCAGAATAATGTATTCCGACTTCTCGTAACTTTATTATATTTATTATATAAAGTTACGAGATTAAGTTATTATATATTTTTTTTCTATCAATAAACTATTTTGTATTTGTATTTTTACGTAATGGATCCATTCTTAAACTTCATAATTGTTATTATATTTTGTTTGCAATCTTATTACACTTATTAATTATTTAGTTATGTATTTTAGTTTACTACTTAGTAACGGCTATAATAATTAGCAGTAACTCCTATTTAGAAATAATTATTATTTTATAGTTTTGAAATAGTACACAACAGTAGCGCCACCTACGCAATTAATTATGGAATGTTATTTAGTATTTACTGATTTGTTTTAAAAAAATAGAAACAGGGGATATTTTAACATAATGTTTAATCTTTTATTAATTATTAGAACTTATTATAAGGTATAAATAACATCATCTGTAAGTTGGTTATGAAATTGTAAATTACCCTCACCTAAATATTATAGTGTTAAAATATTATAAAACGAGTTGTAAGGGCTGCTCTCGCCCATTCTATTACAAATGGTTGGATATTAAACATTGAAGTGCAAGTCCTAACAATAATTATTCGAATGCAAATGATTTTATAGATAAAAACACATTCTATTATTATTTAGATATAATAGCTAGTTTTTTTTTTTTGTATGTCTATGCTGTTAGCCCTGTTGGCTATTACAGCGTGACCGGGGGGACTAATAGCTAGGTGGTTATACTGCAAAGTTAGAAACATTGGTTAGGATTTTCGAAAGAAACCTAATAGATGTCACCACCGTCCCGATAAAGACGATCACATATAGAATGGTTAATTCACCGAGGCGGACAGCGATACGGTTGCTTAGTTGGTAGAGCGACGCAACGGTTTCCCAGTAGTCGCGGGTTCGAATCCCTGCCCGTATCGGTTTATTTTTCACTCTATATTTATAAACATTTAATTGTAACTATATTTTTCTAAAAAAAAAATATTTATTATCTAATTACTATTTTACAAGTATTATTGATAACTTTCTGAAACCAATTTACTGTTTGTAAGATTTTGACTGTCTCATATTGAACGAAAAATAAAACTTTACAAACATTACTAATATAATGAAACCTAAAAGATTTGTTAGTTTCGCTGCTATATTCTAAAAGAATAGTTCAAATGTTGATAGCGCTGATTTTTCTCTGACCGATGTGAAGTCGATAGGAATTGCTAATAAATAGTACTTTCAGTAACTTGTATCTTAACGACATCGACACCTTAATGATTGAGAAACAAAACAGGTATTTTTTTATTGCTATTAAACGCTGTTTCTAATGATTTATATAAAAAAGTAAATTGCTCGTACAAAATACTAAAGAACTCTTAAAGAGTTTTAATATTATCCAAAAGGGAATTTAATCAAAGATTTTAATTACGAAAGTCAGAAAAAAACCTGTTTAAATGACCAAGAAACTTAATAAAGTTACAAAGAGCTTAGTTCCTGAGAATATTGAACAAATATGTTCAAAGAAAAAACATAAAAGCCACAGTTTTAGTAACAAATTATAATAATTTTTATTAATGTACTTACAAAAATATATATGATTAAAAAAATATTACTTAATAAATTGTACGCAGTAAGCTTTAAGCTATAACCAACAATTCATTAGCAGCACTTGCTCATAATATAAATCTTACTTAATAAATAAAACATATCTTTTATAAAATAATTAAAGTGTTAGTAAATTTAATTCTGTTTTGAAAGAAAAAAAAACTTGAGTATTTACTTACTTGTTCGAATATACAAAGACACCGACCTGTTTAAACAGTATTAAGTTACCTAAATGTCTTGTGAATATTCAATATGGCTTCATATTAGATACTAGGAAATAGCAGAATATCGTAATCAGGTCGTACCTACTACAAAGATAGACATTGAGGGTAGAAATGATTGATACTAAAGTGAAAGCTGGTTGAATTTCAACATCTTAACAACAGAACCTTACAAATATAGTAGTAACATGCCAAATGAATGAACTCAATGCATATCCAAAATAGTTTTAAATTGAAAATGCTGCCAGTATTCAGATTGAAACCCAATATCGTTTTAAGTACTCAATAAACACTGTAGCGTGTGTCTATATATAGCTTTTTAAAAAGATTATTTTATGATTGTCAATAATATTTTCAAGCAAGCAAATTTTTCAAGCAAATATTAGAAATCTTTTTTTATTAAAATTGACTTAATGTAGACAATGAATTAATTGACCTCGTCGTCAACAGCAGGCAAACGTATAAAATACAAAATATTTGGTTACCGAAATTGGTGGTACCCTAAAGGAATTACTTTTAAGGAATCATCAATTATCTAAAGTGTTATGACTGTGGATAGCAAGAAAGCAGATGGTCCATCTGATGGGTGCGGTCGCTTGTTTACATTTGCCAATATTAGTCCAAATTCTATGTCGCACTAAATAAATCAGGAGGAAAAAGGACACAGGGCAAGGAGGTGATGTGTCAATATTTTATCCTATAATTTTGGTTACAATAGTTAGATACACATCAATCGGCTGCGGCCTCGTATTGGCAATAGTCACGAAAATATATTTTTCAACGCAACTTGGTCTATGCAAACATTACACTTAATACATTTAACATTATTATGTTATTTTCTATTCCCAGTATTTTATTTAATGTGTTCAATATTACATTCATTGTAGCCAAGGCTAGCTAGCCAAGGCTGAAGAGACTAACCTAACTCAATAGCTGACTGATATATTAAATAACATCCAACTAAATGAACAAAAAGTTAAAGAACGTGAAGTTGTCTCGCTATTTTATATGAAGTTAATATTAATACGAGAATTGTTCATTTGTTCATTCATTAATATATTTTATTCAATATCAGCATGAATCGTAATCAGTACTATAAATAATAATAATAATAATAACTGGTTGTTATAATCACTCGCTTCAAATATTTTTTTAACAAGGTATGTTGAGTATCATTACTGTTTTTAGTCTTAACTGATATTAATATAGCAAATCTAAAAAAAATATGATTTTTGTGATTAACATTGAATACAGCTTTTAGTTAAACTGCTTATAGCAAACTTATATTAATGGAAAGTAAAGGAAAAGTCATTTACCTGCTATAATATTTCTTGAATATCTTAATAGAAGACTTAAAAATCTTAGAAATTTAGAAGCATTTATATTATTATAGGAACTAAACTGCGCTAAGTTTACGTCTTATAAATTCAATTTTTATGCTGGAACTTACATCTTACGGTGACTATATATTTATTATATTTTATTTAAAAAATGAGGCTTTGGATAGAATCCACAATATCTTTGTTTTAGGAAAAACAAAGATTTTTTTTATATAATACATTAAGTAAAATAAAACCTCAGGGTACAATATATTATATATACGTGTCCCTAAGTCATTTGATTAGGTTTTTCAGCAACATTTCAACACAATTAATATTTTCAACGTCTAATGTGTGGTCTTAAGCTCTATTGAAAGTTCTGTTGAAATCTTAAGATCTATTGAAATTTCATTTTAGCTCTTTTCAAGCTTAAATTACAAGTAATTAATTTATTTCTTTAGTTATTATTATTTTTAATTCACTAAAGGAAAACTTGATGCATAACGGTGTTTTCTCCCAGTTATTTTCCAAGTATGATGAAAATTGTTGTAGGCTTTAAAAAGGTAAATAAAAAAACACATAACATATGAAATATTTACACATTTATACATATACAATTGTAGATACCTAAATGCAACTAAATACATTACAATACAATACACTTACATAGTTATATTAATTCAAAATTTTAAATAAATATGGAATGTAAAGTCGATACGGGCTGAGATTCGAAACCGTGACCTCTGGAAAACTGTCTTATAAAGTAACGTAACGGAATTAGTTACTGCGATACCTATACGTGTTACGTTATTACTAACATAGTGTTCCACACGTTATGTATTCATTTAAAGACTTTAAAATATAAAGACCGGCTGTCATCAATTAAAATTATTGATTGTCACATTATAAGCATTAAAAGTGTTTCTAACAGAATCAATAAAATTACAAATTATAATTAAATGACAATAATTTACTAGTTTCTGATTTATTTATTTGTACCCAAATACGTATATAGACTTCTAAATTTGATCTTTTTAGGTCATGTGGCAGTGGCTTATAATTTTTATATATAAGTCAGTCAGTGCTAAATGTCGATTTTTGTAGATTTTAATAGCAGAATAATAGTTTGAGATATGCTTTTAAATTTGAAGCACATGTGTATCTTTCCAGTGTCAATATATATGTCAAATTTGACTCGTTCATTTGAAATAGTTTTTGAGTTATGAGGGAGTAAAAAGTAGCTCCAAGTTCGTGTAATATTACAGACGGTTCAGCTCGCCAGTTCTGTTAGCTTCAACTTGACACCGCGCGTATAGATGCCAGTGAAGCTTAAAACAACTTCAAAACTTTTATCTATTTTCTTTGCACATTTAGTTAAACTATTTTATGAAGGTACTAATACTAACTTGAGTAATATATTTATCACATATATGTTATTACATTATATGTTATTATTATATACACTCTAATAAGTAGTAAGTGCAATTTGTCTAATTCGAGCTATTTACTTTTTTAATGAAACAAAATCTTAGTAAGTTTGTATTATTTAAGAAATAATTCAATTAATAACCCGAATAAAATATAGGAATATAACATTACAAGAAACATTACTGTTACAAGTTAGTCCCTGCATTATTAACGTCTCATATGTCACATAATATGTACACACTCACAGCTTCACGGTTGAACGCGGATCGTTATTGAGCTTTTATAACGGTGATATTGGACTCGGGGCGTTGATAGTTTACTTTTCACAGCAATATCATTGCAACATGTATATTAATTGCCTTCGCACTATATGTGACGCGTTGTTATATGTATATTGTTATGTATCCCAATAATAACTGTATTGTTATTTCTTTCATTAAAGTGCATCACCTAAATTTTAGACACTAGTGTATATAAACTTGTATATAAACTGAGGTTTCAGCTTCATTCAGAATTACGCCAGTCATCTATAGTCTATACTATCCGAACTTCATCAAATTTAGATTATTAAATGTAACAGAATAAAGATTTTTTTATTTTTATTTGTCTGGTGGTCGTTGTAATTACTGGAGGAATAATATTTCCAATTTCTACAGTGATAATATAGGTTTTCAACAACAAGGAATGTAATGAGATACATATATTTTATTTTTAAAGTAAACATTTCCACAAAATGTAGATATTAAAAAAAGCGTAAATATCAAAGTATTTGAAAAAAAAGCTTTAAAAAAATATTGTACAAAAAGAAAAATTGAATCAAATGAAAATAGCAATATTAACTATATTATGTACTTAGTTCAAGAACAAGTAGCACTTTGGTACAAATCCAGCTTCAGTGTTTGTCGGTCACAGTCTAGTGCTTGTTATTCCAACTCTGGTTAGAGCTTTAGCACCGCCGGGAATAGTACATGTAGTTTAGAATGAGGTGTTTTATATAAAAAGTAAGTTTAATATTTCGTGTAAGTTAATTGAAACTGAGATATAGTTAATGCATTTTGTACAAACAAGTATTTGTTTTTTAAAACAAAATGACAATTTAATTAGTTTAGACAAGTCTAGAATTTCTGATGATTATTAATATATGACGTCCTTTTTCTCCACATCAATCATCATTTCTTTGAGGCTAGACAGACTATTGTTAAGGATCAAGTACCTTCTTTAAAACTTAGAACTATTACTTTCAATATTTATTATCAAAAAACATATTTATTTATATTTCATTTCTTTACATTTACAGAATTTTTCACATCCTTTTTATTATATTTTTTTTTATTAAAAACTAGGTTAACTTGACCACATTCCACCTGATGGAGAGTGGAGATGTAGTTATAGGTAAGGCGCATTAACCTAGCAACCTACTCACTCTTCTCTTGAAGACACCCATATTGTATTACGCCTGTGTTCAAGATTGTGGAGGTTGCCTTCAACCAATTCAGGGTCGTCTATGTAGGTATAGTACAATGGAGTAAAGATAAGTGTAAGTGTTTCAATTTCTTCACATTATTGTTATAATATGTGTAATTTGACAAGTATTACATGGCGTTTCTTATTTGATTATATACGTAATGGTCGTACGTAAATAATTATTTTTTTCTAGTCATTATTGAACTATTGATGTTTTTTTCAATTAAGTGAGAGAAAATCCATTTTTGATTTATATTTTTTTTTTTTTTAAAAGCTAGATATGTTATGATTTTAAGGCATTATTTAATATTAAAGTTAAAAAAATTGTAAATACGACTTTTTACAATTATGAATTGGAATTAAACTTCCAATAACTTTTAAAGGAGTCAACTTAGCAAAAAATCATATACGACCTTTTTTGTAGATCGTCAAATTCTCTACAGGAATAAGTTTTTGTTTTTACTGCACAGTTATCCATTCATACGCATAAAAATCCAAAGAAAATAAAAAAATATATTCCTGTGTTGTTTAAATAGCACATCAAAAATTATAAATCACCACCTCTTACTATTAATATCAAGAGCTCTAACTTTACCAGAATATTTTTTCGGCATATTTGAAGATATTTACATGGTAACAAATGAAAAAAAAATATTTTGGCCCAATATATATATATATATATATATATATATATATATATATATTAATGCCAATATATATATATATATATATATTGGCATTAATAAACCTTTTTTTAACAATATCGCCAAAGTTTCATCAGTGTTAAAATATAGAGGTTACTACATAGGTTACTTACTACTAAATACGGAGGTTACTATCTTGGAATGGAATTGCCTCTTATTTAAAATATCATCCCGGTACTTTTGTTTGTTATCTCTTTAGGGTTGTTTATTTATAATTACAAAAGGCTATTTAGTTAAAATGTTAATTGATGTGTGATTATAATCTTATTACAATGTGAGTCAATGTACGTAGAAATATCTCTTTCTAAGACCCTCGTTTTCTGTAACATCCCAAGTTTTCATACAAAGAATATTTAGGTAAGATATTAGATTATCACAACCTGTAATAAAAATAATTTACCGAAAGAGATTTATCTTATTATCCATATATATAGTTTAGTGAAGTCCATAAAAATATATATCTCTCCGACCGTGTTCGGTCACGGCGACTGTTAATCTATTGGGAGAACCCACGTCTCTGATGGGCCCTCAGATGACTGACACAGCCGATCTTGGAAGTAAAAGTGCGGCTGCACATACTACAAGTCAGTACACCTCCGACAAAATGATAAGATATGGCCGCGGGTGGTCGGGCCTTTAGCTCGTCTCGTTTATCATCGAGCTCTCTTCTTCGATGGTCTTCAAAGTTATGCACTTGAGTGTTCACTATTCTCCTCCATTGAGGCCGGTCTTCTGCCAGTTTTTCCCATTGTGAAGGATCAATGTCACAACGTTTCATGTGGCGCTTTAGCACATCCTTGTATCGGAGCAGTTGGCCACCTAGTTTCCGCTTACCCTCCTCCAACTCCGAGTAAAAGATGCGCTTGGCCAAACGTTCGTCGGACATTCGGGAGATATGTCCGCACCACCGTAGCTGCCGCCTCATTATATATGCCTCTATTCCATACACTTTTGCCCGTCGAAGAACCTCCGTGTTCCGAACACGGTCTGACCAATAGATGTTTAATATGGTGCGGAGGCAGTTAATATGAAATCTGTCTAATGTGCGGATATGTTTACGATACAGACACCATGTTTCAGAGGAATAAAGGAGATTCGGCAGAACAATTGCCATGTACACAGCTACTTTTGTAGCAAGTTTTATGTCGTGCGACCGGAACACCTTAACGCGAAGTTTGCCAAAGACTGCAGCGGCGGCTCCAATTCTGCTGCTTAATTCATTGTCAAGGTGGCACTTGGATGTAATGGTGCTCCCCAAATATTTAAACTTGTCTGTCTGTCTAAGCGAATCGTGACCAAGCTTTATGTCAACGGGTACGGTTGATGTGTTACAGGCCATCACCTCTGTCTTTTTCACATTTATTTTCAGGCCAAAACGTTGACATGTCTCATCAAGATTCGTCATAAGCCGCTGTAGACCATCTGAGGATTCCGCCACAAAGCATAAATCGTCTGCGTATATCACCTCAGTAACAGTAGCGTGAGACACTTTGGTGTAAGCTTTAAGTCTAGCCAATTTGAAAACACCGCCGCTGGAGCGAAAACGAATACGGATGCCTTCGGACAGATATTGAAGAGACTCTCGGACTACGACTGCAAAGTAAAGAGCAAACAGAGTTGGCGCCAGTACGCATCCTTGTTTGACGCCACAGCTGACACCGAAGTACTCTGAGACTTCGCCCTTCACACTGACACAACATTGCATATCATCATGCAAGAGTCGCACTAGCCTTATAAACTTATTTGTGCACCCAAGTTTCGTCAGCACCATCCACATGGCTTTGCGAGGCACGCTATCGAAGGCTTTTTCAAGGTCAACAAAGCAGAGGTACAGTGGCTGACTTTGTTCTCTACTTTTTTCCTGTAGCTGACGGACGGAAAAAATGGCCTCGCAGGTGCCTCTATCTGGTCGGAAACCAAACTGTGTTTCCGGCAATATGTTTTCTGACAAGGATATTAGACGATTGAGTAAAATCCTAGCAAAAACTTTCCCTGGTGAGGACAGAAGTGAGATACCTCTGTACGAGTTACAATCGGAACGGTCGCCTTTGTTCTTGTACAGGGAGCAGATTCGAGAGATTTTAAATTCAGTCGGCACTCGTTCTTCCTCCCACATACGCACGAACAAATTCCATATAGTAGCATGTAACTCACTTCCACCATACCTGAGAAGCTCACCCGGAATATTGTCTATGCCGGTCGCTTTTTTGTTTTTCTGTTGCCGTATGGCGGCAGAAACCTCACTCAAAGTCAGTTGATCGTCTAGTTGGTAAGCGATGGGGAGAGATGTCATAGCACTAATGTACTGCATGTCTACAGATCGGTTGACATTAAGTAAGTCCTTAAAATGCTCTCCCCATCGATTTAGAATATCTAACTTGTTTGAAAGTAGCTCCGTGCCGTTTTGTGACTTTAATGGCACATTGTTGTGGTATGTCGTACCAACAAGTTTGCGAACCGCGTAGTAAAATTCGCCCAACTGATTTGAATCAGAGAGCCACTGAACATGAACAGCCTTCGTTTTCCACCAGGTGTCTTTGGCTTTCCGTACCACTTTTCGCAACTCGGTGCAACTGCACTTGACTCTTTCAGTTTGTACGCCACGGTCCTGATGCAAGAGTTCACGGTGCTTTCTGATTGCTTCCGTCAGCATCTCATCGCTTTCGTCAAACCAGTCTTCAAGTCTACTACGTTTTATACCCAGCATCCTTGAGGCGGCGTCGAGTAATCCTAGCGAGAGTGTTTGCCAGAGAGTAAGAGGGTCACCACTCTTAGTATCAATTGTCCGAACCGTGTTATTGATCATTTGTGTATATATCTCCTGGCTCTCTTTATGTTGGAGCTTGTCCAGATCCAACCGCTTAGGTTGGTCTCCTCTAGATCTGCGGGGAGGATGAAGATTGATCATGAGTTTGGTCAATACGAGCCTGTGATCGCTCCAGCAGTAAGCACCTCTCATAGTCCGAGTAATCTTCACTTGTGAGATGTCCCTCTGTCTGACAATGGCATAATCGAGCAAATGCCAGTGCTTTGATCGAGGGTGCATCCAAGTGGTTTTATACTTAGCGGGAAGTCTAAACGTAGTATTGGTAATTGCTAGTTCAAATTGAGCACAAAGGGACAGTAACAGTTGCCCATTACTATTCATGTTACCAATACCATGTCTGCCAAGAACCCTAGGCCAAGCTTCGAAGTCACGCCCGACGCGAGCGTTAAAGTCGCCAAGTATAATTATCTTTTCTCTAGGACGTATCTTAGAGAGAAACTGCGCGACTTCTTCATAAAATTTGTCCTTGACCTCATCATCTCTATCCATTGTTGGCGCATATACGCTGATTACATTCATGATGTTGTCATTGTCTAAATGCAGTCTCAAGGAAGTTACGCGGTCCGAGATGTGAACAGGACACTCCTCCAGCTTATTAGCTATACTGGTTTTGATCGCAAAGCCGACACCAGAACGCCTGGGTTCGGCCGCAGGGGTGCCTTTCCAATAAAAAGTGTACCCGCCGCCATTTTCCACCAGTTCCCCTTCGTCGGGTAAGTGAGTCTCACTCCGAGCAGCGATATCTACACCATAACGGTGTAGTTCTCGGGCTACTATAGCAGTTTTGCGTTCTGGGCATTGATTGCTGTCGCGATCAAGGAGGGTGCGTACGTTCCATGCGCCGAAAGTCATTGTTTTGGATTTTATGGTTTTTCGTTTATTATGCTTCTTTCGACCGCGTATTGGGTGATGCAAAAGCAGCCGCGGTTGCTACTTCTGAATGGTTGCTACTTCTAAAAATATAAATGGTTTAAGGGCCTCAAAATATTGCTATGAGTTTTCCGGAAATCAATACATTTAACATTATGTGGTAACCACAGCGAATGAGCATGAGTGGTCAATGTTGTGAGACTTATTATTTTTTAATTCAAAATAATGTATGATGAGTATTTCTAACTAATCTAAGTCTCTTCTAGTATTTGATCTTCAAAAGTCATTTTAAAATATTTTTTCTTGGACTAGTCAGTGTAGCCATTGCTATCGGTCAAGACCTTACTCAGGGCTCTTGCGAGAAGTGCAGCGTGGTCTATCTTAAGCCAGACAAGTGATCACTTTAAACTTATTACACCAATTCAGATTTTTTTTTAATATATAAAATAATAAGCTCTAAAATATATAGGTATTTATTAAAAAGATTGCATCTTTACAAATTAAAATTTTAATTTATAAAGTTTATAAATAAAAAATTGTTGTAAAGGCATTTTATCTAAATGTGTTCATTGTCGCTGTAAAACCTAATAAATAATTAAAAAAATGTATGTGTATTAAAATAAAATAAATAAAATACATTTTGGTACATAAATCAATGACGTAAATCAAACAAAATAGTATGTATTAGCGGTAGTAGTAATATGAAAAAAATGTTAACTACGAAAGCGGGAGAGCATAATAAAAAAAACACACTATTCGAGCGAATTATTCTGACTGTAACTTTTTAATTAAAACTTCAAGTTAAATTAACTGCTATGCTTGTTATTTTACAATTCAGACATAAAACTTGCTAAAAGCGGCCACAGATTATAAACAGATTTTTCACCGTTTTAAAAATAAAACGCTTCAACAATATTCTTCCTGCAGCGGTCAGATGCACTAATTTTAAGAAATAATTATATTGCTTATCAAAAGTAACAAAATATATTGCTTGCTTTATGAGTGGTGTAGACATCAGTTTTTTTATTATATTAGGTCTTCAAAATTTTTATCGCTTTATAATGACAAAAGCAAAGAAATAAATTTGCTGACTAACTTAATTAAAGAAGTAAAATGAAAAACATGACCTAACGACCATCAAGAGATGTCATTAGACACTGGACATCAGCCGGCCCTTCACTAAAAATAGATATGTCAATTGAGATACTTATGACAATGGAAATATAATATAAATTTATCGTATAATAATATAGTGAAATTATCTACTCGTAGGTATAGCAAAAAAAAATTTTCAAAATGAAATTTTTATTCCTAAATGTTTTGGTGAAATTTCAAAGGTCATTGAGTTGGCCTGTAAAACTTTTAATTAACTTTCTCGACAATCAACTGCGGTGTACAGACTACTTCACTGTTTATATTACTGTTAGATACAAATAAGTGATCTAGTTAAAGTAAATGTAACTTTATATTCATTTTATAGAGACTCGGTAGAGTTCTTAAATGCCGGTTCTGCCTACGTCTAATTCATTTGACTGCCCTTTGGAGGTACATTACACTTCAACCAACTACATTTAAAATATACTATTATTAGTTCGCTTATTTACAGAAAGATTTATGTACAAAAAGATTCTGCTAACAACTCCCTGTTTAAAAAATGATTATAAGAAGTTTGGAGAGGAAATATTTACATAAATATATGCTTACTCTTTTTTCCAATTTCTTACAATAATAATAATTTTATCTAGGTAGATGATTCATTATTTCATATTTATTATATATTTTAGATTAATTAAAATGTTACTTTCAACTTTTGGAAGAACGCTGTATTTTTTATTTTTATTTATATAGTGCGGGTATTATTTATAAGCCATTAAATAAATCAATTATCTGTATTAGCATCGAAGAAACATTTGCAAAGTTCTGTAATTTACTTTATTGTCTCATTTTCATTGTAACTTACTAATTAATACCTTAAAGTTTATTAATTACGTGTATTTATTTCTTTAAAGTAACATTTTTTTAAAATAACATTAAAAGTTTAAAATTCAGTAGCAATATACTGTATTAGTTAATTTCTATTTCTCTCTTTTCTCTAATCTTATCACTGAGTCATAATGTTATTTGATTAGTTGCCTAACGTTTATATATATTTTAATAACATAACCATAACTTCAAATTATGATAAGATTTAGTAACAATTTTCTTACATTTTATTATTGTATTTACATTAGCTAAAAAAGCTAAAAAGTAATAATATTTACGAATTATTTTATACTTTAGTATAAACTAAAGCTAAACGATCTTTCACCGTCGGGGTTCATCAAGTCTGTATCTCTTATCTGTCATAACTTTAAAAGACGCTAAAGGATATAACTCGCTATAAATCTGAAAGTATTTTAAAATGCTTTTAAAAATACTCAAAGAGGAGAAGTATGTACGTATAAAAGCCCTTTATATATCAAGCATTTTAAATAAAATAGGTTTTTATTACTAGCACTTATGTTTTGTAATTTAATTTACTTAGTAGACTAGGTTTAGTTAAATATTGCTTGAAAATCAAAACGACGTCTTTTGGCTTATCATATCTTTTCTTAGAAATTACTTCCAAAAGAGGGTTATTGATCGAGAATTTCTGTCTTGAGTGAAAGTTAGTTCATAATTAGATTTTGTAAATTATTATTAATATTAATGTATACATTTAATAACATCTGTACTCAGATGGTTCAGATTAAATAACTTATTACAAATACGTAATAGGTATTATTTTAATGGCAATATTTATTGGAATACAAGTACATTAAATAAAATCCATAAAAATATAGTAACACTACATAAAAGAATAGTAACGTGATCAAGTATGTACACAAAATATTTTTTAAAAGTATCAGAAATTTGTAATGTGCACCACACAGACCTCAACTTCACGTTTTTCACTGTTTATCTCTCTAGGTAAGTAAAAGGTATTTTGGCTTTCATTAAAAGCATAAGACGAAACTACAACATTAAATTTTAGTTAGCCTGATAAAGTTTTAATTGTCTAAGAGTATATATAAAACGGAAAAATACAAAAAAATATATATAAATAAATGTAATTAAATATTTCTATATATAGTATCTGAACTGATTCAGTTTCTTGTTGTTTTGTTTGAAATTACTAACATTTGAAGTTGTTGAACTCTATTAAAAAAAAGCAGATTTTTCTAAAAATATAGTTTTTGCATTTAGTGATCCATTTTGTTAAAAAAGTTATAGCATGTATAACTTGAGGCTACAAGCACCTAAAAAAAATATGTGTTAGAGTCCCTCTTAATTTTAACACCTAGTATGATATCAATATATATTGAGTTGTCAACTGTTTATGAAAATTATGTATAAAGTTGACAGCTTTTATACGAGAATTTAAACTTATTTATTGCAATACAATCTGAGAATGGAACAAGTTGAAGGAGTTATTAAATTAACTT
Organism: Napeogenes inachia; assembly: GCA_959347355.1. NCBI lineage: Eukaryota > Metazoa > Arthropoda > Insecta > Lepidoptera > Nymphalidae > Napeogenes > Napeogenes inachia. The sequence continues at coordinate 2,922,807 of OY365799.1, read as the reverse complement.
GTGAGTATAATACCTACTTCGCTTCTCACGGGTTTTAATAGGGTTAGCTACTGACTAGACTTTTAATTATTTTATATTTTATTGACTTGAAATAAATTTGTATCAGATTTTTAAAATAATAAACGATTCAGAAAATTTGTGACTGATAACTGATTATATTGTTAAAAAAACGGCCATTCTAAAAAATTTTTTCAACTTATCGTGTAGGTATATTATACCTACATAACCTTGTAACTACGAGAATATAAACTCAGTATGCAACATTTTTTCTAATTTCAAGGATGTATACCATTTTTAATTGATTCTTATAGCGACCCTTAATGTAGAGAAGCGTTAAGTATATATTGTATGGGAGTTGCAAAGTTTCTACGAGTAAACCTTTACCAAGTACCTATATTAAAAAGCTGTAGGTGTGTGTATCAGTGTATAAGCCAGTTTGATACGTATAACAATGAAACGACCTTTGACGACCCCCTGGGAATCAAAGTTGAATTAATTTCTTTTGAGACCTTAAGCCTTAACTTTTTTCTCAGTTGTATTTATTTTTACATCAATGAATACGATATTAATTTTTATTTAATATTCTTCTTATTTAATTCGGTTTAAGACTTTTCAGGAATTATTTGCTATTTTCACATTAAACAATAAATATCACATTTTTAATACAAAGGTAAATATTTGCAAAAAAGAAAATGGTTTTATTAATAATCTTATTAAATTTGTAGCCAAAAATGAAATTAAGACCTAAGTACTTTTTGGTGAAGACAAAGTTGAGACATTTTTTTCCGTATCGCTTACGGATACAACTTCCGTGTCTCATCGGTCTTTAAACTTTGACAATAAGCTGAATATATTTGGCGAAGAAAATAATAATACATTTATTTATTTGATTTCTCCTAGGCACCAGACTGTGTATGACTATTTCCTAACCTACATTGGTGGATGATCTACCTTTAGTGAAACCAAACTGTTGACTATGTATTACTCACTCATATATGGAAATAGATACTTTACTGTGTTTAATTAATTCTGGAAATGAACCGTTACCTTTACATTGCAACGGTACAAACAATGTCAGTAGGTACTTTAACAAATAAACTTTATAAGTCCCATAGTTCCCCCTCTTTTTTCTATATTCAAAGTATTAAATGACTTAGAGTAATATGCTAAAATTATAAACTGTATACATTTTACAACTCTAGGTACATCTCTAAAAAGTGTTTTATAATACGCAAGAAGTTTTATTTAATTCTATTTGAATAGTAATAATAATAATAATATCTGGACAAATTGTCTAACTAAATTATTCTGCCTGTGTTAAGGGTGTTAGTACACTAGTACAGTTAGTAACATTAATATTAGTTAAATAGACTTCTAGGGTGTAAGCGATTTCATATTTGCCGAAAAATTGTTTTATCACCTTTAGTCAAACGTATGTTAATGTCTTACTGCACAGAACGAGCAACCTTTTATTTTAAAGAAACGAATAACAGTTTTTGGCTAGGAAATTTATCTGTACGACTTCCGCTAGATAAGTGTCTGCCGTCTCAGCCCCGCTCTATGATGACTATATCCTAGGACGAAGTTAGCCGAACCACGTCTCACGTGATTGGTGCTGCGTTACGTTAAGGGTACGTACTATTCCATCAGGCTGTCCGACATATATAAGTAGAATATAAAAAGTAGGAGTAGTTTGATCATGTAATGCGAATTAAAAGAGTTGAATAAAGAAAGGTTGCATCAATTATTAATTCGATCACCACAAATTAAAACATGAGTTCACTTCAAAAAAACAGAGCTTAACTTAGTTTCCATAGAATTTTAAAAAGAAATAATTAGATGAGGAAGTGTAAACACATGCAAATATTAATGTTTCCTTCTGACTTTGCATACGTTAGCTGATATAGACGATCAGAAAGAAAGCTGTAATGTCTTTTCTTTTTTTGTATTACAAACTACTTTTAACTAAATTTACTACGTGACTCTTGTACATACAGATATAATAGTAACATTAAATAAAATTCTTTGTTTTTTGCAAAGTATCACTAAAATATGAAACATCCACATGGTATTTATCTAGTAAAAATTGAACATTTAGATTTTTACCATAAAAGCATTTTTTGTTTTGATAATAATATCTAGATATCATTATTACATTTTTCAATTGTCATATTTATTTGTATTTTATGGAAATTTAGGTGACTTCGGGTTCTTTTTTACGATATAATTAAAACTTACCTTTTTAGACATATGAGTAAAAAGATATTTATATTATTTAAATTATTAGGTACTATCTAAAACAATGAAAAATACTGCTCTATTTTAAACTTTCAAACTTTTTACAGGTATCAAGTGTATATTTAATAGCGATATCGATATACAAGTACATAATGATGAATTGTGTTCCCATACACATTTGTAGGCAATTGGGACTGAGCGAAATATCGGCCAAAATAATTTATCTCGTGCGTGTGGAGTAACAAAATAGATACGCTATTATGAGCAGACACTCTTGATCTTCGCAAACGTATTTATAAGGATATCTTAATGTTCAAGTATCATTGAGTCGTATCAAGTATCAAGTAAAAACGAAAAAAAAATATTACAAATAATTGTTACTAACTAGAAATTATATATAAATAAATAATTAAGAATATTTAAATAAATAATTATGATTAGACAGTATAATATACTCAGGTTCATTTAATCATCAGGTTAAGTGTTTGAAAATATCTATAAACAAGTATAGCGATGTTAAGCTTATTTATTTATTTTTTTAATTTAATAATTTTAAGCTTATTTAATTTTTTTTTAATTAAATAAGCTTCACATCGAAAGAAGCCTAATAAAGCCATCCCGATAAGGATGATCACATATAGAATGCTAAATTCACCGCGACGGATAGCGATACGATAGCTCAATTGCTAAAGCGTCGGGACGGTTTACCAGAGGTTGCGGGTTCGAATCCCTGCCGTGTCACTTTATTTTGCATTTTATATTTATAAAAAAATCATCAGGTTAAGTTTTCTGAAAATTCAGAAAACTTAACCTGATGATTCAGATCTGACGGATTTTATTTTATTAACTTTGATTAAATCATTACTACATACAACACTACGTTGCTTTTTACTTTCAAAGAATTGAGGAAACTAAGGAAACATTAAGAACCTATTCACCCCCGTATTAAGAAAATAGCTATCATAGTATATAAGTATATTATCAATGCTTAACGATATACCCTTATGAATACCTACCACAAATAATTGTAAGGACTGACATCTGAATTAATTTATAAGTACAAACCTACAATTATGATAGATAATGTAAATATAAAATAGATCACAAACTCTGACAAAATAAGACATATTTTTGTATGATGGTCATAAATTCATGATCTGATTATTATTATTTATTATTATTGTAATCGTATTGGCAACATTGTAGAGTAATAACACCGCCATGTACGTAATAAGTATATTTTGTTATATTAATGTTGTTTTGGTCTTGATACTCGTAAATGAAGATGTGCTTCCCATATACAAGCAATTTCCTCTTCAGATCAGATATCAACCTAGAGCGTCAAGGTTTATTTATTATGTCTGTTTTATCTTTTATTGTCCAGTTTGTAAGCAAAATAGAAAGACTTGTACTTAGATAAGATCGGAGGAAAACATGTTATTTTGCATCAAAGTGAATATTTCTCTGTTCTTATTTTATGATACAAATATAATTAATAAATTTAAATTTACTTTATATTAATTAAATATATTAATATTAAATTATAATAAAGAAAAGATTTCTGTTATTATGAGGGCTAGTTGCCGCCCTCATAATAACAGAAGTGAATTAAGGCCAGGTATCCCTGCCAAAGTAGACATTCAGCGCAACCCCCGCCCGCGTAATATAGGTACATCGCGCGTTCGCAGCGGGCATTGCGCATAGCCACGTAACGTCATCCTTTCGCCACAGTATAGAAACAAACCATGTTTAATAATTTATTTCACTTCAAAATATTAATGCATTTTTATGATATTTTTATGTGCTAATAATTTTATTGATTTTCGTAAATAAATAAAGTTTTTGGTATATATAGAATAAAAATAAAACAAATTTAATATTTAATTTAAATTATATTTATGTATAATCATAGTAAAGTAGGTAGCTCTAAATTAAGGTACTTTAAAACTGAATATTTAGTCGGTGTATATTTTGTGCCGGTAGTGATGCCTTATCACACACACAGAACACATAAAATGCACATATAGAATGCTTAATTCACCGAGGTGGACAGCGATACGGTAGCTCAGTTGGTAGAGCGACGGGACGGTTTTCCAGTAGTCGCGGGTTCGAATCCCTGCCCGTATCGGTTTATTTTTCATTCTATATTTATATAAATTTCTTTACACTTATTGCATTCAAATTTAAAAGTCGATATCAGTCCATTTCTTCTTTCATCAACTAAACATAAATTACTTGCATTACAATTAAATACATTATTGTGGCGTGCTTTCTCTTGTAATTCTCTTAAAAAGTAATTGTCATCAATTATACGCCGTCCTTTAATAGGTTGAAAAAAAATCTTCTTTATCATTTATCATTTCAATCATAAGCCCATCATTGCCTTCATCAGTTTCGCTGCAATAACAAATAAGATATCAAGATAGTATTACGCGGACACAAAATAAATTCAATATAATAACTAACTTGATAGCTTTGGAATTAACAACTGGTTCTTAAGATGTTCAACACATGGAGCAACTTGAAAATGTTCTAAAATAATTTGTAATGATTTCTTCAAAAGAAACTTAAAAGAAATAACTGTACAAAATAAAAAATGTAGACCTGTACTTTATGCCATTAAAAAACAAACAAAATACTTACTTAGTAGTAGAAGATTGCAACTGCAAATTACCATGCTCTGATTGATATGTTAGAAACCTCAATCGGTTGTCTGAAAAATAACAACTTTGTATACTTAGTTCTTTATCCTTTATACTTATCCTTATTTAAACACGTGGTCTTTTTATACGAGTACATTCGAGTTGACATTTACTCGTAGTTATGTAGGAATATGATGCTATTTATTGTGTGGTCAGGATGGCAAATATCAAAAAATCAAAGGCAGTACTTACTGTACTCATTCTTCTCTACTGTTTTTTAGATTTAAGTACTGTTTGTAGTAATAAACCTTTTTTATTTCTTGTGATTTTTGAACTGAAACAATAAATGTTATAATTACGTTTGTAAAATATAGTAGGTTTAAAAATATTCAAAACATTATGATCACAAAATCATTCAGTAGCTAGGACATACAACATATGTATTTTAGTCAGTTGGGACCTCCGTTATACCGATATAGACGATTTGTGTCTGTATGTTGTGTTTTTTTTTTTTTTTTTTTGGAAGAGGAGGGCAAACAAGCTGGAGGGTCACAGATGACTTGTGATCACCGCCGCCCATGAACTCTTGCAACATCCGAGGATTTACAAGAGTGTTGACGGCCATGTAGGTAGGAGTAGACACCTTTTTTGAAGGTATCCATGTCGTACCGATCTGGAAATACCACTGAAGGGAGTTCGTTCCACAAGCGAGTGGAACGTGGAAAAAATGTCCTTGAAAACCGCACAGTAGAGGATCGCCACGCATCCAGGTGGTAAGGATGATATTGGAGGCGATGGCGCGCTGTGCGGTGATGAAATTCGGCGGCGACATTAGGTCGAATAGTTCTTCAGAACATTCCCCGTTGTAAATGCGGTAGAAGACGCACAAAGAAGCCACGTCTCTACGCAATGCCAAAAAGTCCAGCCGTTCGCAGAACACCGGGTCCCCGACAATCCGAACGGCTCTCCGTTGTACGTGGTCAAATGGTAGAAGCTGATATTGGGGTGATCCGGACCAGAGATGAGAACAATACTCCATGTGTGGCCGGACCTGCGCCTTATAGAGCGCAAGTCTTTGGCCAGGTTTGAAATACTGCCTCGCTCTATTAATCACTCCCAATTTCTTCGAGGCCAACTTGGCCTTGCTCTCCAGATGACCACGAAACTGACAATCGCTCGAAATGTCGAGACCCAGTATTCTGATACTTGGCGGGGCAATGAGGGGAGTGCTCTCGAAGAGCGGTGATACGACAAATGGGGTTTTCTTAGTGGTAAACGCGCAAACTTGTGTCTTTAGGGGATTGAACTGAACGTGGTTCAGTTCACCCCACTCAGTGATCAGCCCCAAGGAAGTCTCTATAGAGGACACAAGTTTCTTTCGGCACTCGTCGACGTTTTCCCGAGAGAGATCTGCACGGCCGGAATATACCGCATCCCCAGTGCTGTCATCCGCATAACAATGTATGTTGGAGATATCCAACATATCTGGGTCTTATACCGACTTGGGTCCTCTTTTTCTGACTAACGTATGCAAGCCTTGTAAAGTATCACCTTATTGCGAAGGGACAATTTACTCCGCTTGCCTAACAGCGGATATAAACGACCTAGTATGTAGGCCGCTCTGCTACGAACGGTCCTAATATGGTCCTAATATTAGAAGAAAGATAGATGGATGCTAGTACGATCATCTGATGGCCGGTCATACCAACCTGACATAATGACGCTCCTACGTTAACTAGTTGGGGCGGTTCGAGCGGAGTGCAATGAAGAGACCTACTGTATTAGATGATGGTTCCCCCCTTCACGATTACACGGCTTCAGAAAGGTCTCTTGTACTAACAGGACTTCTATCTGATGCGTAACCACGAAGTCGCGCAGTAGATCTATCTGCTTAAGTAGCTCGTTCGCGTTGAATGTAGCAACAGTCAGAGAGACAACATATGTAATTTACAGAAAACACTATGGTCTAATGGTGCGTGTGCAGCGTCAGTGGTCGCGGGTTTGATTCCTACTCGGAGTGTATATTGGTGTTTAGACAAATTTTTAGTTTTATAAAGTTGTAAACTAACCACGTCTCAAATGATCTACTATTTTAATTCGATTACTTTGAGAGTTATTTATGATTTTGCAAAATGTTCGATTGACACGTCTTCGATTTTAACATTTTTATTATTTTCTTTGAACCTACTGAAAAAGCTAGACTGTGGTAAACTAGGGAATGGCCGTCAGGGACATTAAATGAATAATATTACAAATACGAAAGAAATCAAACTTACCATATTTTTTCGCGATGTATTTCTTCCTTAATCTTGAAAATTTTGGTTTTTTATTTCACATTCCGTAGAATAATCGCACAATTGCATCTGCAAATTTTGACACACGTCTTACCTTGTCAACGTCTCGCAAGACACTGACGAGCTCTCCGATGACCGAATTTCGCTTAAATAATTAATTAAAAAAATAAGAGATTGAATAAAAAAAAACTATCGGGTAAAATGCCTCGAGAAATCAATGAACATTATTTTGGTAAAAGACCCATAATGTTTAATCGCTTATTTTAGAAATAAAACCGAAAAATTGGAGACAAAAAGACGGAAAAGAGGTAACTTTGTGATTTTTTTCTATCGAGCCAATTTTATTAATTCATGTTTTCATCGGGTACATTCCCTGCAATATATCCTCAAAATTAACCATATTTTTTTTTAGATTTAAATTTCAATGTTTACTATTTCAAAAACGAATTCTAACAATGTCTTTTGTAGGGATACCTGGCCTTAATGATCAATTAAGGCATCAAAATAGCAGGAGTGAATTAGTGATCAATCAAGGCAAGGAATACTTGAAATAATCTTATATAACAAAGAGGAAATTAGGTATGTATTTAACTGATAGAGATGAGAGAAATTAAGATAATTTTATAATATGTGTATTATATAATCTTAGCATATACATTTTATATACAACATAATCATAGCATATTTATATAAAATATATGTTTCGTACTGACTTAAACCGCCGCTAATAATATAAATGGTTTACTTTATAAATACAAATCGTTTAATCCTCAACAGAATAGTTCAATAACATTAGTAGTCTCTGGAGACTCAACCCCAACGCTTGTTAGTTAGCAATTGACATATCAAATAGACATATAATAACTTACGTTCGTTTGTGCATAGTTGTATCTTACCATATCACATATGTGCATGCTTTTTTATGTAAAGGTACATGTTTCATTAAGAAAATTAAAATACATAATATCTACAACTAAGTTACTTTTTCAAGTTACAACATAATTACTATAATAAATCCACATAGTCCACACCTAACCGATGTCTTATGAACATAATACAGACTTAGATGATCAAGCTACCCGCGTTACATTCCGGACTTAATTTCTGTACTTTTATAATTTCCAACATAGGTTTCATTATATATTATATGATTTTTATTAAATTGTTACATGCATTTGGCTATATGACTTTATTTGACATAGATTTCTTTGTATTTCTTTTGTAATATATATTAACTATGGGTTTTCAGTGCTTTCAGTACTTACGTAGGTTAAAAAACAAAAAAATACTCCATTATTATTTTATTATACACGTGAATTATTTTGATATATTTGTTATTCTTTTTTGCCATAATTACACTAACTGGCTTTAATGTAAGATTAAATATATGTTCTCATATATATAATAACCTTTGTGTATTAACTTCTTAAATATAGTATACGTTATCTTATATTGCGAAAAATATATATATATGTCGGAGATAGAGGCATATTCGTGGCTTGTTCGGTATTGATGGAGTCTTCTGGTACAGTATCCGAGGCGTAGGTCTCAGGCAATTAAACCACACAGATACAATATGACAATTCTTGTATTAAATTTAGGTAATCAGATATCACATATTACTTAGCAGGTATACAATTATCAGAGTTGCGTGAACCACCGGTCCCGTTTGGGGGGTCCGGACTGTAAGGCTCACACTAATTAAAATCAATTGAGTTATTAATTATCGTTAAATTATCGTGATCTGCGACATATAAAAATAATTTTCATACTGCATCATAAAGAATAGTATCAGAATTAATTATATTATGTAATAATAACACATTGAATGTATGAATTTGCTAGTGAGAGTAACGACGGGAATAGATATATAAATCTATTTATGAAAGTAACATGTTATGATGAAATATTGTATGAATGTATTATTTCAACGTTATGTATTTATTTATTTATTCTTTATTGCACAATGTAACAAAAAGAAAAGTGTACAAATGCGAACTTAATGCTATTTGACATTTTCTACCAGCCAACCTTAAAAGGTACAAGAATTAACGTCTAGGCGTCCAAATTACAATTACAGTGCAAAAACAAAAAAAAAACAAAACGAACAAATGAAACAAAATATATATATATACATACACATAGATATACAATTTATATAACATATATGTATATATGTTGAGCTTGGAATAAAAGTTTAAATATAACCCAATTAAAAATAATCATGAAACAACTATTTAATATATCAGTCAGCTTTTGTACTTTAGAAAATAATATTTTTATTAGGATTTATTTCCAATTATTAAAACTGATATACAATATTCTATTAACAAGCTAGTGAAGTGCTTTCCCTTAAATAAACTAACATTTAATATTTAGTTTAATAACTATAACAATTATAATAATAATATCAATAATACAAATAAAATAATTAATAAAAATTGAATTGAGTAAAGATATTGATCTAACCCTTAAGTAAGCAAATTATTTGCTTATGTTACGGGTGTCGGACATATGAAATTGGCGTTGTTCGTAGTTGCCAATTGAAACACAAATTTCTCCTTTTTCGTAAGGAATTAAAAATTCAATTTTTTACAGCTTGACACGTATTTTTGTTTTATTGACTGTCATTCGTTTGTTTTTTTTTTGTTCTGTTTTTTCTGTTTGCGTTACTCAGTTTACAAAATGAAAAACTTAAATATCGCATTATTTACGAATACGAGTTTCACCGTGGCACCAGTGCTGCGGAAACGACTCGAAGGGTTAATGGCCGTCGTGTTACAAAAGAAAACACAGTTCGTTATTGGTTCCAACATTTTCCTTCTGGAAATATCGACCAGCAGAACAAACCCCGTAGATGGCTGGACATCCAAGTTTTAATGAAGAATGAAGTCTATTGTGGAAGGAGATCCATCGTAAACCATGTCCGAGTAAACTACAGGTTGCGGTGTTAGTGATAAAATTGTTTTAATCCACTTAAAGCAAATTGAGAAGATTAAAGAGCTTGAAAGGTGGTTACCTCACGAATTGACTGAAGCAAACCGGCCAACGCACGTCGACTGCTGGTCGACTGAAGGGATTTTAAATCAAATCATTGTCTGTAATGAAAAAATGATTCTCTACGATAATCGGAAGCGCTCATTGCAATGCTATGCTCCTGATTAGCCAGCCAAAGCCTGCTCCGAGTGAAAATTACCTTAAAAAAATTACTCGTAAGTGTTTGGTGAACTAGTATCGGTATTGTTCATTACAGTTCTCTCAGATCTGGCCAGACTATTACGGCAGATGTATTTTGTCAGCAATTGTAAACCATGATAAAAAAGCTAGCTGCTAAACAACCTAAGCTGGTCCACCGTTTCACACCACTGCTGCTACATGACAACGCTAGACCACACACTGCACAACAGACGGCTACAAAATTAGACGAGCTTCAATTATAATGTTTAAGACATCTATCTAATTTTTTTCGAAATTTGTATAGCTTCTTGAAAGGGTAAAAATTCAACTCCGATGAGGCAGTCCAAATCGCCTTCAAAAATTTTATTGATTTTCGTCCGACTGTTTTTTTTAGTAAAGGGATCAATGAACTACCTATAAGATGGCAAAAGTGTATAGAAAACAATGGTTCATACATTTATTAATTAAATACATTATATTAAAAATATTCGACTTTTCGTTCCTCCCATACAAAACGCCAACTTCATATGTAAAGACCTAATACATAGAAATCCAAATTCTAAATATTGAGATTATATTAAATAAACGACCAAATCGAGAAGTTCAGATATCTATGGTCATCATATACCCGACATAGACAGGCGTGTATATACACGCCTGTCTATGTCAGGAATCGAACACGAGCCCCGTTGCACCGCTATACGTTAAGCGTCTACGCTAACAACTCGACCAACGGCACAGTTTTATATAGGAAAATATTATAGTTATTCAGAATTGAAGAGTCTCCAAACTGGCCATCGAATATAGTTAAAAATTTTAACAACTTTTTGTATTTGATCGTACGTTTTTTTAGTACTAATGAACATGTTCGCTTCAAATGTCCATTATTTTGGAGAACCATAAACCTACAGCCACAAAGTTTTTGTATTCTTTACTTTGTTAAAAATCAAAAGATTTTGCTGGAAACATAAAAGAAACAAAGATAATTAATAATTTAACTATAAAATGAAATGTGCCTTAAGAATTATTGAAATCAAATAACTTGCTTTTATAATAATAACAACAATGTCATTAAATGTTATAATTAAAATATTATCACAATAGTTGTTTATACTAAAACATCTGAGTAGAAATGTTAATCAACACAACACAACTATAACTATTAATAATATCAACTGTTGAACTAACTAGCACTCAAGGTTTCAAAGTAATTTCAGCAAAATTCTCGATCAGAAATCCTGTTTTCGAAGTAATGTCTAAGAAACCATATAATAATTTAATAGACGTTATTTAATATACCTAGTCAGCGTACTAAGTACATTACAAAACAAAATATAAATACTAATAATAAGAGCGGAAATTAATTTTTAAAAGCTAAAATATAAAGGACATTTATTATATACTATTTTATACCTTTGAGTATTTTTAAAAGCAACTTAAAATACTTTCAGATTTATAGCGAGTTATATCCTTTACCGTCTTTTAAAGTTATGACAGATAGGAGATACAGACATGATGAACCCGACGGTAAAAGATGATTTAGCTTTAGTATAAAAGAATTCGTAAATATGTATTAATAAAATACTCTTAAAACCCAAAATTGTTTTTAAAACACAACAATGGTGTAAAAAGATAATAATGTTTTGTTTTTATATGATAACTAACTGAAAATAATGAGTAATACATATTTTTACAAACAATCCAGTAAAAACGGAAAAGAATATTACTTTAAAGAAATAAATATATTCCATATTTGGCGCATTAATTTATAAGCTGTAAGTTGTTAATTAGAAGACTAATTAAAGAACTTTGTATAATACAATAATATTTTAAGAGCAGTACCTATATTTAGAATTTATTATTGTAGGTTGTAAATATAAGTAGTCAAAATAATGATCGTAAGCCAATATTTCAATTTCAGTTCTGATTTCTGATATATCTTTTTTTTATATCTGTTTTTATTTCTTTAGTCTTATGATATGAATGTAAATTACGAATGAAATGTTTTTATATTTTAAAACTAATAACAAGTTTTGATCTAATTTGGATCAAAATATTTTAGCCTCGTTTGATATATACTATATATACTATACTATAACACACTACAATAAAATTATTGATCCTTATTCCTTTTCAATGACAACTATACTGTTGTCAATTGAGTCTTGAAGTAAAATACTCACTTTCTTTATTAGAGGCGATTCCTCGCTAGTCGCCTCTGTATTTATATATTTTATCAGTGATTAAACGTTGACGATATATTTAAAACAAATCTTTTAAATGTCAATATTAAAATATATATACAGATACAAGTATTATAAATTGTAATAATAATGTCAGGCTATTACGACACTATAACTTTATCTTTAACTTATTGTACTTTAGCAATACAAAAAGTATTCTATAAAAGGGAAATAAATGAAATATAAAATAAATATTTTTATGGATAATAAATATTTAATCCAGTAGTTAACATTTTTTTGGTTTGGTTAACAATGGTACGAAAGTAAGAGATTATTAACTTCTTTAAATTGTTAACCAATTTAAATAAAAAAAACACTAAACGTAAAGTGGAACCTACGACAATATATTCCTGAAAACTTCATCCAAACCGGTTGAACCGTTCCTGAGATTGGCGTGCACAAACATACAGACATACAAACATAGAGACGTACAGATATAAAGAAAAACAGACAAAATGAAAAACCACAGTTTTGGGTTCTCTTGCTGTTGCCCCCATTATGATTTTTTTTAATATTTTCCATGTACAGAAATCGATCAGTGAGACTTGACAGTTTTATTATGTGTGTAGATAAAGAGAAAAAAACGTCACATATTCATTAATGATTATTATTAATTCTAGACTTGTGTTTAAACTAATTAAATTGTCATTTTCTTTAAAAAAAAACAATAACTTATTTATACAAAATGCATTAACTATATCTAAGTTTCAATTAAATTACACGAAATATTAAACTTACTTTTTATATAAAACACCTCATTCTAAACTACATGTACTATTCCCGGCGGTGCTAAAGCTCTAACCAGAGTTGGAATAACAAGCACTAGACTGTGACCGACAAATACTGAAGCTGGATTTGTACTAAAGTGTTGTAGTTGTTCTTGAACTAAGTATCTAGTATAGTTAATAATGCTATTTTCATTTGATTAAATTTTTCTTTTTGTACAATATTTTTTGAGAGCTTTTGTCAAATACTTTGATATTTTGCGCTTTTTTTTTATATCTACGTCTATGTATATAAATGTTTCATATTTTATGTGTTATCGCTTAATATTCTGTTTTTTTCAAGGCATACAATTTTTCACCATAAGCGGAGATTAAGTGGTATAGAATGCCGTTATGCATTTAGTTCTATTTTAGTGAAATAAAAACAATAATGATAAATTAACAAATAAAAATTATGCTTCAACATATTATCCTTGTGTTTTTAATTGCATAAATGTGTCACTTCGCAGTATACCTATTGTGTTCTCAATCAAGCGAAAATGCTATAATAGAAATAATAATGGAATCACTTCTCGTTGGATTTAGACGTACTTGATGTAAGATAAGCGTTTAAATAGATTTAATCCAATTTCAATAGAACTTAAGTTAAGAGCAATCAGATAGATAATTCGTTATAGGTACAGATTAGTTGAAAATTATAATTGAAATGTTAAATCCCGATAACCCTAACAAATACAATTTCAAGAATACTTTCTCATTTTTACAAACCAAAAATGACGCAAATCATGTTTATAATAATAATAATATTAATATCAGGACAAATTACACACATTGATCTAACCCCTAAGTAAGCAAATTATTTGCTTGTGTTAAGGGTGTTAGACAACGATACAAATACATAGAAATAAACATATAAATGCTGAGAATATATTTAATAGACGACCAAACCCAGAAACACAGACATCTATGCTCATCATATAAATGCCTGTCTCTGCCGGGAATCGAATCCGAGCCCCATTGCGCCGTGACATATTAGGCGTCCGCGCCAACCACTCGACCAACGGGGCGGTTTAATAATAGATATTTCAGGCTTAATTACCAGAAAAGGTTTTTGCCCGGAATTTCTGAATGCCTGGAACATAATACGTTAATTTTGGAAAACTTTAAAGATGCTAGAACTAATGGGAGACAAATTATGGTTTGTTGAATAGATTTAGACAACGCTTTTGGGTAGGTACGACATGAACCGATGATGTTCGCGTTAAGATTGTATAACTTTCTCACGATAGTGAGCGACGTTATTGCCACATATTATTCAAAATCAAAATATTCTATAACTTTTAATAAAACCATTCAAAATCATTCAATTACGAGTAGTTTTATTTCAGGGTTGTTGTATTTCTAAAATTATATTTAATATAGTTATTAATATTTGAATAGACAAATTAAATAGACACAAAAAAGTGGGGTTATTGGGTTTAACAATAAATACACAGAATCCATACTAGCTTTTGTAAACAATCTGACGATACTGACACGTAATCCAAAACAATGTAGTTCAGGATTTCTGTACGTGGACGGACGGATTGAGGACAAAACCAAGTAAATGCTTTAGTCTGTGTAGACGGAATACCAAATATACCTTTTACGATCCGGGTCTTATAATAGGCGGTCATAGCGTTAGTATGGTTACGAAAGCAGCTTAGTTTAAATTTTTAGGTAAAAAATCGATTACCAAGGCCAATTCGATAACTTTTTAAATTATCTCAAAAAAGTAGACAAACAACCAATAAGTAACGTCAAAAAAGCTTGTCTATACGATAATTTTTAACATCACCTCTAAATTGGCCTTTACTCGCTTATGATATTAATAAAACTCTTTTGTCAAAATTAGATGCAAGCGTCATAAAGACAATGACAATGCAGTTATGGCTCGGGTTAGCGCACTCAGCGGACTCTTCAACCTTATTTAGAGACCGAAACAATTTTGGGTTAAAATTAAAGAAACCATCGGAGCTCTACAAACATTTAAGAGTTACCAAAAGACATATCATCGGTAAATCTAAAGATGATACTATAACTTCTCTCCCAAAAGACAAAGTTGCCTCAGAGTTCGAGTTACGAGGCTCCATAACCAAAGTCTTATTCAATTTTAGATGCGGCTCCTGATTGGACTTAATGGACCTTATGGACCCTTATGGACATATATGAAATGCTTTACAAAATCCCTGGGAATGTTGGTGTTTCGTCATCCAGACCGGACTTATTCCTGTATTCTAAACATATAAGGACCGTGATACTTGTGGAGCTTACTGTTCCCCGACGCGATGGGCCCAGTACCCGCCATTGGAATGCTAAAAAGCTTCGACTCTGTTGGGATTCTGAGGCTTTGATTTTCCGTAATGTATTACATCAAAAAACTTATCTTTGTTTTGGTATATAAGCCATCTACTGGAAACAAATCAATAGTCATTGTAAGATGTAAGTTCTATCGTGAAAGTAAAACGCCAGCAGAGTTTATAAGAGGTAAAGTTAGCGCAGTTTAGTTCCTATAGTAATATAAGTACTTCCCTATTCCATAGTTTAAAGTTTTTAAGTCTTCTTATAAATATTCAAGAAAGATTGAAGCACCTATACTTTATACTTATACTTACTTTACCCACAATATAAGTACTTGCATATCTAATTATTTATTGTTTAAGGTCGGTTATTTATAAAAGACATTTTTGACAGGTTTTTTAAAATTGTCATCATGATTTGATAAGCAAATTTATTGTATAAAAGATTTAAAGTTATAATTATTTATGACAGTGGAATTAAACAGAAACGTATGGTTTTAGTTTAAAACAGTGATTTTTTTTTTGATTGATTGATATTGATTGATATATTATATAATATAGGTATATTCAGTAAAAAAATATCTTTACTTTTATTTAAAAATTACAAAATTAGTGACTTTTCCTTAACTTCCAATATTGAGACTATTCTATTAATTATGTTTGGAATATTTTCTGATCAAAATAATCACTGCATATAAAAATTGCTGAGTCACGAACCTTATACAATAGATGGATTGTAGCGAATAGAGCGATTTATAGATTTACTTTTAAAGAACTGCACACGACTGTAGCGTAGTGGTGAATAATATATTTTTATTACTAAAAGTTAATTAAAAATATAATTACAATTTAAACGACAGAAGTTGATGGTATTGATTGATAAATGACAATACATCCGCACGCAAATGTTATTTTGTTCTTTCAGTACAAGTTATCTTTATTATGAAATGAATTTGGTACTTGATATTAAATTATATATATAGATTTATTCTTTTATTACTAGACAATTGAAATAATAAAAAATTATATATTCGTGTATAATTTGATTTATATTTTATATTATAAACATGAAAATTGACCCGAAGCCACGCTCCGAATGTTTTGTAGTAATAATGTTCAAAAGCAAAACTTCACATAATTTTAAGTTTAGGGTGTAAAATATAAATACGAAACAGAAATTATACACGTGTTAAAACTGTATAAAGAATGTTCTATTTAAGTATGGCCGAGTTAAAATTTTAAAACAGTACTTGACAGATTGCTAAGAGAACCAAAAGTAATCTTGACTAACCACATAACGGTGTTGGCATTAGACCACTATAAATGTAAAGACTTGCTCATATTGCTTCAAGATTCAAACTATCAGAGCTAGAAGTTCAATATCATAAGAGATCTATAACGTTTTCAATATAACCGCAGTGAGTGTGTCTATAAAAGGAGAGAACAAACATTAATAATAATAGGAAAAATATCTTGTGTTATGCTCGTGAACGGGTGCTGCTTGCGGTGACTGGTTGTGTGGCAGGCCGAGGATGTGTATATATATGTGTATATATATCTATATATATATATTTACTGTTATTATTATTTAATTTTCGTTGCCTAAAATCATTGGGCTTCTTTTCCGATTGATTGCGACGGTTCTAGTTGTTCCAAAATTGCATTTAAGTTTATAAAATAAATAAAATTGACTCATTTGCAGGGTTGATGTTATAATTTATAAGTCAAACATTGTTAAATTTTATTTAAAAAGAGCAACTGTTGAGTTTCTGGCCAGCTCTTCTCAGCAGAACAGCATTCCGAGCTGGTGGTAGCTTACTCACAGACTGACTATACTGACCAATTTAATGTAATTGACGATTCAAAAGTGCGTGTAAATGCCTACTTGAATAAAGATATTTTGAATTTGAATTTGAATTTGAATTCTAATGCTGTGTTTCCACTTTTGGAATACTACTAAAAACATGTGATTGGTTTTTACTTTGTTAAGCTTTATTTAAACATGTACTTGTAAAATTTTACGTTCAATATGAAATTAATATTCATTAAAACAATAAAACAAGTTGCGAAATATATAATTGAAATTAGATACAAACATGTTAGCTCATGTTAGGCCATGTTAACATGATAAGCTTATTTATATATTTAATTAATATAGAATGTTTATTTTAATATAAAATAATTAATTTGATGTTCTTTATGTTTACGATAAAAGGTTCACGTGCCCGCTTTTCAAAAGCTTCAATGAATATTTAAAGATTCATTCATTTGAATTAAAACATGGGAAAATTATGTTAAAATTGTTAATTAAATTAGTTAAGTGAAACATAAAAAATATATAAAAGTAAAGGTAAACTGGTATTAGAAAAACTACATTTATATTAAGTTCATCAAGTTTAATATGATTTAAGAAGATATTTATATGTTAACGAAGAATTAGTAATCAAAATATATAAGTTTTCATATTGATAATTCATATACCTACTTAACTTATAGAAAATTACATATTATATATTATGCTTAATATAGATTAATATAAAAACTTTCGTAATAATATAAAATATTTAAATTATTTATTATTTCTAAGGTGATTTAACATAATGTGCATTCACCACATAATGCTCTTCTGATGATGCGATTCATTTACTCCCTTTACTCCACATATGGCCATAAAATATTTTATATTTTTTTGTTATCCTGCGTAAATACATTTGTAACATAACATGCTGATCATTTCGAACAAACCTGAAACAAAACTTTAATTTATCTTAATTTAATCTAACTCTTTGCTAGTTCTCATAGGCTTTTGTAACATTACAATTGCTCGTTAATATTGAGCTAAATTGAGATACCGTAATCAATGTACCTACTAAAGTTAAATTCAACTTGAATACAAAACGTGAATACAAAATTTTTTACATCCTTTGCACTGTTCCTTAAAACAAAACTAAACTTTAGATTAGTAAAGTAATCTGTAAAGTGGAACTGTTCTCGAGACCGAATCTTTTCTCTAATTTAAACATTTTGTGTTTATATTTCTGGTTATAAATTAAAAGACAACATCCAAAAAATTATTATCTATTGGAAATATCGAAATGTGTGGTAAATTATTATTTAAAGAGCATTTCTCTTACAAGTGACAATTCTTATATTTAATTAGTATAACTTAATTACAAATTAAATTTTCTTTCATTCATCCAAAAAAGAATTTCTTGAGATACACAATAGTAGTGAACATTAATTTACTTATTAAAGTAAATTAATGTTCGCTAATATTGAGATAATGGAGTATGTGAATTTAAATATTTACCAGTTTATATTATACATTTCATTTATACACTTCATATTTTACTTGTTGTGCTCAAGAAATTCTTTTTTTGATGAATGAAAGAAAATTAATAAATTATATATAAAAATTAGGAAAATAATGAACGTTTCAATAATGACAAGCTGTATTATAATAACCTCAGGGGTCACTTTTCCATTGTTACAAATAAACAATGTAAGAATATACTGTTCCTGATTTTTACTCCTTTAAAATTATTGTTTGAGTTTACTGTTTTATTGATTTAGATAAACTAAGATGTTATAAGATTTTCACTTTTTTATGCAGTTGCCATGGCTGAATGCATTCTAGTATTAAGTTCGCCTTGTTTACATATTTAGTCAACGAAAATTAAATAAAATAATTAAAAATTTTGCATATTTTTTTATAAAACTTTCGACAAACCTTTTCCTATAAATTTTACTTGACTATTTACAAAAAATTTTTTTTTCATAAGTGATGCAAAAGCATTCCTAAAACCCTCGGCTTCATGTTTGAACGATTTTCCGATTGCCGCTTTGAAGACTCTTCAACACTGAATAACTATGAAATGTTTGAGTTTAGAAAAAAATATTTCGTCACTTATTTATATGAGCAATAAAAAATACAACTTCCTTTGAAATGTAATGCCTGTAATCTGATTAGAGAAATGTATTTTTGACTAATTTTGATATTTCTAAACCTTTTCTGAGGTCTTTATTTCTGTTTTACATTTAGTGATTCAATTATTTTGCAAACCATTTGATTTTATTTTACATCATTTTGTATACAAAATAGAAAACTTAATATGTATTTTGCAGTGTAGATTAACATTTAATTGATGACACAATCAAAAAATATTTTTTTTAAATATCTGTTAACATGTACAGGGTTATTTGTAATTAATTGGCAATCTCTTGCAGGCAGCCTTTCTACATCAGAAGCTTCTTTACATCAATCCCAACAACAATTCTTTTACAACTTTTTACAAATCTTGATGAAAAACACAAAAAAACGAAACAATAAAATATTTGCTCCCTTTTTTACTTATTACTCTGTATTTTGTAAGAAGCACTTTAAAGATCAACGCCTAGGCACCATGCCTACGCTCAGAGTTAATGCCAGTTTAGAGGCAATAAATAAATTTTGTATGGGAAAACTTATTATTTTAAAACTATTAATTTTAAAAAGTCGTAAAAGTGTTGTTGGGATTGATGTAGAGAGGCTGCCTGCAAGAGGTGGCCAATTAATTACAAATAACACTGTATAGCCACATTAAGCCTAGTAGTATATTAAATATTTTTTTTAATTAATTAAAAGTTTTTTGTATTAAATAATTCTAGAAAAAAAAAATATTTGTCTTGGCACGTCATTCCATATACTTTTTTTTTTTATTTCATATATGATTGATAAACTAATAGTCTACTTTGAACCAAGATTGTGGGTCGTTTCGATTGTGTACCTTGAATCAGCTATTTATATTTTAAACATGCTATGACGTGAATACATTTTATCAATAATATCTATTATTGTAAAAAAAAAAACAAATTAATGCCCTGAAGTCCTGCCAAATCTTTAGTACTAAGTCCTTCTTATGAACACACTCTTGAAAGAAATTTAGTGATTTTAATTATTTGACCACTAGTAAAAGGTATAAAACAATTATTACATATTAAAACCATTAAATAAATCTGTAATCATATATTTTGTTAAAAAAGTATTGCAATAATATTCTTCTCATTTTGAACAACTCAATGATACTGAACAATTGTATTGTTGGGGACAAATACATCCTAATGAACAATAACGTGCAGATCAAATGACTTTGGTCTCAAAAGATAATTTATGTTCATTGTTACTGAGGCTGAATACTATAGAATGTGTAAATAATTATGTTTGAGCATAATTGATATTTACTAATAATACCATATATTCACAGCTTCATGGGAGTGTTAGAAAATACCAATAAATCGTTTCCTGTTTATCACCAAATAGAATTTAATTCAAACTACAAGATACAAAAATCAAACAGAATATTGTAAACTTAAATTAAAAGTTAGGTCCATGATTAATAAAAAATGATTACTGCGTAAATATTTTTTTTGTAAAAAAAAAAAAAATTTTTTTTATTTATTAATAATAAAATAAGTTCATGAAAAAAAGACAACGCTAAAGAAAATAGTAAATAATCTGATATTAAGGTAGAAGTAAAAAGTCTCAACGCTATTAACTTTATTGATCTCAACTAATAAAATGTCGTGCTCTTCACATTCTTATAAGTTACTGACCTACTGAGTTTCTCGTCCTCTAAGTTGTCACTTTCAAATTTCAAAAGGACGTGTTTCAATTGAAAATGTACGAACATGTTCTTTCTATATATTTAATTGTGTGCGTGTTCTCTATTCAAAAGTAATGACAATATTCCCGCACACGTTTAAGAAAATTCTGATATATTGTATGTGTCAAAAAAAACTTTGACAAAAACATGTGTTTGATCTAAAGAAACAATTTTGTGATCTAAAGAAACAAATGTGTTTGATCTAAAGAAACAATTTCACATGTTTTTATCTAAAGAAACAATTTTAAAATAAGCAAAAACATTGTATAGTATTAACATAAAAGAAATAATATATAATCTAAACAGTAAAAAATACTGTTAAAACTAGTGAAATGACGTAGTTTTTTTTAACACATACAATATATAAGAATTTTCTTAAACATGTGCGGACATAATGTCATTACTTTTGAATAGAGAACACGCAAAGTATCATATTTACGCAGACTGAAAACCAAAACCGCTTCTCGACGCGTTCTTTGAATTTGGAACGAAGAGCGGGCCGACAATGTTGTATGAAACGTGTGCTGTTTGAATTTAAAAGTTTTTCATCTATCGTACACATTGCGTTCTCGTGGCTGTATAGCCACAGATGCGTTTACCTTCCGGCAGCAGAGTTGGTTGTTATTTTGTTAATAAATAATTAGAATAAATTACAATGATTCAGAAAATGAAAATGCACAAACAAACAAACAAAACACAACAAACAAACATCAATTTGCCTGGAACATTTGAATCGATAACATTTTCGTTTAATAATTGTCCTAGCATGAGCAATATAAAGTTTAATATTAATTAAATTTATTATGTAAAAGGCCCTTTTTTATTTCCTTGCATTTTTTAAAGAAAAACACTATGTACGCCACGGCTGAAATGGCATTGTCTGTCTCGTATCATTGAAGTCCTCGCCTGCGGTTCGGTCTTCAAAGTTCAAACTCATACTCGAACTGCAATTGCCTATTTCGCAGCCTTTGCAATAATGTACTATTCCATGTCTTGAACATAGTATGTATTGAACATAGTATGAAATATAAACTTTTCAACGAGAATTAAAAATTGCTGGTTATTAGAAATGATTCAGGGACGGACGATGTTCACGGACTTTAGAACTAACTAAACTACTAACTACAAATGTTAGGCAATTTTCAGTAACTCCGTTTTGTATATATTTAAAGATAAATAAAAAAATTTAAAAGAGCCCCGATACAAAAAAACCTCTAAAAAGAATAAAAATAATATTATGTACTTATTGAAGTCGTTCGTCGGGGGACCGTTGTACGTACGTTGACGATGGTGTCTATTTTACGAAGTTAATCATTGCGGACTTAGACTATATGATTTGATTCGATATCGTAATTTCTTTATTTGCCATGCTTTTTACTTACTTGCATTTTGATTGCTTCCTTTATTAAACGGTCCCCCGACGCAACGAATTCAATATTACATAATAATATTATTTTTGTTCTCTTTAGAGTTCTCTTTGTATCGGGAGTTTTTAAATTTTTTTTTTTCTGCTTTTTAAAGTTTTGTTAATGGTTTCTGAATTGTTTAAGTTTAAGTATTCAATTGTTTAAGTATTTATATTAATCTATCCTAATATTATAAACAGGAAAGATTTGTTTGTTTTGTTTGAATTGAATAGGCTCCGAAACTACAGGACCGATTAAAAAAAATCTTTAACCATTAGAGTCCTACATTATTCCTGATGAACATTGGCTATATTTTATAAGCATCATCATCATCATCATCACTAATATTATAAAGAGGAAACATTTGATTGTTTCTTTGAATTGAATAGGCTCCGAAACTAATAGACCGATTTAATAAAATATTTCACCTTTAGAATCCTACATTATCTCACTTACATACAATCTGATGTACAAAGATTATATTTAACACAAGAAATATATATATTTAATAAAAAAAGGAAAGTGAAAGTGTCGACAATGTAATAAATTATAAATGTATTAAGTAACATGATTCAAAACTTTTTCGTATGGGTACCTACCCATACATATGTATGAAACCTACCTAGATAGGTAGGTTTCATACATATGAATATTAATAAATATAAACATTTAAAACTAAAATGATTTACAATCACTAATAACACTATGATGAAGAAATTTATATTATCACTAGCTGTTGCCCGTGATTCTTTATGACGATCTAAAGCCATATAAATATATTTTTTTTAAATCTACGTGGACGCAGTCACAGGCAACAGCTATCCCTAATAAAGTACTTTACCTGAGTAAATAAGTGTAAAAATCTTTTGGCCTACATAACAAGGCTTTTTTTCCCTATAAAACGCGGGCGAAGCCGCTGGGAACAACTAATTATTGCGTAAGAACCTCTCTCCCGCTCGAATAAAACGTCAATATCTTGGAGACGACTATTTCTATTTTGATCAAACATGGATAAGAACCATCTCGACGAACATAGCTATCGATTAAAAAAATCGCTTTCAAATCGGTATACGCCTTTGGCCGCAAATTTACCATAGACAGATACACAGATACACAGATCGACAGGTCAAACTTATAAGACCCCTCTTTTTTGTCGGCGGTTAATAAAATTTAATGAATGAGCAACAAAAACTATTAAGAACATTGATTCTTGAACTCTGATTTTACAACACAAGTATTAGTTTATCCATATCCCATAATGTGATTTAGACAAATAATTGACAGTAAAAACCCTGTCATATTAAAACAAATAAATAAAGCTGCTACGTTGATATTGAGGTTAGTTTTATTAAATAAGCGTCTCTGGACGTTGAATAAGTAACACTACGATCTCTCTGTAGTAACTTATCGTCTCGTCTGTGGAGCGCAGTTTGTATCCGAGCTATTACTTACACTGCAGTCTAACGCACGGACCCTGTTCGTGTCACCAACTCACTAATAATTCTATGACGTCATCACATTGACAAATACTTAAGGAATCCAACAGCAGACATTCAAAATAATAATAGTTATATAATATGTTATCTTGAAACTTAGAACGCTAATAGACAATATCTTGGAAGTGGTTACAGCGAAGCAACATTTACAGAATTGTTATCTATTGGTTATTTAGAGGCTTCGCATTGTTAATAAAGTACTTTCAGTTGCAATTCTTGTCCTCTTATCGAATCTACGAAGAAGATTTCGTGGTTTTTGTATTGTAGCCTTTAGCAGCGCTGGACATGTGATAACAGTAGGTACTATATTAAATACATTTATAGATTTATGTCATAGTTGACCATAAATATAATAATAAAAATGTTTTAAACAGCTAAAGGAAATATGAAACGAACTGAATTATACTTTCTAAATAAAAATCTTATTAAGAATTACCAAAGGGAGATCAATTTAAGTTCACAAGATAGTCATAATTGTACATGCTTGTATCGCACATTTTCCTTTGTTTCATTAGTCTTTGAATATTTATAAAAGAAAATATTATTATAATATTGATATATAGCGTAACAATAATGACGGCTATGAGAGAATATTCACTATAATACTAATAATTAATAATATATAATAATAATGACAGAGATGATCTTACGTTGTTTCAAAATTAAAATTAAATTATTTATTTTATCAAACCTATACCTACCCAAAACCTCTTTTTTTATTCTTTGAATTTGCAGCTCACCTCTAACACACACATCTAAAGTTTAGATGCCATACAGTTGAGAGAATAGACATTATGAAACACTATACTATTAAGTAGACAAAACTCCACATGATATCTAGAAGTAACTAAAAACTAGGGAGGCCTAGAAAATGTATTATTTTTTATTACTGGTAGAAAAACTTAACAGCCACAATATTAAGATACGAGTACATGCCATATTATGTATCTCCCCAAAGACATTATTTAGTAAACTTAGGTTTAATTTAATTTCGATACTATGAACGTAAAGTTTGTACTTCGAACTAATCTAACCTAACTGAGTTATTTTGTATTTCCAGATATCGTATATGTTGATTCAATCTGAATACTAAACTGTTGTAAATATTATTATATATTCGAATTATAATACTCAAACGTTGAAAATTGGTAACATATAGTGAAGCAAAAATTATTATCACCTATTTAGATGAATTGTTAAGAGATATCAAAGGTATATTAAGTACTGTGTGTTAGCTGTGCCTGGGATTTCGTACGCGAT
The DNA here is from genome assembly GCA_959347355.1 of Napeogenes inachia. Lineage (NCBI taxonomy): Eukaryota > Metazoa > Arthropoda > Insecta > Lepidoptera > Nymphalidae > Napeogenes > Napeogenes inachia. Next base: position 2,897,345 of record OY365799.1, on the reverse strand, counting down.
AAAGCACCATTTTTACCCTTACCTACCTTGTACCGTACCCTTTGTACATATTAATGTATGACCTTAAAAGTTTCATTAAACTCCGTCAAGTAGTTTTTGCGTATAGAAGTATTTCTAGTTTACATTAATCCCCTATTATAATTTTTTAAAATCATTTTCCATGTACAGACAGCGATCATTTACAGTTTTATTGTTTATATATAGGTACATTTCTTAAACACTTAAAATACATATATCTTTTGATAGGGTGAAGAGAGTGTAGTGATAGTGAAAAAATAAATGTTATTCAGAGTGACGCTTAATTTCAAAAATGCTAGAAATGGATTCTGTTAAATACCCGTTCAAATCCGGGCTATACATTTTTCTAATATTTTAAATGTACAGAGACTACTCCTCTACAAATTTATTACTTGTATAAAAGAAGATTTGCATGGTACCTATTACGTGATTAACACAAATTGACATAACTTTTTTATTTCTTAACCGATTTAAATAAATCAAACACTAAATGTTAAAAAAAGTTTCTAAAATATATTACTTAAAACTGCATTCAAATCGATTAAGCCGTTTCTGAGAGTAGCGTGCACAAATATACAGACATACAGATATAGGTACAGACATACAGATATACAGACAAACAGACAAACCGACAAACAGACAAAATGAAAAACCATTGTTTTGGGTTCTCTTGTTTATATAAAGGCCGTCCATTATGTTTTTTCCCAGAAATCGATCAGTGACAATTTTATTATATGTATAGATTAATTAAAAAATACCTCTATATTTTAAAGTAAGGAGGTAATTTACTTAACAATGAATATTTATAAATACCTCATGTTCCCATTATCATAATTGATACTTAACTTAATTTGGTTTTCAGTTAATATTTTGCATAATATTTAATAATGTTGGAAGAAATACTACAATATTACCAGTATGGTAATATGTGTAGTTAAGAAGTTAATAAGTTTAATTTTATGAAGACATTATTTTATTTATAGAAAACTAAATTATTTTTGAATATGTATATGTATACACGCATATTACGACGGTCACAAACGGAGGATCCAAAATAATAAAAATTCTTAACTTAATATTTAATAAGTATAACTTATTTACAAAGCTACGTGTTACTTGCTCAAAGTTGCAAGACTGAATTAAATAAGTGAATTTATAATTAAAATAATGACAGGAACATAATTTGGACAAACAAAGGTTTCATATATCTTAGGGTTCCGCTATTGGATTCTCATGAAGAATGCTTGATATATTGCACCATCGTCTAAGAAGTGTTCCACAATGCATGCGAATAAATTAAATGTTTAATGAAAAGGTTCCAGATAATATGTTACGGTATTAAATACTGGTGTGAACTTTCTTTATACTTTTAAGCTCATACATAACAAATATACACAAGTCAATTCATTATTATTATTATTTTCTTAAATATAAAATTGTTTTTATAGAACTGAATACGATTTATACTGGCGAGTGCATACATTATATTAATGAGTTCTTGTATTAATATTAACTTCATATCAAACAGCGAGAAAACTGATCGTTATTTTTAACTTCGGGCTGAATACTAGCAAAGGTTCAATTTCATACTATGTAACTAGTTTGGATATTCACTGACTTTGAAAATGAACGCATTTGGCATGTTGCTACGTTTACAAGGGTCTGTAGTAAAGGGGTTGAAATTCAACCAGCTTTATCTGTGGTATTAATCATTTTGTGCCTTCATGTCTATCATTGTCAGTAGGTACGACTTTCCTGATATCTTATACGGCGCTATGTTGAATATTCAGAAGAGATTTAGGAAACTTAATATTGTGTGATACACATGGTACGTTGTTTGATATTAAAATGAACATTTAGGTCGTTTAAAAGCTTGATTAAAAGTATAGATATATACTCAACCCTTTATTTAATTTTTATAGCAGATTTAAATTTATAAATCCTTTGAATATTTTGTAAATTATTTATTTTTTAATTATTATGTGTAAGAATTATAAAAGCCCTACCGATTGCAAATGCTGTTGATGTCAGTATGCTTCCAAGCTTAGATACTGCCTACAATTTATTAGGTAATATTTTTTCTTGATAATATTTATTTTTGTAAGGATATTAAAACTTTGATAACATATAAAATTGTAGCTTTTGTGCTAGTAAAAATCCTTACATATTCAATTAACTTCAATGTTCTCATTAACCAAGATTTTTACAACTTTATTAAGTTCTTTTGTCATTTAAAAGGTTTTTTCTGACTTGTATAATTAAAATCTTTATCAAAATTCTGAATAATATAACGAATTTTGTTTTGTTTTCGGGAAATTTACTTTATTTTTTATAAAATCTCTCTCCCCATTAAAAAACTCTGCTATTAAAAACAATACTATTTTGGTGAACCAGTCGTTAAGGTGTCGATGTCGTTAAGAGATAATTTACTGAAGTACTATTTATTAGCAGTTCCTCTCGACTTCGCATCGCTTCGAGACTGCAGGATGTCAGGCCCCAGTGGGCCTAAGTAAGTTCAGTAACTTACTTAAAAAGACATATTGAAACCGAGATAAATCAGAATTTGTACCTACTATTATTTTAGAGAATAGGACGGCAAAACAAACAAACTCTTTAGCTTTATTACATTAGTAAAGATTATAGAGTTTTGTTTTTCATTACAAGAAAAGCAATAGCTTAAAATCTTGCAAACAGTAAATTGGTTTTCAAGAAAGTCATCAAAACACTTACAAGAACTATAAAATTCTAAAACTATTTTAATTAATTATTTTTTTTATAGAAAACAATTTTAACAAACCATTCTAAGCGTTGGGAAACATTTGAGAAACAAAATAATTTAACATTTTAATTTAATGATGTAACTCCACATAATCGGGTAGCAAATAGATATAATAATAAAATGTGTTTTTATCTATAACATACCTAATTTACATTCGAATAATAATTATTTGTAAAGAATAGGCGTTAGTGCAAATTATTATAGCCATTACTAAGGTAGTAAACAAATAATACATAACTAAACAATTCATAAACGTTAATACATTTATTAATTATTTATCTTAGTATAGATATTAAACAAAAAAAAACAACAAATATAAAGTTTAACAATGGATTAATTACGTATTAACTTACAAGAACTCTAAGGGACATTAAATGTTATATAAAGACGTCTCAATAGATTTTAGTAAAAACAAATTATTATTATTTTATGAGGGATGGCATATTCACTATAATATAGCGAGTGTTTTATAACAAGTGATACTTAAGCAATTTATAGAATCTTAAAAACTGAAAATGAGATTGGATTTCCCAAAAGATTACCTCAGTGCACAAGAAGTCACTATTAGATAAGAAAAGACGATAATGACACTTTAATTATTATTGGTAATATTTTATTTCCTTGTAAAACAATTTCAAATAATACTCAACTCATTTTTTTAAACACTTTATTTATTTTTATATTTCGTGCTATTTTTACAACACCGTTAGCATGTTACGAATAAATTTAAATTACACTCTACAATCGCAATAAATAAAACCTGGAACAAATTTGAATATTTTATGTAATTCTGATATGAATATCAATATTTACAATCACTACCATGAGTTGTTTGCAATTCTTTAAAAGTCATCGCTCTATTGTAATTGCTTTACAAATAACACAATCATGTAAGAAATAAACGTAACAAAAACGTTTTTAATATAAACGTAACTAAACGAGATAAAAGTGATATATCATAATATATGCTATATATATACTTTAGTTGTAGTGTGATATTATATTTTTAAAACTCAAATGGTGGTTTCCTAAATAAACGCTCACAAACAAAGATAAATTAAAATTTTAAAAACCCCCGACACAAAAAGACCTCTGAAAAGATCAAAAATAATATTAGTATATACTTATTGAAGTCGTTGCGTCGGGGGACTGTTGTACTTAGGTTGACGATGGTGTCTATTTTACGAAGTTAATTATTGAGGACTTAGACTATACGATACGATATCGTAATTTCTTTATTTGCCTGGTTAACTTACTTGTATTGTAAATTCTTCCTTTATTAAACGGTTCCTAATAAAGTACTTTACCTGAGTAAGTAAGTGTAAAAACCTTTTAGCCTTCATAACAAGGATTTTTTTCCTATATAGCGCGGGCGAAGCCGTTGGGAACAGCTAATTATTGCATAAGAACCACTCCCCCGCACGAATAAAACGTCAATATCTTGGAGACGACTATTTTGACAAATATAGCTATCGATTAAAAAAAACGCATTCAAATCTATCAACGCGTTTGGCCGCAAATTTGCCACAGACAGATACACAGACACACAGATCGATAGGTCAAACTTATAACACCCCTCTTTTTAGTCGGGGGTTAAAAATAGCAAAAAACTGACATATCTTTGTTATATTATTTTTTTTTTCACATCTAAAACTCTATATGTCTTCTAAAACGGATCTGTCCTCATAACTGTTCATCCATATGGTAAAATTCATAATTATGTTAGATCCGTTTAAAACTCTGACTTATTCCTTATAGGCAAAACTTAACTATACAGTGTTCTAAATATACATATATATGTTTAGCACACTGTATAGTTAAACTGTTCGTGTAATTAGGTCATAACACAGGTTTTGCTAGTTACCGTTTCATTACGATGTTATTCCATTATAAATAGAAACACTTATTAGTAGGGTGTAGGGTACTTCTTGATAGCGGTCAATACTCGCGTCGCCACGATAAGGTATTAGAAATTATACGAGAAGCGGTTAGTCTTTCAGAAGGAAGTGTCTGACAGTCACTTCTTATACTGACTAACAAAGAGTACATGTTATATTTCCTTGTCTATTTTAAGTGGCGCCTAAAAATTTAACACCATATATTGAAGTAATAGTTGTATTTATCACAAGTATATAACAGGTAATACATACGTATGGTATGCAACGAAGCTACAAATAATTTTCTCTCTCTTTTTTAATTTTAAAATATCAAATGCTTGTTTTGTAAAAGCGCAGGAGATGTAATTTTAAATTAAGGCAAATCTGCAAAGTGCTGCAGCTAGGTAATACCTACTTCTTCCAAAAAAAAAAAATCACATTTTTTATCTGAAGTATTTTGTTACATCATTTTAATTAATTTTTTAGTAGTTTAAGATTTTATTATTTTCTTAAGATAATTATTTCTTTTATGAAAACTTTGCACAAAGAAGGGTTGTGAAGTCCTCATTTTTATTTATGGAACCTAAGTAGATAGAAGCTTCTTAAGTCTGCTGAGACGCATAAATATAACAATGTAATTGTATCGATACAATATTTTCCCAACATACGTATTTTATGTTAAAAATAAAACTATATTATAAAATGTGGTGGTGCTACGAGCTCAAACCGACTTAGCAATCCATAACTGTTGTTAAAATATTTTAGCCCCAAGAATACATGCTAAAATGAATCTTAACTGATCGAATATTTGCAAATCGCTTTAGAAACAAATTTCTTTGTGTGTTTTAAATCTTGTTAAATATTAAATTTAAGATAGGCTTAATATAAAATACTATAGTTTTTAGTTAAACATACTATTGCACACGTGCTCGTCATTTCCAAATGCTTGAGATCAATTATTCCATTTATCTATCTTTTTACAAAGAACCAATTAATTGATTTATATATTTTTTATATATGTACTGCAAATTGATATAACTTTATGGTGCTGTTCAGAAATAATAAGTATAAAACTTGTTTGATTGCTTCTCCACGGAGCCGTTCGTGCGAAGGCATACATTTTGATAAGTTTTATTTTAGCATCGTAAAAGAATTTTCATTCGCTGGCAATATTTTCTACCTTAAGCTCTCGGGATCTTTTTTTCTCTCTTATTATATTTGAATAATTTCTCCTAAAGTCCTAAGAGTGGCCTTGAAATTAATATACTCGTGAATGAACAAAAAACATGAATTATATTTTATATTAATACTGTTATATAATGTAAACATACATCAATATAAATAGTTTCTCAGTAGTTTTCAAAGAATTTACATGAAACCATAGTAACATGATCATTTTATTTAGTACACTTGAAATGCATTTTGTAAACTAAGGAAATACCTGGCTGAGTACCTACGTCCAATCTCTTCTATACATGTCATAAAATTGTCACTGATCCATTCATGTACATAGAATAAAAAAACATCATAGGGGGGCTTTATAAGAGCAAGAGAACCCAAAACAATGGTTTTTCAGTTTGTTTGTTTGTCTATATGTTTGTATGTTTGTGCACGCTAATCTCAAAAACGGCGAAACCAATTTGAATGCGGTTTTCAGGAATATATTCTCACAGTCTTCACTTAACATTTAGTATTTACTTCATCTAAGTCAGTTATTACAGAAAAATCTGTAGAGGAGTAGTCTTTGTACATTGAAAATGTTTAAAAAACTATACCAGGATGTGATGTAATAACTAATAGAATCCATTTTCAGCATTTTTAAAATCTTTGTCTGTTTATCTGTTTGTCTTTTAGTTATGCACACAACACGAAAACAAAAATATTTTCATTTTGTCTGTTCGTCTGACTGTCTGTATGTTTGTGCACGCTAATTTCAGAAACGGATTAATCGATTTGGATGCAGTTTTCGGGAATATATAGTCATGGCATTCACTTTTTCTTTTTTTTTTAAATCAATTAACAAATAAAGAAGTTAAGCTTCTTACCAGTTTGAAGGTTTATAGTTTTTAGATACAATAGTAAGTACAAAGGGTACTTTTTATCAAAATCGAAGACTACGAGTACGAAGTCGCAGGCACAGCTATTACATACTATAAAGGAAAGTCGCTTTTCGCGTCTGTCCCTTTGTCTGTATGTATGTATGCTTAGATCTTTAAAACTACGTTACGGATTTTAATGCAGTTTTTTTAATAGATAGAATGATGCAAGAGGAAGGTTTATATGTATAATAAGATGCTTAATATATCAGAGAACCAATGATAATTTCAAGATTTCTAATGCGAAGTCGTAAACAAACACATTGTTTTGCGCTTACAATGCAAACGCTGGCTGAACCCTACGAGATAGATCAAAATAATGTACTAAGTTTTCTATACCTTAAAAATTTTACAAGAAATGAATGTTTATCATTAAAAATAGATAGTTTTTAAATAACACTAGACCTGCAAATTGATGGTGAAAATAACGTCGATTGTGTAGCTCAGAATTCCTCAAGTTTACATGGTAATAATTTGATTATGTTCAATGAAAATCTGTAAGTGTGATATATGGTTAGAATGGTTATTAAGTCCTTTGTTTAAGAAGTATTTAAATAGAAGTTTAAGTAAAAACAAGAGAGATATAAAAATAATTACAGTACCTAATATTGTATCCTTATTAAAAACTTTAAATATACTTTTGACAGTGAGCGATTTCTGCCAATGTCGTAATTTTGATTGTATCACTTTAAATAAGTCATATAGAATCCTATATAAAAAAGGGAAGTGGGAATTGTTTTACTACGAACTTAAGGCATGCGAAGCCGCGGCCAACAGCTAGTAGAAATAATAAAATATTAAATGTAATTTTCACACATTTTTAATTAAAATTTATTTTAGTTTAAAAGTTTTTCTTTTTTTAGATACTTCATAACAACCCAATTAACAGAAACAGACTTTTATTCACTGTGAATATACATTTTAGTTTCGTTACCATTTGGGTATTCAAATAAAACATTCACATCATTCAGCGTCATTTTTATTCGTGAATGCAGCACATGTCATTCACCTTTTATTTATGATATATTTCCCAACTGAGTAAACTACCCGTTTTAATCACGTAAAATGTAATCTGTCTGTTTAATATGTCTTTCTCTTAATGCTGCAGCCTTAACTAGCCTTAATAGCCTTAATAGCCTTAACGCTGCATATTGATTTATTGTTGTTTTGATTTTAATTTAAAAATAAATGGAGCAAGATCTTAAAGTGATTGTATGGAGGGATGGCCCAATTGACATTTTCAGTCATTATCGTTTGGTTAAATTTACCGGCACTTTAAAACGTGGCTAGTACGATTGGACACAACACTGTGATCTAATCTGACAGATGTCAGGGATCCAAAGAAAAATATGTAATTTATAAGATTCAGTAATTTATCTATGGCTCAACTTGAAGCGTTAAATACACATTTTCATTAATTATTTATATGATAAGATATAATTAAATAATAATAATATATTATTATTATGTAAACTTAAAATTTCAAAGAAAAAGTTTCTTAGTTTAAATATAAAAGAAAAGATAAGTAAATATATGTTATTAAAAAATAATACTAAAATAACTTTTAATAATAAAATAATTGAAAAACAATTCAATGTTTTTATTCTAACAAAATGTTAATGAATATTAAAATAATGTAGAAACATATTATACCTCATTATTTTACAGACACTACTAATATTGTAAACGTGATTTTGAATGTATCGCTCATACGAAGTTCAATATTATGTTTCAAACGTTCACGTTTTATTCTAAAGTTCAACAATTCAGAGTATTCAGTGTTGCTCTTCAACACTTCAAAGAGCTATTGAAAAATATTTCAACCGGGCAGCGGAGAGTTTTAGGTACTTCTATACATAACGTATGAATGAAAATTAAGTTTTGATGCAAGCCACTCAAAATTATATTTTTAAAACTTTCTTGTGAATATTATGTATTTTTATTTATTTATGGAATCCTTGTTTTCAAAAATGTGCAATCATCGAATTTAATGTTAGAAAGCTTTCTTACATATCAACCTAATAAAAATAAGGGAAATTTTTTAAAGTAAAGTAATTGTAATCTTTAATACTACAATTATCTTACTGTTTTTGAATAATCAAAAATATATGTATATTAAAAAATTAAAATTGAAGTGTTTGCGTCGGGAGACCGTTGTATGTAAGTTGACGATGATGTCTATTTTACAAAGTTACGAGGGCTTAGACTATACGACTCGATCGTAATTTCTTTATTGGTCTTGGTAACTTACTTTGTTTTTTAATTTCCTTTATTAGCGGTTCCCCGACGCAACGATTACAATAAGTACATAATAATATTATTTTAAGTCTTTTTGTATTGGGGATTTCTAATTTTTTTTCTGCTTTTTAAAATTATGTTATTGGTTTCCTTATTGTGATAAATGAACCTACAGAAGCACAGATTTTCTCTTGCTTAAGTATTTCTATCAATATTGCATAAGAACCTTTCACCCGCACGAATAAAACTTCAATATTTTGGAGACGACTGTTTATATATTTAACCAAACATAGCTAAGAACCATATCGACAAACCAGGCTTTCAATAAAAAAAAACTAAATCCAATCCGTCCTCGCGTTTGTCTATTTCATTTCCACAGACAGACACACAGATATACAGATGGACAGGTCAAATTTATAACACCCCTCTTTTTGAGTAGGGGTTAAAAACTAAAGAATAATTTAGAAAACAGAAATTGGGAACACTTTTAATGTGTTTTATTTGTTGTTTAACAATTAAAAGAAGACTCTGGTATGATGGGTCGATTAAAAAATTACAATATTACTAACTTTTATTACATTTATAACTTCCTATCCTATAGATAACTTTCTCCGATGATTCCCGACATATATATGATATGTATGAAAGTTTATACTATACGATCCTAAAGTTTTATTTTATTTCAAGCAGACTTACAGAGACTATAAAAAAATATTAGCCAAGTTAAGTAAAGTTCATCTTAGTACCACGATAACGGTGTCTACTTAATTACCCACAATATCTTAGACCGCACAAACAAAGCTCTAGGGACTTACCCAATAGTTGTTCAAATTTATCTAAATTGCTGTTTTGTTACGTCAATATTATCTAAAGTATACAGAAGAATTAATATAATATCTGACTAATATTTCACTAATATATATGCCGCACTATATAACCTTAAGAGTACTTAGATGTATGTTTTAAACTATTTTTTTTTGTCAGATAAACTAAACTGTTTTTTTTCTGTATAACTAATAAATAACTAGTTTTGTCACAACTACTGTTTATGAATGCCATGGCCGGCCAGCCTTTAAGTAAGGCTACACTACATAAATGTATATAACAATTGTAATTCTTCTTTTCCATGATGTTTTAGTGTATACTTTGTTGTTGTCCTATAAATAAATAATTTAAATTTTAAGTAGCTTTTAAATAGTTCAATTCGTAGTATCGCTACACACGACAAGTTCACTTTTCATTTTATTTAATCTGAGTCAACAAGACTTTGCTTCGAGTACTGCAAGCTCAAGTCAAAGTTTTGGATGCGACACAATGCTCTTAAAACTTTTGCACCGCTACGATTTGAAGATCGGGTGAGAGTAAACACCAGTTCATAATAATGGGGGTGATGATGATTCTGGTAGAAAATTTGGTGTACTTTGTGTAAAATTAAGTTTTAGAAATAATGAGCTTTTGTTGTGGAAAAACTGTAAAAGTTTCATTATCTTTTCTTGTTATCGTAAATCTTAACCGAATTTGATTCAAACTTTATATTTATAAACCAGTCTTACTACGATTATTTAATTAAAACATATGAAATAGAATTTAATTTAATTTATATTTTATATTCTAAATTAAACTGAATCTTCACTGATTTCTGTGTTACGTATTCTTGTATTTATAAGTGTTATGTAATTGTTCGAATTCCTTTAAAATATATAAATAATGGAGGTTATAGTCATAGTGCGTCAACCATTTTGCCAATTTTTTTTCTTATCTCATGGAAGAACTTTATCTTTTTCTTAAGCAATCGCCTGATCTGAATGCAATGTAGTATTAAATATTTTAATAGTATTTCCATAGTTATGCGAAGTTTATCTTTAGGGAAATAGGAATCGTCACTATCGGATTTCGTTATTTTAGTCTGTCTGGAAAGTCATTATAACCACTTTTATATTTCCGCGTTAAGTTTTACACTAATGAACGATAAAGTTTTTCTCAAAACGGTACGTTTTAATTGTAAAAAAGAAGTGAAAAAATAAGCGTAAAACTGTTGAAAAATTTGAACATTTTATTAATTGAGAATAATATAAAGAGTTTTGGACTCATTAGTGAATCTACAATTAGTTTTAGCACATTCATACAGTTTTATAAATATTAATAATTTAGTTTCGTAGTGACATTGAAAAGTAAGATATCATTAAGATCATGACACTAATCTTGTTTCTTAACATCTGATGAACAAAATTATTCAAGTACCCAGAATTTAACATTCTCTATAATTTTAGTCACAGGTCACGTGTTTACTAATAAAAAGCTCGAGTAGCTTCCATCCATAATTTAAGACAACAACGGTAAAATACCTATATGAAGTTTTATTTTGTCCTAAAATAACAAATTATTTATAAAGTTGCTAAACAGCTTTTAAACGAGTTCTAAATAATGTTGAAAACGGAAGAAATTGACCTCGTTTAGATAAATTGGTAGAAGCATTTACTAGAACCTACAAATGGTTAAACATTTTCAGCAGCGCTTCAGAATCGATAAATAAATAATCGAATAGAATTCATTTTAAGTTAAAATGGAAATACTATTGAATCTTCTTCTACATTGCGTTAAGAAGGTATTGTTTACAACCAAGATGAAGTTCTTCCGTGAGATAAAAAACAGTTTTGTCAAAATGGTTGGCGTTAAATAACTTTCATTATTTACCTTAATTATTCGAGAAAATGTGTAGCAGATCACGATAATTTAAAGATAATTAGTAACTCAATTGATATCATTGTAACAGTGGGATGTGAACGCCGTGACGTAACGAGTCACGTGATAGGAATCATTTGGAGGGGCACCTGAGACATTTTTAATATCCAAGAGCATCGAGACGAGAGGATTGTTGACCTTACAGTCCGGATCCCCCAAAGGGGACCGGTGGTTTACGCAACTCTGATAATTGTATACCTGCTAAGTAATTTGTGATATCTGATTACCTACATCTAATACAAGGATTGTCATGTCATATTGTGTCTGTGTGGTTTAATTGGCTGAGACCTACGTCTCGGATCCTGTACCAGAAGACTTCATCAATACCGAACAAGCCACGAATATGCCTCTATTTCCGACATAGTAGAACTGGTCTGTAAATCTAAAGTTATAAGTATATTATTTATTTATTTAATTATTTATTGCTCAAAGACAAAACAATGTACAAAACGCGCCCTTAACATTCTCTACCAGTCAACCAGATGTACAGGAGAGAATGTTGGTGGGCGTGCTAAATAAAAAATATATATATAATAAAAAACAACAAAACTCTAAGGAATATATATATATATATATATATATATATATATATATATATATATATATATATATATATATATATATATATATATATATATATATATATATATATATATATATTTTCTTTAGAATTCTGTTGTTTTTTATATATATATATTATATATAATAGTTATACAGCATTAATAATACTTATATATATTGTTTATCAATTATTATGATGTCAGAACATGTACTTCAGGCTTACATTAAATTGTTACTGTATTTCGACTGACAAAGCAGCTTTTAATTAATCAAATTACTCCAAAAATTTGTGCAGAACATTCGTGTATAACATATGAAATATAATGAAATAATGTTATATACATTATGTAAAATTAAATAAAAGGTTTAATTTTGTGAGGTTTCTCTCCAGTTCTTATTAAAACTATATAATAAAATATAACAAAATAAAACCTTTCATTTAATCTTTTAATTAATGGACCATTATAGACCGTGAAATTAATTTCATTGGTACTATGCTCAATATTTTTAATATTAAAGACCGATATTTTATTACTTCGGATTCTCGAGATCGACGTTCCACGTGTAATCATTATTTTCTCTGATAATTTTTGTTTCTCTCCTGAAATATTAATTGGCTGTCATGGTTTTGCAATCGATATATATATTATTTTAATTTAAAAACATATATATTACTTGATGTCAAAGCCCTGTGAGAGGGTTGTACTACTTAATAGAAGTAATCCGCATAGAGCGACAGCTGATTTACTCTCTGCAAGCTGATACTACTTTAGCCGAATACCAAACCCTGAATGACTATGAAATAAACGATTTTCTCTGTATACATATATGGTTTGTTCGCTCATTAAAATCGAAAATGTTATTATTTTTTATGGACAGAACATAACAAATTTGGCTCGTTACAAAGCAAACGATTCTAAAAAGAATTTAAATATAAATAAGGGTTGTAATTTTAAATAGATAGTAATTTAATTAATAATTAGATATCAATGTTGGTATGTCTATGATGTTTTACAGTAAACATGCTTCACTTTGCGTATTTCTTCGGTCTCATTAATTACAGTAAACGTCATACTTTTAGTCTGTGGGTTGTAGAACTACTAAGAGTTTTAAACCATATTGTTTACTTCGATGACTTTTAAATGTAAGTGACTGTAAAAGATTATCTTTCATGTAAAATGGAACTTAGTCTTTCATAATATTATATAAGTTATATTACCATATAAAAGATAACGTCTCGTAAATGCTGAATAATCATCCGAAATATACGAAGTCATAACTACTCTATGCATTCGTATTTTTTTCAAATATAAGAAACATTAAAAAATAATTTTAATTGAAAACATTAGATAAGACCTATAACATTATTCATATTAACTCATTAGTAACATAAATAATTATTAAGAGAAAAACTCTAGAACATTAAATATTATGTATTTTCTTGGACTTTGCAATATCATCGGGAAAGCTACTTTTCTACAAAATATTCTATTTAATTTTGTCCGTATATTTTATGATGTTATTTCGTTGTGTTCATAACAGTATTATTTGATTATAAACTGTTTTTAATATAATCTAATTTATTAAAATAAAAAACAATGGAATAAAGTCTTTAATCAGAAATGTGGTACCGTTCTTCAACTGTTCCTTTTAAACCCTGAGGCGGCGAAGTAAGTTTCATGAAGTTTCAGAGTTCGTGAACGATAATACAATTGCTCTAAGTACATATAAGAACAAAATTACGAGGACAATGACATTTAAACTTGGATTAGTTATTAACAATGGAGCGAAGGTTTAATGATTAAACTTCTGTTAATTACTTTCATTTCAATAATGTTTTAAGTATTTTATACGTATAATCATTTATTAGCTGAGTTTAGTAAACTACATAAATATAACGTATACTAAATATAATTATAGTAAATTTAATGTCATAAGTAAACCAACAAGGTAATTTATTAAATCACTTCAAACGTATAAAAATTACATAAAATATGTGTTAATGTAGACAATTTAGGATAGACTTAGGGTGACCTCTCAACATTGTTGTTTTAAGGTAATTAAAATCTGTTTACTCTTCTGTTATATTAAGTAGAAGTATTAATTTTTTAAAATTAACTATTTTTAGGATAAATTAACACAACTTTAATGGAACCTCAAATAATCAATTTTATTTAAATATTTTCATTGAACTTATATAATGTCAATCGAATAGTATTAAAATGAAATTGAAAATTATCTAATCTTGAATAAAGTAACTATTTAAAAAATATTTGTGACATAAACAAAAATACCAATCTAAACTAATATTTAATTTCAATGTATTATTTGTTAAATTAAACACAAAATCTACATTTACCTCAATGCTTTGTAGAATCAGTAATCAATCATCAAACCAATGGTTAATCATCGTCGCAGACAAATCTTTGAATGGATTAATCGAAATTAAATTTGAAAGCAGAATTTCGACCTCATTTAATTTAAAAGGTGATAACAATTTAATTTATTAACACCAAGATCAATTAATTAATTCAAAGGAATTTTGAGGCAACTGTATTATATTTTTTTTAATTTGTCGTAATTTATAACATCATAAATTTATCCTACGTAATAGACTAGACTTTCGAACTTAGATACTTATGTCAGAACTATTATAAGAACATTATTCTAGTTTGTTCATAAGAACTTATAAGTATCCTCGTATTTAATATCATTATATTTGTTCCTAATAAGGTATTGTTCATTATGTTTTATAGTCATTTCTTGGATGTCGAACATCTTGTACGTAGTTTTGTCACTAATTCATGGAAACATTCCATTGTTAGTTTCAATAATCATTTTTTGTACCCTTAACTGTTTAATTATTTTTAGAAAGCTTGTTAATTATATGTGTCAGATTTAGTTCAACTTAATTTTATGAAACTCTTGTTATATGAAGCCAAATTAAGTCATTTTATGTCTATTAAGTGACTTAAAACCTAGTCATCTTCGAATTACGAAAAGAATTATCGAAATTAACTAATCTTTAACTATATTATTGCAATGTTATAATTTACTAGATATACATAGTTTGTAATTAAATCTATTGTATTGTAAAGGATTGGAGATTCGTTACAAAGCGATTGTTCAATCGTCCACTGGGGGCACGTTGCTCGCCTCCCTGAGCACTTTATCATACAAACACAACATTGATGAGAACCACATTGAAGTCGACTGTCTGTTCTGTTCTCGAGAGATTCTGGTGAGTTATTTTAGATATATTTTACATAACAGGCTTTGTAAACCTTCAATAGAACACAAACTCTGAAATAAAGATATATATTTATTTATGTTATTGAGATATATCTAAGACAAGCTTATTGATACATTTTGAAAACTCTTAATCATAGATAGAAATACTCGTACATTAATACGATTGGAGAAAACTTGTTTTGTAGTAAGTAAAACTTTAGATCTATACATATAATAAAATTGTCACTGATCCATTCCTGTACATGGAATTAAATAAACAATAGTTTAAAAAACTAAAAAAAACACGCTTTTATTGCTAACCGAACTAAAAACTAGAAAATAATTTTTAATGAC
Organism: Napeogenes inachia; assembly: GCA_959347355.1. Lineage (NCBI taxonomy): Eukaryota > Metazoa > Arthropoda > Insecta > Lepidoptera > Nymphalidae > Napeogenes > Napeogenes inachia. Next base: position 2,881,449 of record OY365799.1, on the reverse strand, counting down.
AAAGAGTATAAAATTACAGTAGTAGAAGATCGAACAATTAATCATAGTGAATCGCCTTAATATAAAATTATAATAAAATTTAAGTTATAACAGAATAATTCAATTCTGAGTAAAAATCGTGGGGTGCATTTTACTGTGATTCATAACTATCCTCTCATAGATAGTTGCTAATAGAATGATTGTAATACCTTAAATATCGAGCACCCCACGCTTTTTACTCAGAATTGAATTATTCTGTTAATAACTTAAATTTTATTATAATTTTATATTAAGGCGATTCACTATGATTAATTGTTCGATCTTCTACTACTGTAATTTTATACTCTTTGTCATTAAAAATTATTTTCTAGTTTTTAGTTCGGTTAGCAATAAAAGCGTGTTTTTTTTAGTTTTTTAAACTATTGTTTATTTTTTATTTTTTAGTCTGTGACAAACTCATAAATTGAGAAATCATTTCATTACTTAGATTTTTTTAGAAAGAATCACTCAGTGGTCTCCGTATGATCGATCAACGGGCATTGATCCGAAATCAATCGCCTTCACGGTTCAATGGGACTTACTTTCATCATTGTGGTTAGTTTTACCTCCCAATTAATGGAAAAATCCAGATTGACGTCGTTAAGTTGTCAATAGACCCTTAGTACTTCTACTGTTGAAGTCTCTTAGGAATAAGTCTAATTCATTAATTAGTTTTTTGAAGATTTAGGGTATTAAAATTTTTTACGAATCATTTCGTAATTTAATCATTTCATTTAAAGCTTCACTATTGCACGGGGTTTTTCCTGTTAACTTAGAGCAATCAAGTTCTTCAATCCGAATACCGTCCAAAGATCTTACACGACTAAGTGCTACATAAGCTTGTCCAGCAGCAAACAATCGCGAGCCTAGATAAATAACTGCATGATCAACTGTACAACCTTGCATCTTATGGACGGTTGAAGCCCAACTCAGAATTAACGGTAACATTCGTCTCTCGGCAGTCCCATAGCTGTATTTCGCCGGGAACTGTATCGATATCGGTTTAATCATGTGCACGCCATCTGAACCGAAATCAATACGTACTGACGGGATGTCTTCCGCGTATAGTTGGTCTCTGCGAAAATTTGGCCAGATAATTTCAGTGATGAAACCCATATTGCCATTTACTAAACCTTTCGCCACGTCAATATTTGACCTTAACATCACTTTAGCCCCTACGAATATTTTCAGTACTTTCGGAAGACCTCCGGTTTTATTAATATCATTAGGTATCACAGAATCTAAGTCCGTGTTACCTAGATTTCGAGTAGCATCAATGAGTTGGTCTTGTGCTTTTATTGTATTAATAACAGTCCCTTTATTCTCAAAACTTTGGAGAACTTTTTCGTTATGTCTAGCAACTTGATCATTCGTTGGGTAAATTCTTAATGCCTTTTCAATCGAGAATTCATTAGTTGCATCTGTTGAAACTTTTTCGAGAAGGATTTTAAGTTGCCTAGACGTCATTTCTCCAACTCTAAGGGCGTTAAGCACATCTATAAATGTCGTATCTCCTTGTTGACGCATGTTCTGTCTGAGTTCAACCAGACGGAACTGTCGCCACAAATGTGTAGCTGGCTTCATATGTTCTGGTTGCTGAAAAACTTGATGCCCTCGGACAGGTGGTAATTGCATTAAATCACCAAAGAGTATCACATTTATACCACCAAAACAATCGTCTGGATTTTTCAGCTGTCGCAAACGAGAGTCGATCATACAAAGCATCTCATAAGGTACCATAGAAATTTCATCTATGAACAGAAACTCCACATTTTGCCATAATTGTCGCATTCCTCTCAAATAATTACCAGTAAGAAGTGGCATACTCACAATTACTCCATCTTTTTGTACTGGTAGTTTCAGCAGACGGTGTAGTGTAGTGCCACCGATCAACCGTGCTGCAACTCCAGTGAGAGCACCAACTTTTACGACCGATTTTCCAAAACATCGGTTCACATGGTTTTTTAATAGATTAAAAGTGAATGTTTTCCCGGTGCCTGCTCCACCAGTTACGAAAATTTTCTCTCGTTTCATATCACCATTAAGTTGATTCTTAATACTCTCTGTGATAAGAATTAGCAATTGTCTTTGATCAACATTCATCGCATTTTGCGCTCTTTGGAATTGATCATTGGTCATTTCTGTCTCTGGTAACTCTTCCTCTTCCACTTCAGGATTTATAATCTCTGGCTGCTCTAAAATTTCGAAAGCATGAATCTGGTTGAATGCGTTTTCAAGTTGTTGATCCCGCTCTCGATGTTGGCACATATGTCTACTTGTTTCCCTTAAACGACTCTCTCGAGCTAAGAAAGCTTCTTTTGCGTTATCAAAGCCTTCGGGTAATTCAGTTTCCGAACGATAAGGCATATATTGAAGGAGTAAGCTGTAGAAAAAGTTATCTGGATCCGAAGCTGCTATAAAGTATGGCACTCTGACAACTGCAGGAACATTTCTCACAACCATCTTGCTCTCATCCAACAGAGTAATGAGTGGACGACGTATGTTTGCTTGTTTTTCATAGGCATCATGATCTACACTTTCCTCGGTATCACTTACCTTTTTCGGAAAATGAGGTTCAAACAACATAGCAAACTCTGTAAGGCTCATATTCACAAAATCGTAGTCAGGATGTTGTAACGGACGTTTTTCATATCTTTCAAAGATATTGCTAAAGTAGCCAATTGCGTGTCCGCTTCTATCGAATTGCAATACTCGGTAACGCTGTTCTGGCTTCCTTGTATTCAGGAAAACACAATTTCGTGAACTGTTTCGTAATGGGATATGACAAAGCCGATATGCGCATTCTGCAGCTGATACTTGTCGTTCACGAAGAATCTTCATACATATCTTGAAGAGTTTGCGTGAAAGATCAGTCTCTTCGCGTTGGATTTGTTGTATAGCCTGTGCAATTCCAGCATCGACACCCTCAGGTTCTGCTTTTGATAGATACTTTGCAATATAGTATGCTATTGCTTCGTTTGATCCGCACGGTTGAATGTCCATATCACCTGTCCACAGTTTTAATAACTCTGGATGGTAATTATTTACCCAAGCATCTTCTTTACGACGTTTAAGTAAGCAAATTCTACCTCCATTACGGAGAAAATCATCAGAAGAATGTGATATTATTCGTGTCTCGGCACATTCTTGACGTGGAAAATTGAATCGACATCTTACAAAGGTATTATTTTTTGTACAAGTTTATGTATGCCGATGAATTTGGCATTTTTTCACGAGTTTGAAGAGCTCTGGATCTTCTTCTTCTGTAGGAATTTTACACCAGCAGTTACGATCAAGCAAAAGTTTTCCTTCTTCTGTATCAAATGCTGGATGATTTTCGATCCAAACTACCATATGAAGATGAGGACTACCACGATTTTGAAACTCAATACGCCACCAGAAGTCTTTTACTTTTCCGCCAAATACCTCATCATTATTTTGAATGAATTTCATTAGAGCATTTACTCTGATCATGAAATGTCGACTCAAAATCACTGGGTACTTTTCAATGAGTCGTTGAGTCTCATAAATGTCAAGTGTATTTGGATCAACGTCAGGTCTACCATCGGCTATTAACAAAGCCTTTCGCTGATCTAACCAGTGGAGATCATTTGAACTAAAAGTCACAAAATACGTTGGGGCTCCTATACATCTGATTTGAGCTAATAGCTCGTTTAAGGCTGATCTCCAATAGGCTGCAGAACCTCTCAAATTCTTTAGATAAAGATGGACATCTTCAACTGCGCCTTCTTGGTTAACAATTTTTTTACCGCATGCTGATATAGTACTTTTGATGCGATAATATTCAAAGAACGATAAAGCATAGAAGAGATAATCGTTACGTTGAAATCTTGTGTCACTTCCCAAAATTCTAGACTGATAGTAGTCTAATGGTGTAATCTTTACAGGCCTCTTTTCTGCGAAACCATTCTTCCCGTAAGGAAACAAAAAGAACCAGGCAAATTCCTCTGCTTTCAGTTCATGGCCGACATTTACGATATTATCTTTCGTCTTGCGGGTAATTTCATTAAGGTTTCGTGAGACCTGTATCTCATCTTCCACATTAGGAGGCATTACATCAATCGGTGCCATCATTGATGTCTGCAGTGGGATAGTTTGATCAGTTAAATTCTGTTGGGAAGTAATTATTTGGGATGCTACTGCTACCTTTTCAGGGCTCTGCTGAATTTCTACCTCCTCAGAATCATCATGTATATCCAAGATTTCGACGTTGATGTAATCAAGAGTAAATTGTACATTTTTGCTGCCTGTTGTACGTTTACATATCCTCACAAACTCGTCAAAATTATCGCATTCAATAACGCAAGCTTTTCCATTGTTGTCGTTTGCTTTAGATCCCTTTTGGCCACAAGAATGTGAGTTACTGAAGTAATACTTGTTAACATAATGCATTACTCCAAATGATTGACCATCGGTTATTAGTATGCCTGCGTTATACACCATGAACAGATCCTCCAAACCTTGACGAAGAGTACTTCCAAAGTTTCCTTTATTTGATTTGTCATTCAAGCTTCCGAATATACTTGGTTCTTCATCAAAAGTGATCTGAAATCTTTTGCCGAATGCGACCAAGTCATCTTGAATAACTGTAAAATTTCGTACTGATAGGTATCCATCGTTTTCTATAGGATAAGCCGCTAAATTTCTCTCAGTTTGAAATCTTATATTGCTGTAGATTTGGTCACCTGTTATCAGATTTAGATTAAGGATGTTCGTAGACCAATATTGTGGTGAAAATATGCAGGCTCGGAGAATGTTTGCTAATGCCATTGCACAACATTGTACCCCTGCGAATCCTGATGTGAATATGAGATCGTTGCCTTGATGCCATGAAGCACGTACAATTCTCGAGGAGTCGCTGATCTCCTTGTAAGCATTAGCATTCTCAGTAGGTTCGTTATTGGTTTCTACAGCAATCTCAATTGGTGCTTCTTCTACTCTTATAATATCATTTTCTTCAATTACAGCGTTCTGATCGATAGTGACATCTTTGTAGAGTGGATTGTTCAAAATCAGCCAATTTAGTGCATCATATACTTTTTGTTTAGATATTGAAAACTGTCGTGTTACGTTAATATTCTCTAAACGCTCAGTTATGACAACTATTCCAGCATTATTTGCGGTTCTTGGTAACATGTTCGTAAGGTTTTCGGTAACTTCAAAAACATCTTGTGCGAACAATACCGCTTGGCCACGAAAACTATACTGCCCAAATACGCCACTTAATTTGATAATTTTTATAAATGGAATAATGCGTGAAATTAGCCGTTGTTCGGCTTGTGATAATTCCGCAATTACATTTGGAATGGATCCTGGGTCCAAATTATTCCAATAAGATCTAGAAGGTGCAAGATTTTTCTTTGAATTCAAATGACTCTTGCACCGTTTACAGACGATCAGGCAATTTCTTTGTTTTAATTCGCTAGGCAAATATGGTGCCGATTTAGTATCTACAATCCATTTAGAGATCTGATTTTGATAGCACCGTTTAGTGCAAACTTCACAGATCTTGTCACAGAACGTGTTAATTGATTGCATGAAGCCAATTATACTGGCCCTACTCATTCTTCTCGACTCTGCGGTTCGTTGCCGCATGTGCTGTAATCGAGCCGCTCTGTCTTCTTCTGATTGTGAGGCTCGATATTCAGCGTTATGTTGCCGCATGTGCTGTAATCGAGCCGATCGGTCTTCTTCTGACTTTGAGGCTCGATATTCAGCATTATATTGCCGCATGTGCTGTAATCGAGCCGCTCTGTCTTCTTCTGACTGTGAGGCTCGATATTCAACATTATGTTGCCGCATATGTTGTAATCGAGCCGCTCTGTCTTCTTCTGACTGAGAGGCTCGATATTCAGCGTTATGTTGCCGCATGTGCTGTAATCGAGCCGATCTGTCAATTTCTGATTGTAAGGCTCTATATTGTTTCATATATAGCCGCCTTTCGTTTTTCCTCTCGCCCACTTGAACATTCGTCAGTTCTGAAAGATTTTCTTCCAGTTTTCTTCTCTTTTTCGCCAATCTTCTCTTTCTTTGTGTTGTAGTTTCAAGTGTTTTCTTTTCCGCCACTCTCCTCTTTTTTTGTGTTGTATTTTCAAGTGTCATTTTTGTTCCCACGAGTAACGGACAATTAAACGGTCAACCCTCTCAGAGGCCCGATAGAAGGGTAAGGCTTAAATTAGACAAGGTTCAGCCTGGTGCCCTGAATTCGACGCTAGCGACATGACATTTTTAAACACCCTCTGCCATTCATCCCTCGGCACGTTTCTCACCTTATATTGGATTGGGTGGTTCAAAATTGAGTGAAAATTTAGCGCTCGACATATGCTAAAATTGTGCTGTACATTTTATAGCGATGCTGGAACGTTACATGAACTCTTTGTTTTGTGATAAATAAAATTTTCAGATTGTACGAAAAGTATCAAAGTTGGCATTCTACAGTAGACGCCGCTTATTGTGATCACTTTCAGCCGAATGATAACATTATGCGGATGGTACTTTTTCATGCTTGTTGGGGGATTTTAGTGCACATAATAAATGATCTAAGTACTCTATAGTATATTTCGATCTCAGATCTGTTTTTTAGAAATTTACACAGGAGTGATTGAGAAATTCCCAGTTGAATCGCAGCATCACGTTGACTTATTTTCGGTAATTGATCGTACTTTTCGAGAATTTGTTGTTTTTCTTCATTCGTATAATCTCAGCGTTTACGCATGACTTTAATTTTAGTTAAGCACTTCGAACGATGAAACTCAAAAAATGTTTCAAAAACTGTCTCAGATACGATTACTTCAACTCTATCGGTAGTTTGAGGAGAACTGAGGGAAATTTGAATTTTCAAGCCTTTTATAGACAAATGCAGGACCATCGCTAAATTGTTTTCTAAAAGGTAATTAACGAAAGGGACCAGGTGTTCTTTTCCTTTTGAAAAATGAGAAACTTTTAATCGGAAGGTCGGAATTTGTACAATAGGTAAAGATTGTAAACTCAAACAAAAGGATTTTTGAATGAGGATTACCTTAGTAATAAATATTGCTATAAATAACATTTGTACCTTTCTAACTCGATAACAATAAGCGACTTTTGATCACAATAAGCGGCTTTTTTCAAATGTATTTTTAAAGAGAAATTTGAGACCGACCGTTTTCGATAACAATAGCCGGCTGATAACATTAACCGCGATCACAATAAGCGGCGTCCACTGTATTATCTTATTACTTGCATCAAGTCCTGAACCAACAAAAATTTTTGAGATATACATTCCAGGTTCATTACCAAGTAATTGATTTTGTTTGATAGCTTATTCACAACGATACTTCAGTATTTTACTATGGTGGATATTTTACCTTAATAATGCAAGATTTTATATTTTTTTGAAATTGCAATTTTACAATCATCAAATTCCGGGTTCACTTTCAAGTAATTGTTTCAAGTTGATTATCATATCTATCTTGTGTATAAATGCAACACAGCTATAACCTGTACGGTGCAACTTTAACCCATGCCGATTGTGTTGCTCTAAATGTTTCACCTTTCCATATATATCTCGGCAACGCAAGAAAAAAGAATATAGAATGTGTTGGATTACATAGGCTCAAGCGGCGGCGGATAGTTAGTAACCGTCCAATGTATAAGTTGCAAGAATTAACTTGTACGGGCAGGTTTAAACACCCCGACATGAGCTTCTGCGCAGGCCATTGCGCAAGTAGAATTTTTTTACTTTAAAATTTTACAAAACTTCAGTTAATGTAGAATTGTCAAATTTAACTTATATTAAGTTACTGATTTCTTAATGTGAAATAATTTTTAATGACAAAGAGTAAAAAATTACAGTAGTAGAAGATCGAACAATTAATCATAGTGAATGTCCTTAATATAAAATTATAATAAAATTTAAGTTATTAACAGAATAATTCAATTCTGAGTAAAAATCGTGGGGTGCATTTTACTGTGATTCATAACTATCCTCTCATAGATAGTTGCTAATAGAATGATTGTAATACCTTAAATATCGAGCACCCCACGCTTTTTACTCAGAATTGAATTATTCTGTTAATAACTTAAATTTTATTATAATTTTATATTAAGGCGATTCACTATGATTAATTGTTCGATCTTCTACTACTGTAATTTTATACTCTTTGTCATTAAAAATTATTTTCTAGTTTTTAGTTCGGTTAGCAATAAAAGCGTGTTTTTTTAGTTGTTTAAACTATTCTTTATTTTTTTTTTTTTTTTTATTTTTTTTTTTTTTTGGGAAACTTATCAAATTATTGCATTGTCATCGGTCCTTGATACGTGTGCAAAGTTTCAATTTAATCGGATCGCTGGAACCTGGTGAAAATTAAGCTCGAAGATTCCGTTACATACATACATTGATACATACAACCCAAGCTAATAAAAGCGTATTAAAAAAAAAAACATCATAGGGGGCTTTATAAGAGCAAGAGAACTCAAAACAAAGGTTTTTCAGTATGTCTGTTTGTCTGTATGTCTGTATGTTTGTGCACACTAATCTCAGAAAGGGCTTAACCAATTTGAATGCGGTTTTCAGGAAAATATTACCACAGTCATTACTTAACATTTAGTGTTTATTTCATCTAAATCGGTTAAGAAATAAAAAAGTTATGTCAACTTATGTCAATCACGTAATAGGTACCATGCAAATCTTATTCTATACATGTATTAAATCTGTAGAGGAGTAGTCTTTGTACATTGAAAATATTTAACAAAATATACCAGGCTGTGAAGAGATAACCAACAAAACCATTTTCAGCATTTTGAAATCTTTGTCTGTTTATCTGTTTGTCTTTTAGTTGTGCACACAAAACTATTTTCTTTATTATAATATTTAGAAAAAATATTTTCAAAAATTCATACATCATATAACCTTTATATAAGCAAGAGAAAATCCGCGATGGTATAGGTTTATCTCTTAGGGATAACCCACAATCGCAAATTTTTATCCTTTACTTTTTACTAAAAAAAATAGGTTACTTACGAAGCGATTTTAAGAAATACAGCTTTAATCCTTATCTAATTAAGAAACTTAAATACATTTAAAATTTAATATGGAACAGTATGGCCCTTTACAGCATGTAATTTAAATAAATGTTTTCGAAGATATTACAGATTTAAAATATAGGGTCTTCGCGTTTGCGGCGGTACGGTCTACCGGCGCACTCTGGTATGGAACCGTGCAGACCGTCTCAAAAATGGCCTTAGTAAATGTTCAGTATTGAATATTAACTGAATGTCTATCATTTAAAATAGTTTTTTTTAATAAAACTAGACCTGCAAGTTGATGGTGAAAATAACGTCGATTTTGTAGCTCAGAATTCCTCAAGTTTACACGGTAATAATTTGATTATGTTCAATGAAAATCTGTAAGTGTGATATATGGTTACAATGGTTATTCAGTACTCTGTTCAAGAAGTATTTAAATAGACGTTTAAGTAAAAACAAGATAGGTATAAAAATAATTACAGTACCTAATATTGTATCCTTATTAAAAACTTTAAATATACTTTTGACAGTGAGCAATGTCTGCCGATGTCTTAATTTTGTAATTGTATTACTTAAAATAAGTCATATAGAAGCCGATACAAATAAAAGGGAAGTGGGAATTGTTTTACTACGAAGTTAAGGTGTGCGAAGCCGCGGGCAAAAGCTTGTTAATGAATAAAAACATAGATATTATTATTATGTTTAATCACATTGAAAAAAATCATAATTTATAAGTTTAGACATGAAAATAAACATAAGATAATGTAACATTTAAATTTCATTTATATCGTATACATTAAATATAATTAGTAAGCATTTATTCCAATGGAATCCTCGACTTTAACATAGTGATCAGGAATGTATGCCCGCCGCTTCTTTCCCTGGCTGTAGTGCCTCGGTGAGAGGGTGAGAGGGGAAGGTGACCCCTCTCACCGCATATAGGCCTACATCGTAAGCGTGTTTTAAATTGCTCGAAGCATCCTGATTTGGGGGTTCCGCCGGGACGTCATGGTGAACGCGCAAGCGATCTCCTGGCGTCTCACTCTGGGAATTAGGGCCACCGTTGATATTTTAATGTGTAGCCTCAAATATCTTATGCTCCCGGTTAGTCCTACATAACCCCCCGGTCATCACCTTCTATGGGTCGGCGGGTATCCGTATAACGGATTTTTCCAAAACTAATTAAAAAGTGTTCAGAAATGTATTGAATTCATAGAGATGATAGTAATTATGATATTTCTTATAAATCTGCAATTACGTATAACAGTGATTAAATCATACACACTTAGTATAAAATACCAATTGTAATTACAAAGTACCATCTATATCTTATGGATATCTATAAACCGATATCTATCTATATATTTGAGGGACCTACCTTAAGGTAATTGTTAGTTTAAAGTATGTTTAAATTTTAAGTCTTCTATGTATTAAGCGCAAGCCGCACTGTTCACAAGTTTCTAAAGCTGAGTTAAACTATGAGTGAGAAAATATGTTGGTTAAACCAGAATCTTCAAGATGTTATTAAATCTGCTGTATATCTGGACCAACAAAATGTTGCCATAATTAAAAAAAGATTTTATTGACTTCTTAGTTTTATAGCATAGAACACTACAATAACAATAAATAACATGAAACGATATATTTAATAATATTTTAAATATAAAAGCATTAATACTGTTTAAATCTTTTCCAATGATAAAAAAATAGATTTAGAAGATTCAGATATCAGAAAGTTTCTTGTAAGATTATTAAAAATTAGTCTAGACTTGTACGGGTATTACTTAAACAAATATTTGAACTCGGCATCCGAAAATTAACAGGAAAGCAGACCAACTTAAATATATATATATCAAGTTATTAAATATTATTTAAAAAATGAGTCAAATTTAAATATAATATTTGTTATTTTTTAGGTACCTAAAATATACTACATATTATATTAATACGTAAATAAACTTTACTGAAAGAAGCGAAAGGTTACGGTGTTTCGTCGATGATCGAATTTCCTTTCTGCCTATAAATATAAATTTCTTAAGAATATCTTTAGTCCATATAAGATATAGTAGTGTAGTATTTTATACGGAACATTACTTATTGGATTACTGGAATATAGTTTTATATAAATAGTTATTAAATTGGTGAATTTATTTTACGAAGACAAAGTAAATATCTAATATCGAACACAAAGTAAATATCTAAAGAAAGTAAATATTAGATAATGTCTTCTTATGTCTACATAATATGATATTTTAATATAATTTAAGAGTATCATCTAATTAAAAAACAAAGTCTTTTATGAACACGAATTGCTGCTCCGTATAATCTAAAAAACTTTATTTTTGGGGAAAGCTTTGTAAATTTCTATTATTGCTGAAAAATACGAAGTGTTATTGCATTTCACGTAATTGTAAGAAATATCATTAGTAATTTTAACATCGGCAGTGTCGGATTATATCTTCAAGTAACTGAGAATAATGTTACACGATGTAGTTCTCTAACCTTATGTTATATTGTAGGTATGTGTTCTAATTATTTTAGATGATAATTCCTTTTTTATATTTTAAATTACATATTTTAGTTTATAATTTGGTTATTGTTGTCTTTAATTTCGTTGCAAAATATCATGTAATTTTTACCACGTTTTTTACTTTTATAATAAAATATCAAATATGCTATTTTTATCTAGATAATAATCTAGACACGGATTTTAATATTTGGTATAAAAAAGAAGATCAATAATACATACATAGTATAAAATATTCTTGATAAAAACCTGGCACTACAGTTTTACGTATGACCGAATTATCAAAGTATTTTTTGTATTAGTATGTAGTCAATTTCTCTAAACAAAACAAAAACTTCTTAGAACCGTATAAGAAGAATAACTTATAATATTTCTTATTAGTAAAGTCATTATAATATTTTGTTTTCGTTTCAATTCAATATAGAACAATTGTATTACTAAGGAAAAATAAATTATAATAAAAAGGACGTCACAGATCCAGTATGTAATCTGCTCTCAATAGTATATTTATTGTATTGCTTCAGAAGTACCACCAAATTTTATATTAATATTTTGTCAGTTATTTCGTATAATCAGACTCAGCTATGACATGTCTATAGGTTACGTATATTTGTACATTACAATTGTCTTTACTCTTTATTACAAGTTAGTTTTTATAATTATATATCTACTATATATAATAACATAACTAAATATATGCTTACAAGTTATCTAAGGCAATAATCACAAACATTCGTATCTATAGTTCTACAAACAATTTTCAATTAACATGTTTTAGAATAAGATTATAACTAAAAAGTACTTTTTTAGTTAAACATTAAACATAACCTTTGTTAATTAGGAAACGATTTTTGCAAAGATCTCAATCGTAACATTTAAAAATATAATCAAACTATATCTTTACTATAAAACAAAATAAAAAAATAGAAAGTAGTCATTCATATAAATAAAAGTACATCGGAGACAAAAGTTAAGATTTAGAATCTCCAAAGAGATTAATTCTACTGATTCTTAAGGGCTGCCATTTCGTCCCATTGTTATACATCCCACATTGGGTTACAATCCGATTTGCGTACCCTCACAATCGAGCTTCTAGTGTATTTGGGCAAGTTGAACTTCTGCCATAACATTTTTTTGCCCTAGGGCTTACAAGAACTTTTTAAATTTCAATAAATCTACTTACTGATTCTATTTAAAGAAGGAGTTTTTGAAAATTTCAACCTCTTTCAACTTCTACCTTAATAAATAGAAAAAGGCGACGTTGTGATTTGTATGAATCGTAATTGTAATTTAATTAGAACTATCCACAGTTGAACGGCAACAAAAAAGTGGAAGTATTTACTGACAAAATCGATATGATTGATATATACATTTATAAAGTATATATAAACGTGAGAAAAGCAAACAAGATTCTATCTACATGCAATCTTTACAGTACAAATATAAAACAAGAATGCAGCATCTTTATAAAATCCGAAAAAAAAATATATATTAAATAACTTTATTAACATCATGATGTCAAAGCTACATATAGCTACAATGATTTGATTTTTTAAAGTTACTTCATTTGAAAAAAAAAAAATCCGTACCCAATAAGTTGTGTAAGGATTTTTATTTTTTTTACAACAGTGGTTGAATTTGTTGTTTTTTTATATATTTTTTTCCATATGGAATATAATTTAGAAAGTCATTCTTTAGAGCTACAATAAATAAACACAGCTAGAAAGAGTACAATCGATTTAGTTAAGTCAATAAGCTTCTCTAAACATTAAATAAGTGAATATTCAACGATCCGATCTCATCGTCTCTTCTGTGGATTACAGTTTGTATCCGAGCTATTACTTATACTGCAGTCAGTTCAGTCTATTAACGATCTGAACCACCGAGTGAACGAAACTGACGATTACGTTCCTTCATTATTTAGTTATTTTCTTTGCTTAGTTGTTTATCTGATTATAAGCGTTAACACTAACCTTACTTATTTAATTAAATTCCATGTATTGATTTCTAAATTGAATCTTGTTGATTATTCATTTAACCTTGGAACCAGCATTTCAAGAAATACTACGCGAAGTGAAGTAAAACTTTATCGAATAATTTAAATATTTATTGATCATCAAGTAGAAACAGTTGCTTAATTGTCCAAAATGTTAAGGGTTTCGACAACAACAAAATAAAATTATGGAAATTTGAGCACTTACTCCAATAAAGGTGCGTTTAAGTGACCTCATCAACAAGCAATCTGATGGTGAGCCATCAAAAGTCTTCGTCTTAAATACATATTAAATTAAAAAGCGTTTTTTTTTAATTTCAAATAGACATACGTTGTACTTATGAAAGGTCAGACTCTAGTTGCAAGTTTCCAAAGGGTAGCTCCATGGAAAGGAACTGACATAAAAATTACAATATGTACCCTTTTTATTGATTAATTAAATAAAAAAAATATTTTTACTATAGCTTTGACTATTCGAATGATAGTCATAATATATTAGAACTAAATTAAAGCGTAATATCGAAAAGCAAATACCAATTATTAGCCACACCAATATTGTTTATCTTTGTATAGCAGACTTTCCTTTGTTCCATTAGTCTTTCAGATGCATAAACACCAATATAGGAATTTTCGAAGTGCACTAGAATATATTCATACAATAAAAATCAAAATATTTCTTTTTACCATTACGGTATTGATAGCTATCATAGAATATTCACTCCCATATGATGTCACCGCTTAATTTACCGAGACGGACAGCGTTACTGTAGCTCAATTGGTAAAGCGACGGGACGGTTTCCCAGTGGTCGCGGGTTCGAATCCCTGTCCGTATCGGTTTATTTTTCATTCTATATTTATATACATTTTAATATCTGAATTGTTGACCAAAAGTTTTTGATCAAGAAATTGCAAGAAGTGTAGCCAACTTAGGGGTTTTCCCCCTAAATTTAGGGGGAAATTAAGCGTTCCAGGGTTTTTTTAGGGGGACAAAATGTTTAGGGGTTTTATTTAGGGGTTTTTAATTTCGATAAATATTTGAAAAAAAACGCATTATCAGTATAATTTTCAAACAAGGTTGGAACTGCTGACCCGCATTTTGTTTATTGACATTTGACTAGTAACATTAAATTAAAAATAATTTTCAAAACATCATGTTAATATCAAGAAGAGTGTTATTAGTTAAGGTTAATATGTAAAATTTAAATGATAGTAGAGGATCCATATATCTTATTTGTTAAATTTGTAGGTTAGGGGTTTTTAAGGGGTTTTCGAGATTACATTTAGGGGGAAATAAATTCAGGTGTTGGCTACACTGCAAGAAGGTAACATAATGGTTGCATTTTTATATTTATTTGCGAAAGATGTTCTCCATCCCACAACATAAATACAACGTTAAAACAAATAGAAGAATCTTTTGGTTCAAAGGCTATCTATTCTATTTAGTTTATGGTATAATTTACTCCAATAATGGATTGTATATGAGTAGAGGTTTCCATAGACAATAGTTTTTGATACTTTAGTAATTCCTTTGGTATATAATTACAAAAGACATATTCTACTAAAATGCATTATTTTAGGAAAATTTTCACAAATTTTACCTTTTTGGTTATATCAAGTTATTCGTAGTAATTACTACTACTAAGAACGTGTTAGTAAACCAGAATGGTAAACACACCACAAACCACATTTAATTAAATAGTCAAATTGAACATAAGTAAATTTAAAAGTAACTTTTTTAAAAAGAAAAAGCTGTATTATATTTTTGCTTATAAAAACATTAGTGCTCTATATAGTATGGAGACGTTAAGGTTTTAATAATACTCTACATATAATAATACCAGACAGTTCTTTATACAACGGTTGCTAACCGTAAAGAGGCTCAGAAGAATTTGGCAAGTTCGCCTAACCTTCAAAGGAAAAAACTTGACAGTTCTCTTAAAAGCATTTTTACAATATTTATAAATATATCTTTACTTTAATTATTATTTTTTCACTTTAAGGTTACCCTAAATAAATACTAATATTACTTTTTCTTTTATCAGAACAAATGATCACATTCGTACATTTCATTAAAATTATACTAAAAAATTATGCATTGAAAGAATTATATAGTTGTCATCATCACGAATAATCACGCTTGTATATTTTTCTGTAGCTATTTAAACTATTAATTATTATTTTTTCACTTTAAGGTTACCCTAAATAAATACTAATATTACTTTTTCTTTTATCAGAACAAATGATCACATTCGTACATTTCATTAAAATTATACTAAAAAATTATGCATTGAAAGAATTATATAGTTGTCATCATCACGAATAATCACGCTTGTATATTTTTCTGTAGCTATTTAAACTATTTCACATTAAATGCATTATGAATTATAAATACTTGCGTTATAAATTTATGTTATTGCAGTGTGCGACGACATCTGCGTTGGATTTATAATAACACAGACAAATTGTAAACGTTGTTTTTATAATGAATTAGTATATATGTACCTACATATGTACTATAAATATCAAATTATATCAGAACTGGCCTTTGTTTTGCTTATCAAACAGGATTAAAGTTGTAGAGACAAGTTGTGTGAGTTCTTTTTATTTAACAACTTATTTACAGACAAACAACAATACATTAATATAAATCAGAAAATAATTTGAAATTGTTATTAATAATGTATAATGGCCCAATTGGGTCACAAATAATGTTATTTTTCTAATTAAAAAATATTAAAACATATAGAATATCATTTTATAACCCCATACTTTTCTGAAAAAGTAGCAGGTTGAGATTAGACAATATTCATCATCGATGGCCTTGCGCTGGTGTAAGATAGATTGGTGGGATTGAGATGTTATAAACAATAGATATAGATAGAGCGAAGGGGGTTGGACACATACCAATACGATTATTATAATTATTTATCATCAGTGCGATTGGCACGTGATCTAGTTTGTCACACATTCGATTGACTTCTATGACCTAAATAAGCTTGTCTTCTGGTAGGCATTGTAAATATTAAGTGATTATGGAAAGCTAATATAAGTTTTCGAATCACACTAAATTTGTAACCAATGAAAGAGACGACAGTTTTGGTATAGCATTTCTTTTGGACAAAATTGCTTTATATATTTTATAATAATTTTTTAGCTTTATTCACATTTTTAAATATTTCCATAAATCTTTTATGTTGTGGTTTAATCATCATCAGTATTTAATAATTTATTTACTTTTTTATATTACAGAAAAGTAAATGATTGATTCATATGAGGGATCATGTGAAGGAGGTGGGGAGAACGTGTCACCACAACGCCAGTAATATTACGAAAGCATTCACTTTTGTGATTCACTCACACCTCACGGGAAGCCAATAAAAAGGTATACATTTATCTGTTAATTTAAGTCTAAATGACTTCTTCAAGAACTTAATCAATCATTCGTAATTACTTCTGAAAGATACTACCGCCACAGCCACAGCGTTTCCAATCTTGAGAAACTTGATAAGCTCTTGATCCTCAAACTGGTATTTTACTAATATACCATCGTTCAGTTCACCACAATATTCATGCACGACAATTTTTTGAGCTTTGAGTTTTGAGTGAACCATTTTTTTGTCCTTTTTATGTCTTGAAATTTCTGTTGTTTAACTGTTACTCATGTCTTTATTTTATGTATGATTGTAAAATTTGCAGAGCAATCAATGTATGCTTCACAAAAATCCCGGCACACAATAGTGCGATTGGTTTTACCAAATTGCACACAATTCATGGTAATAATTTTAAATATTCATGAAAAATACTTGTATTATACAGATTGTAATTTATTCAAAACATTTTGTATGACTTGTTTTTAATAACTGGGATTCATTTTAATTTTTATTTATTTTTAAATGTTTTAGGTAATCAGAAATAATCCAATATTTTGATATTATATACAATGAAATAAAAAACCTGTAATTAAAAAGTTACAGTTGTTAAATTTAAAATGAAAAAGTGAAATACCAAGCTGGAGAGCTGAAGTAGAAACATTGTCTCTGCTTTTCGTAACACCGATTGACTTGTACCTAATATTGCATCCCGCCTTAAATCTAAATTCACACGGCGCGTCGAATAAAAGTTCGATACTTTGTAAGCATTTCTCTCGAGCTGATTTAATTTTACACCTTTTCATGTAGACTTTTGAGACATCCTTGCACTTCATATATTGCTTTGTTCTGAGATCATATTGAATGGACTACGTGCGGCGTAACAATTGTCATCCACAGCGTCTATTTTTATTTTAGAAAATATAGCAGTTCCAGCTATTTACGATATGGATTTCTATAGTCAAAAAAAAGTTCAAATAAAATATCAAAATATATTACAAGATATTAATTTATCGCAACATCTTGTTAAAATTCAACGTAACGTGGAAATAGATATCTGAAAATATTATTTAACTCTCACTGACAATGATAGACAGTGATTTACGAAGAGATTTATACTTGTGTTGAAATTAAAGCATATAATAAGAGACTCTGATAAACGTAACACTTTTGCCAAATGTACGAATTCAGTGAATATCTAATAGTATTGTAAAATTTAAACCGCTTCTAATTTTGAGCTCGGATTCCAATATCTTCTAAAAGCCTTTCTAATAAAAGCCTTTTTAATATAAACATTTATATTTTTAAACTAATATTAAGTAAAGCAAACTTGCTAGACACACATATGTTGTTGTATTGATTAAAACGAGTTGAACTCCTAATCAATAAAATCTAAATGTCACACATACCAGAAAAGATTGTCAGTTACCTACTGAGATAATTTAAAGACCTATTACGAAAAGAGTACACTACAAAATAACACTTTTATAATATGTACACCAAGTTTTAAGCAAGAGTTTGAATGTTATAGGTATAAGACAATTATCAGGTTTTTATCGAAAATTTTCAGATATGTTAGTTATTTGAAAGTAAGAGAGAGATTATATAACTACTTGATTTATGAAGATCCTTGTGTTGTTATTAGTAACAGTTTCTGATAGTGCATACAAGACATTAATATACATATCTCGAATGGTTTGATTTTGTCAAAAATTTCGTTGAAATATTAGTAATGATAAATGAAAGGAGATCCTCTATCACCAAAACTCTTCTCAGCTATACTAGAAAGTATTATTAGAGAACTTGAGTGGGATAAATTTGGCGGAAACATAAACGGTAGAAAGTTGAACCATTTAAGATTCGCGGACGATCTAGTCCTAATATCTGATAACCCCAACACTCTTCAAATTATGTTACAACAGCTGACAGAGGCAAGCAGAATATCTGGTCTTGCCATGAATAAAACAAAAACAAAAATAATGACAAATAGACAAGAAATAATCACAACAGTAGACGGCGAAGAAATTGAATACGTTAATAATTATACATACTTAGGACAACTAATATCATTCAAAGACCAGACAAATTTAGAAATTGATAGAAGGGTGGCTTGTGCCTGGAAAAGGTATTGGTCACTCAAAGAGGCATTTAAAAGCCAAGAAGAAATTATTTAACATATGTGTCATGCCATGTCTCACATATGGATGTTCAACTTGGGCATTAACTCAAAAACATCTTCTAAAACTTAGGACGTGTCAACGAAGCGTGGAAAGTAGTATATTGGGTGTTACGCTAAGGGACCTCAAGAGAGCCCAAGATATCAGAGCAATAACAAAAGTGGAAGACACAATAATCAAAATAAGGCAGTTAAAATGCGATGGACAGGACACATGACCAAGAGATAGTAGAATGAAATGGACAAAAATGGTAACGGAATGGCAACCACGGAACGGTAAAAGGAAAAGGGGTATAAAAGTAAAAAGATGGTCCTATGATATTAAAGACGATTGGGGGGACAATTTGATCAAGAATAGCCAGAAATAGAGAAGATTGGAAGAAGCTGGAAGAGGCCTATGTGTCACAGGACACGCTGATCACTAAACCGTGTTATCCGATGTATGTAGTTTAAATTTGTATAATTATGTATATGTTTCGTATCAGCAATAAAGGTTTATATATATGTGTCTGAAGACTACCCGAAAGAAATCCTGGACACGAGAAAGAAACTACTACCAAAACTGGAAGAAGAAAGGAAGGAAGACAATTAAATATTCATACACTACGACAAACTAGTTGTCAAACAGGGATAACGAAAAAAAGGGAAACGCAAAAGAAAATCATAAACCTAACATAAAAGGACAACCACGCAAACAACAGTTACTAACAAAAGCTAACAAAAGCAAATCGTATAAATGCTTTCGACGTAATGAGAAATAGAAGTAACTCTTTGCCATCTTCCAACCTGCCAACTGTTCAGAAAGCATAGGATATTGTCATCAGCCACCGGAACAATCTTTTAAAAAATCAAGACCACAAAGATAACAGAAACAAAAAATTCGTGGGGAATTAGACTACAATCCTCCAACAAATTTAGAAATGGATCAAGATATAAAACAAACCCTCACAATTTGCACTTATAATGTAAGAACACCTGCAACAACAGAACGATTCTTGGAACTAACTAATACCCTAAAAAGTATTAACTGGGACATTGTAGGTCTCGCAGAAATTCGAAAAATGGGATATAGGATTGATTTAAATTTCGACTTCAAAAAGTTAAGAAATCCTTTATGGGCTTGAGTATACGCATATATAATAAAGTTCCACAAGATATCTTAGATCTTGTTCTTGGTTTTAAATCTAAAATTAAAAGCATATTATTAAATAAATCTTACTATAACATTCAAGAGTTTTTGGTTGATCGAAATGTGTAGAACTGGGGTTAAATTTCATTTAAAAAGAGCAACTGTTGAATTTCTGGCCAGCTCTTCTCAGCAGAACAGCATTCCGAGCTGGTGGTAGCTTACTCACAGACTGACTATACTGACCAATTTAATTTAATTTAATTTAATTTAGTTTAATTTAATTTAATTTAATTTAATTTAATTAATTTAATTTAATTTAATTTAATTTAATTTAATTTAATTTAATTTAATTTTTATTGACGATTCAGAAGTGCGTGTAAATGCCTACTTGAATAAAGATATTTTGTATTTTGAATTTTGAAGAGTACAGCGACCTTATCTTTTTTATCTACCCAATGAAGCCATTGGGTAAACTAAAGGACTACACGTAGCGGGATTTATAATTAAGAAAAAATATAAAAACAACATTACAAACTTTATAGGAATCTCTGAAAAAGTAGCACTTTTAGAAGCAAAATTTGGATGCTTCTTCTAATCAATAATTCAAGCATATTCACCGACGGAGAAATCACCAGATGTAGAAATTGAAAAATTCTATAAAGACATTGAATATGCTCACCCCAAGACGAAAGGAAAAGTAATAGTCATGGGAGATTTTAATGCAAAAATAGGTTGCCCAAAAACAAACAACTATCCAGTAATGGGAAAACATGGTTACGGATTGTGTAATGACAGGGAAGAACGCCTTTTAACTTATGCTTACTAATACAAACTCTCAATAATGAACTCATTCTTCAAAAAAAAGTTAGCCGTAGATGGACATGGATATCACCCGACCAAAAAAATTAAGAATGAAATAGATTTTATAATGATAAACCACCATAAACTTATAACTAATGTCGAGGTACTAAACAAATTTTATTTCTCTTCCGATCACAGGTTAGTGAGAGCACTACTACTTTTAAGTCGCCCAGTTAAGAGCAGAAAAACCTACACAACACCATCTAATATCCTCAAGACAGAAATGGAAATCAAAGAATACATAAATAATCTACGAACTGTTAGCCCGGGAAATAAAAGTCACTGTCACACACAGAGAACATAGACACAAATTGTATTGATATCCAAACAAACTGCAATATCCTAGAAAGAGGCCTGACAGAGAGCTTAAAATATAAAAACAGGGCTCATCCGTATCAACACAATATTTTCTCGAAGGACACAATCCAGCTTATAGAAACGCGCACGGAGCTATTACATACAAGGAATAAAATTAAAGATTTGAAAGAACTTAATAGAATTTACAAAGAGACCAATAGGTCAATCCGCAAGGATTACAATAACCATAGATACGAGAACCTTTAAAAAAATATGAAGAATTTTAGAAGTGCCATAAAAGCTTACAAAGAGCTAACTACACACAGGTTATGGATTCAAAAACTCGAGCATAACTCACAAGAAACAAAATCAAGAAATGATGTAATAAACCAGGCAACAAATTTCTATAAAAACTTATACAAGCAACAAAATAACACTGAAGTGAAAGCATACATAACTCACACGAATACAATGGACCGCATCTGACAAATTAAAGATGTCGAAGTTTTCGAACATATAGAAAAGCTGGAGGCTGATAAGAGTCCCGGACCAGACGGACAAAGCAATGAGGCTTTAAAATTAGCAGCACCTATTTTAACAGACCATTTCACTCAATTGTTCAATATAATATTAGAAGAAGGAAAAGTACCAAAACAGAGGTGTACATCAGACATAATCCTACTATTCGAAAAAGGAAACGCCTTGAACATTGGGAATTATAGGCCAATAAGTCTGTTGGCAACGAAGAAGTAACAAGAAGAATCAACGCAACCAGGAAGAAATACTGGACATTAAGAGAAATTTTAAAAGGAAACTACAGTTTGCACATGAAAAAGACAACATTTGAAACATGCTTTCTACCCTGCTTGTTAAATGGCTGCCAAACATGGATATACTCAAATAAAATAAAACAATTAAATGAATTCAAACGGCAATGGAAAGGAGCATGTTAAAAATTAGAAGAATACATAAAATTAGTAATGAAAATATTCGTCAAAAAACAAAGCTCACGGACGCTCTCAGGCACGCACTCTCAATAAGTGGAAATGGGCAGGTCACATCTCACGATACTCAGACAGAAGATGGACCATCGAAGCCAAATAATGGAAAGGACCAGTGGGAAAAAGGAATGTTGGCCGACCAATAAGACGGTGGGCTGAAGATATAACACACGCCAAGAAAGCACACGCCACGCACACACGCACACGCCACGCCAGCAGGAAACGACTGGATAAAGTTCGGCAAGGAGAGAGAATCATGGAACAGGATGGAGGAGGCCTTTACCCGAACAGGGGTTCAAATTTCAAATAACACAAGCATTAATTAACCTATAGTACTAACTTTCTTTTTAAGCAACACTTACTAATAAACTTTGTAGTATTCTTCGCAAAGAAATTTGAAATAAATGGCTTTATTATTATTATTATTATTATTATAAAAGTCCTTTTTGTTTTGCAAATAATAGTGCAACGGAACAAAGATACCTTTTCGATATTTTAATTACGTGACGTCATTTTACAAAAAGCGCAATACACGCATTTTGTTTCATTATTTGTTTCACTATATTGTTGTGAGAACATTACAGAAATAAAGAGTTGACCGACAAGGAAAAGAAATACCTATAATAATATTATGCTGTAAATATTTTACTCAAATATTTGCTGCATATAATAAATGTTCTATTGTATGTAGTTCACGTATGTTCAAATGTAACGAATAAACGCTTGTACAGTTCATTGAATTGTGGTGCGCTAGTGCTACAGCTCACTATGCTATAGTATTCGACGAGGAAAATTAGTACAATCCAAAATTGATCTTCATTTAACTACATGATGAAATATTAAATTATTCCACTCACTAAATAAAATAATGAACAGAATACAAAAGCAAATATAATTAAATAGCATCCCATTCATTTTAATTTGTCGTCTCTTTAAAGTTTAAAGTAACTTGCTAAAGATTACAAAGATTCATTATTATTTCATGTCCTTAATCTCGGTACCAGATGAATACTAATATATTTATGAGAATAAAACTGTTATTTTCCTTATAGAATAAATATTTAAGAAAAAAATTATACTGTAAGTGTTTTCGCTTAACTTTTTTTTGACTTGATAAAAATTAAAGGGTAATAATAATTGGAACATTTACGAGTAATTTATATTGAAGTCATGATCCAATGATCCACGCCGCCAAATAATGACATGACGGTGGAATACAAAGGAATTATACGAAATCAATTATGCGTTGAAAAACTAATTTTCTGATGCATTTTGCAATTCTTAGACATTAATTGTTCATAACACTGATTGTACGTGATTAACTGAAACCAAAACAAAGAAATTCACCCACATATATATTAAATATGTATGAATTGTCAGACTCTAATAGAACAGTTCCAAAGGATATTTATAGTTTCTATAAAAAGCCACTATTTCACTACCTGAGCATATTTCGCCGTAACACGCATTCAAATAATAAGCACTCTAAGGAGCGACTTGAAGCTTTCCCAAGTATATAAGAAAGACATGTAACGTGAACCATGTCTTTTACTTATTCACATAATACCAGGAAGTACCAGAATGAGGGGTATGGAGGGGGAAAAGGCAACTTTTTACTACCTGCACTAGTTGTGACACTCATTAAGAGTATAAATACTAAGTTTCAAAACAATTAGGTCATAATTCACTGAGCTACACGTCAATCAACAAGTCAATCCGGAAGAATTTTTGAAAGCAGCGGCGAGTTGGGTGTTGTCGCGAGTTTTTGGCGCCCTGTGGTGATCAAAAGGATGAAGTTTTGAACCGAATTGTGACTGGCGATGAAACTTGGGTTCATCATTATGAGCCTGAGTCTAAACAAGACTCCATGCAGTGGCACAAAAAGGGCACACCACCCCCGAAGAAATTTAAAGTGTCTCCGTCGGCTGGAAAACTCATGGCTTCTGTTTTCTGGGATTCAGAAGGAATCCTCCTTATTGATTATAAAGAAAAGGGTGTTTCTATAACTGAGAAGTACTACGCTACATTATTAGAACGTTTGCGAGTTGCTGTGAGGGAGAAAAGACGGGGAAAATTGACCCAAGGTGTGCTCCTTTTGCACGTTGCGATGGCTGCTGTTCAAAGAATGGGCTTCGAAATCTTAGAACATCCTCCCTATAGCCCAGATCTAGCCCCTAGTGATTTTTATTTGTTCCCAAAAATGAAAAAAGAGCTTCGAGGGAAGAAATTTTCCAGTCATAAAGAAGTGAAGAGCGCTATTTCGGCCTATTTTGACGACAAAGAGAAATCATTTTTTTTCGATGGTATTAATAAATTAATTGATAGGTCTAATAAATGTATTAGAGTTAAGGGGGAATACATTGAGAAGGAAAAATAATTTTGTGTTTTATTTCTTACTTTTTACCCTCCATTCCGCGAACTTTTTGACCCACCTGCGTATGTGTATTAGTGAAAAAAAACAAAATTTACAACAGTGTAAATCTAATAATATATTAGTAGGTATTAGTAGAAAAATTCCATGGGAAATTTACAGAATCTATTTTAAATATAATTGTTTATATATTTCCTAAAATTGGTAGAAGTATTTTTCTTCAAATGCCTTCAAATCCCCGCTTCGTGTTGGATTTACTAGTGCCCGCCAAGTGCTTGCTATTTTGCAATTTACATACGACAGCGGACAAGAGCGGCCAGAGACAGTTTCATATTCATTACTGTTATATAAATATAACGTACTTCAATTAATAGCTTTCGACAGCGGTCATTGATACTTTATTTTTCATTTCAACAAATTTATACTCTTCCTATTTTTAATAAAATATAATATATTGTTTGTTTTTTAATGTTTCTTTTAACTTATACGAGTAAGTCGTATGACCTGTAACTAAATCTTATTGTCTATCTTTATATGGCAATAAAAACATGTAGATAAAGTCGCTCACTAACTTATGGCAAAAACTAAAATGTAGAGTCGGACCTAACGATCGTCTAGGGATGTCATTAACTGTGGACATCACGAAAATTCGATCGCCGGCCATCACTAAAATTAGCTTTCATATCAATTGAAATACATATGAGCTTAATTTTTTTTAAGTTTCTTTAGGGGTGGTAAAAAAAATATATGGATTTCCGTACAAGATTTAGTGTAATTGTCTCCATCTCGTACATAAAGCAATTAAATTTTAGTTAACAACGAAATTGTTATTGTATTGTTCCAAAATGATTCGGTAAAATTTCAACAGTCATTGCAGGGGTCTATAAAACTTTTAATTAACTTACCCGACGTTGAACTGCAGCGTACAGACTACTTCACTGTGTGTAGTGCTGCAGCTGTTAGGGTCTAAATTAGGTACTTGAATAGTAAAATATTATTTAATAATCATTTTTAGAAATCACTAAATAACGTTCTAAGCCCACATCATTGTACAACACTTTCATTAGAATATTTCTAAAGGAAAGCACCAATTTGTGTGTGTGCAAAGTGATTGTAATAAACAAATTGAAAAGGGTCCGAAGAAAAAAAAAGTTGAAGGATAAATGGTAAATAACTAAAGTTTTATTAAGCACGACTTTTGACTATGGCAGATAAATTATCAGAATATTTTATAATCTATAAAGCAACGGAACTAAAAACGATGAACTTGGTAGTAAAATATATAAGTACCTATTTATAGAATTCGCTTTACCAAATTATTTATTATATTACCTACCGTTTCGAATCGAAACTATATAGGTATGTATAGATATCTGATATCGGATTTCGAAACTATCTTTACCTATATTTTTTGAAACTATATATTTTTTAATCGCAACTATATCTCGATTCAAAATCAGATATCATAACATATCATCATTATTTTCATTCTTCTTTTTTGTGTCAAATAATAAGAAAAGGGAAGAAAAGTCAAATTTATTAAAAAATATATTTTATTATGTACTTTTGTTATACTGTATTGAATTTAATTTATAACAAATGTTTATTTTTGTGTTAATTAAATTAACTATTCTAAATAAACAAATATAAAAAGATACAAGAGCAGATAAGTACAAATAATTCTTGGGCAGATTTTTGTTCCTAGTCGATAACGCGGCGGAAGACGGAGAAAGCGATATTCATTCGTATACCTACCAACGATACGATTCGTGAATCATATTCGAGTACGATATTTTACAGATACCTACAGCACATTGCTGTAAATAAGTAGTTTCACCGCAAACCGATATCGAATTTTGAATACAGCTACGAGGTATAGTTACAATAACTAAATATGATTCGTTTTGCACACCTCTACAAAGGAATATATTATGATATATAATTAGGGAAGTACCGCTAAAGTCATTGACATTGAAAGCATCCCGTGGTTTTGCCGAACCTGTAAATTTATATTAATAACATCACCTTATGATAGAGACACAGTATACATCCATAAATATACCTGTAATAAACATACATAAATATAGTGATTCTGTATATTATATAATGTAAATTCCACTTTAGATTTGTAAATTTCCGACATGTTACAAAACAATGCTATTACTTTTTCAATAATGTTAGCAAATCCAAAATTTGTTACAATGATTAGATAATAATAACAGTCATTCAAATGTAATGTAATTCAAATGTCTGTAATTTACCTTAACATTTAATTTTTTTTTAAACTTTAGAGTTGCTGTGTTACACTTTAAAGCATTTCTTACTTATACTATTCAATAAATCCCTTCACACCTACGGATCATCTTTTTTCAACTATTTCTTTGCACGAATTTGCTCAATTTTGTTAATTCATTTATTTATGTTGTTAGTTAATGTATATATTGTAAACAAAATAGTTATCATTCCATTCTCCGTTCAACCGCCATAGGTATCACAAGTTATACTGCAAAGTCTATGTATGTAAAGTATTAATAAAATGCCAGGCAATTGCAACAAATTCTGATGTCTTTATTATCCTGATACAAGACGCTTTAAACATCTCATTTACAAAATTAAGATAAGGTTGAGAAAGTTTAAAGGGAGAAAGATAAACATATTTACATATACATATTTAGATAACTATATATTTAGCGGTAAAAATCATAAACCTTTTTATTTTGCCGTCGGATACAATCCTACATTCTATACCTATATGTTCGAGGTTATAACTTGTATTAATATCTTATGATAATAATTAAATATATTTTTTTTAACATTTAAATCATTAGAAACAAATATAATTTGGGACAACAGTAATCCATTTTTTGAACAATCTGGTCCTAATCTATTATTTAAAGTAAACCAAGCTTAAGAGATTTCAATTTAACTAATAAACGATTTGACCGATGAACCGACTTGTCAATGCAGGGTAGGTACTATAAGCATTTGTTCATTAGTCATTACTCCCTTCTGTTTCACCATGCATCATCGATTCCCCTGTACTATCGAATAATTAAAATATATCCAATTTATTTACTTACTTATATTTATTTAAAAAATAAAATGAATTTTAACATATCGTGTTAAAAGCTAGCGCCATCTATACAAAATGTATTGAAACTCTTTATAAGGAAGTTAACTAAAGTTTCCTTATGGGCTATGGTTTGTTTAGGTGGTTAGGATGCTTGCTTTATTTCGCCTTATCTAGATGTATAATCTAAAACGAACTCTTACATAATATATTACCTAATGCTAATCACTGCTTATATAACAGACAATCAATACTTAAAATATTGATTCACTGAAACTCTGAAAGCATGTTGTAGGTGACAGGAAACTTTTAAGATGTTTATTTTTTATCATTAACAAAACAAAGACATATGGTACAAAGGAAACACATTTTACAGTTACACACATAGTTTATTGTGAAACATTTATTTAGAAAGATAAGAAATAGAGAAAGTTTGGTGCAAGAATTGGTATTGGGGCCCCAGGTTACCTTAACCTAGTAAATGAAATTGTATATCATACAGAAGTAGTCAGCTATGGATCCGTCTTTTGTTCCTCATTTACTGATAACTCACTTTTAAACTTCTTTGCCTGTGTTTCATCAGTATCATTATTACTGTCCTGCTCTTTACATATTTCATGTATATTATACTTTTTAAACAAATAGTAATTGTCAACGACACTTAGTAAGCATATACCTTTGATTATCTCAACTATGATACAAAGACTGGGATTTTTTAAATCGGCTTTGTTTTCTCCATTTTTAAGGACTATCAGTTCTGCTAACTCTTTAATTATAAGATCTCGAGATGCACTGCTATTTAATCTTTTGTTAAAAATAACCGCAAATGTTGATGAATTTTTTAGAAAATATTTATCAATAAGTTTCTCTGCAGCCTCCATTATATCCGGCAGGTTAGCTTTACAGGTAGCCATTATGGGTAATAAGCGCAAAACGTGCCGCGTCTTCTGGACTTTGGTTGAACACAAGTCTTTAATTATAGCTGAAGTCAGTTCCTCCGGGCATGGCAAATTTGTCTTGATGAAAATGCAGTTTGAAGCCCCTGTCTCAACAACCTGAAAACGTTTATGTTTAAGAGCTTTCTGAGAATCCTTCTTCAAGGAATCTACTTCACGCTTCAACATGTCACCAATATCGGTTTCATTGTCAGATTCAGTTTCAGATCGTTCATCTGGTTCCACCGACGCTGGTCTGTTTATAACTTCCCCATCTGGATACAGTTTTCCTGCGTACTCATTTAACAAATTATACATTTCCTTAACACAATCCTTTTCTCTGAAATTACATGTGCAAAAGAACCCTCTGAAGCCGGGTTCTAAGAAATATTTGTTTCTTCGTTTCCTGAAGTAAAACTTTTTCTTCTTTCTATTGTCACCCATTATATTAGACTGTAGGCTACGCCCTTGATCCAGTCGTAATCCAAAGGATAGACTGTGATATAACGATTATTACGTGAATTGAATTATGAAATCATAATAACAGCAAAGATACACCCATGCTATAAGAAAGACGTCAAATTGGCAATTGACAGTTTTAGATTTGACAACAAATAGAACAGAATCTACAGAATGCATTAAAATATACAATATATTTTTCAAACAGCAAAGAATATAAATTTATGACTTAGTTCTCAAAACCACAGTTTTACAATTATTGTATGTTTGTCTATTCTGTTAGCAGGTTTACTCATCATCAAAAAAAACAACTAAAATATTTTGATGAAATTTTGTATAGTTAGAAGTTATTTTCTACATATTTAACTATTGAAAAAGGAAAAACATCACTTTGTTGTGTGGTATAAACAGGTTCTTTGCTCGAGCAGGATGGTCCAGCAGAAGCTCTTTTCAAATGCTTAGACCACGGTTGTATTAATAAGCATCTTTTTCTTGAATGTTTGACGCACTTTAACTTCAACGCCAATCAAAGAAAATCTGATAGAAAAAACAAATAAGAAAATGAAGAAGGGTTCCGGAAAAGATAGGCGCAAAGCTAAAGAAATGAACGAAACTGCCGAAAAAGTTTTTTCACTCACAACTTTTGCCAGGATTGGTATAAGTGGAAGCAGATGCAGAAGATGCTGAAAGCAGATGCCTAGTATGCAACGATTTTGGAAGAAACAACGGGATGAGATTCGGATGCGCCTCGTGTGGGCTATGTCTACGATTTGTGCTAGATTATCTTTGACTCCGATGACCTCCAGAGTCCGCCCATCTATTTGTAATGGGAGTCATTTCTGTTCCTGTTTTAAGTTTTGTAATATCCATAGTTGCTATCTCTTGTGAGTGAAAATTATTTTTAATGATAGTCAATTAAGTTCTTAGATCTAAACCGGTGGACATATTTAGCGGAACGCAAAAAACAGACTGCAAGATCATATGAAAACACATTTTTGTTGTACAATACATTTGATTATTATTCTGAATTAATTAAATTAACATTTTTGAACATAAAAAATCACAAAATTAAAGCGAAAGAAACGAAATTAAAGACAATAAGGTCAGTGACTTAATTCTGAAGAGTTTTGACCTAACACAATGAAAACTAAAGAAAAGTTAATATTGTCCAAATGACTGGTTTTTTCGCGATGGGTGATACAATCAGCATTTAGTGTTGCCACTTCTTGCTGTTAAAACTGCCTGCATGCGTCTGGGCATGCTCTCTATTAAATTGTCAATAAAACTTTGCGGCATTGAGTTCCATTCTTCAACCAATGCGGTTTTGAGGTCTCTTACGTTGACAGGTGACGGATTTCTTTGTTTAATTTGTCTTCCCAGTTTGTCCTAAACGTGTTCTATTGGATTTAGGTCTGGCGAGCGTGCCGGCCACCCCAAAATCTGGATTCCGACCTCATTAAGATATTCCGAAACTAATGCCGTAATGTGAGGTCGAGCGTTATCATGCATTAGAAGAAATATGTCTTTAATGAAAGGGGCAAAAGGCATCACAATCTGCTCTAAAATGTCGGTTACGTATCTTGCCGCAGTCAGGGAGCCGTTTTCTACGATGTGTAGCTCCGTGCGTGCTCCTAAGCAAATACCGCCCCATACCATTACTAACCCTCCACCACACGGCTCTCTCCCAATAATGTTACACTGAGCGTATCTTTCTCCGGGTCGTCGCCATACTTTGGTCCTTCCATCATCTGGTTTGAGACAAAATCTGGACTCATCACTAAAAAGAACTTTTCCCCAAGCGTCATTATTCCAATTTAGGTGGAAACGAGCAAAGCTGGCCCGAGCCACTCGATGACCTGCGGTGAGCTGTGGACCTCTGGCAGGCAAGTACGCCCGTATACCAGCTGCCTTCAGTCTTCTTCTGACGGTTTTGGTACTAATTATCACTTGTCGAACTTCCTGCAGCTGGTTTCGTACCTCAGAAGAAGTCAAGGTACGGTTTCTGAGAACACTGCTGACAATAAATCTATCGTCTCTCTCTCCTGTTACTCTTTTGCGACCTTGTCCTTTACGCCTGGTATACTCTCCATTCTG
This sequence comes from Napeogenes inachia, assembly GCA_959347355.1. NCBI lineage: Eukaryota > Metazoa > Arthropoda > Insecta > Lepidoptera > Nymphalidae > Napeogenes > Napeogenes inachia. Next base: position 2,850,123 of record OY365799.1, on the reverse strand, counting down.
CCGGTATCGTTTACCATTGCGGAAAATCACAGACTTGGAAACATGTAATGTTTGAGCCACTTCATTGTAAGTGTAACCATTTTCAATTAAAGTGACAGCTTTAGAAACCAGAGCAACGCTGAGATCCGGCATTATCGCCTAAATTTATCGAATTAAGTTCACTTCACTCAATAATGACAATTTTTCGTCAAAAAAACAACAGAAATAAAGTTTTTGTTAAAAACAACAAAAGCCGACGAAAATTCCATACACTACGTGTCTCAGAAATTAGCAGATAAAGAAAAAAACAAATGAAATTTAAAATAAAATTATTTTTAAAATCATCTTTTTTTTTAATACATAATATTGGTATAGTGGGCAGTACGAAAATATGAAAATATTTTCCGTTATTCGACCTTTTTTTTGCGTTCCCCTAAATATGTCCATGAGTGTATATTATGGCAGAAAAATAAACATAATACATAATCATAAATTCTTGTATACTATTTTGGGTTAATTTGTGGTAGACCTTACAGGATACGGCGATGATATAACCTATTTAGAATCAAAATTTTAAAGGTCGACACTTCGTTCCTTCGTTCGTCTCCACAAAAACGCACTCTTTAAAGGAGAAAATAATGTATCCGCAGCCTATATCTTGTAATATATATATATATATATATATATATATATATATATATATATATATATATATATATATATATATATATATATATTAAATCAGTGCGATAATTTCTAAGATTATCTCCTTACACACACCTAACACATAAATACTAAACATGTTATAAATATTAATACAAAATCGAAACGGGCAGATTTTAACCCGCGATCTCTGGGAAACCGTTCTGTCCCGGCTTTTTCCTCATTCTATATTTATGAAATTTTAAAATATATAAACGGTGTTAGATATTTTAAAAATTTACAAATACTTACACATGCAAAATTTCGTCTTTCTAAAGTGATTTAATGTATTAGACATATATAATAATAAGTGCATGTGTTCACTCCTCCCCTTTGTAATACGATGGTTTAAAAATAAGGTTTAGATAAATAAAACAATTTGGATAGCGTTCTAATTTTATTCCACAAATACAACTATATTTACATTACATTTCTAAAAGTAAGGTAATTAATCATTTTCATCATTTATAATATGTTACATCTTATTGGTAAGAAATACTACAAGAATACTTTTAATTCCCAAATTGATAAATATTATTCATATTATATCCATTTAATTGATGTGCACGTCCACTGTGGTTTTGTTGAATTTATATTATTTTGAAGTAAAACAGAATTTAGTTTTCATCACAGTTTGCAAATTTGTAACCACGGGCTTTTTAATGTTCGGGCAGACAGTGATGCTGAAACCAAACGTAAATATTATAAATAAATATATAAAAAACAGTAGCTTACACTCGAATAGATACATAATAATTAAAACATTGACAAAATAAAAACATTAAATCAATATGTTTTTAAGCAAAATTCATAATTATTATAAAAATAACTTACACGGTATTATACTCTATAGAAGATATTTTCACATACTCAATATAAATGCTAGATGATTTCAACAACCTCCAGGTCATGGGGTTAAGTAAGCTTGTTTCATACTTCCATTCTACAATGACTGAGACAGGAGGCAGTCCAGTGTCTTTAAAAGCAATGAGTTTATTTTCCACGTCACCCGGCCGATAATATTTTCTAAAAAAAACAATGGCTGGTAACAGTTTCTATTAAAAAAAACGAACGGGTCATATTTAAAAAAAAAAATCTGGCTGGTTTCTATTAAAATACACAGAACGTCATATTAAAAACTGGCAAGTAATATTTACGTTTAAATATATTCAACATATTTAAACGCAATTTATAGAAACTACGTCTCACAAAAAATTAGTTTTCTACATTTTCCTTGTTTTTTTGTTTACAGCTAATCGTTGTTTTTAACAAAAATTATATGCGTCGATATCAAATATCATACGTCATTTAATCTTCAATTTCGCGTAAACGTATATTATATACCTATGCAAAATAATCAAATCAAATTGTTTTATAAACAACGATAATGTAGTTCCGTGTTCATTCGAAAACAATTTAATAAAAAAAGCTTATCATTAAAATTATTTTAACACTATTAAATTGTTATCTATTTTTTTTTGTTTGCTTATTTTATTTTAAATTGTAAAATAAAAATGTATTGTAACTGTTGAACATTTAAAAAGTTTGTATATCAAATCTAAATTATACTTACTGTCCGTCATTCATAAACTTATGATCACTTTTATTATTGTTTCTGTCGACGAGTGTGATGGAGATTCGTCCAACATCCGGTCCGTGGATTCTGCTCTCCGAAGAGTTTGATACTTTTATCGTTACTTCATAGTGGACTCCTAGAATTGAAGTAATATTTAATTTAATGCTATATATATGTATGAAAACTATATATATTAGTGGTGGTTCGCAGCGGGCTTCACAAATATATAAAAAACAGGCACATAGTACACCAAGTCTTAAGACAACAATCTGTTCGAAGTGCGAATCGAGTGCGAATCGAACCCGAAACCTTTGTTTAAGCAGTCAGGGTCACTAACCACCACACCAGCAGGTCATCAAAAGCATGGTATATTAATTCTCCACTAGACTAAGTAAGAGATGGATAAATTATAACCGACAATAGATACTAACTACAGAAGGGTTTGTTGTTCCCGGTCATGGCGTACAGCGCGATGTTAGCATTAGTATCCACGAGTCCATTTGTGAGTAGTTTTTTGTAGAAGTTATGTGAGTGAAAGCCCATCGGGACACAGGCGTGCCGGCCGTCACAGGTACTACAGTTACCGTCGAGAAAAGCCTGCAAATAAAATCATTTTATTTTGTAACTACTATTCTAATGGGTGAAAAATTTGCTGCTAAACCTGACCTTTTCATTATGTTCTGATATAAAATAATAATTTTGTTATATGTAGTTAGTTAATTTTAAATACATTTTTAATATTGTTTTGTATTTCTTTGTTTGTTATAATATAGTGTGTTGTTATTATCAATTTCAAAGTCAAAGTGTTTAATTTAATAAAGCTAAGACATTGCATGTTTGAACCATCGCGTCGCTCCCAGTTCGAGAAATGTCCATAGAGAAAAACAAAAAACACAGTCATAATTTATTTGTAAGAAAATGAAATACAAAAAAGACTCTTCGTAGTAAATTAAAAAGTATACACACCTCATAAGATTTACACTGTATAGCCATAAAAGGGCACACGGGCGCGATACTTTCAGTAAACAATTCATAGCTTCGTTCGTGGTTACAGCTGACGTACTTAACTACTTGTAGGTACACATCGTTGCCCATCCCCTGGTAGGTCGATCCGTCGTTCTTACAGCCGGGCTGGGTGGAACCACCGTTGGGGTAAAAGTCTACATGACCTATTGGCTCTGATATGCCGAAACCTAGAAACATTAACAGTATTCATAATTTTAATTAAGACATTATTATTATGAGCATTTAATTATTAAGTAGCAAAAGCTACTTTATTGAAGGGTCAGTGATGTCCGTCCGTCTGTACCTCCCGTAACTCCTGAAGACTTCAGAGTTAACACTAAATTTTGTAGACAGGTAGCCCATGGGCTCACGTGCTACCAAGATGTGCTATTTTTACTTTACTCTCTTTTACTTTACTCTCAGTCCGCAGTCGGAGTTATGATTTTAAATACACACTAAATACACATAAATGTATGCGTACTATATTTCCGTCTTTCGATTTTATCTGTAAGCTACTTCAGGAGTTTCTCGTGCAACGAACAAGTTAATAATAAATTGGTCAATCATACCTGAAAAGTATAGTGGCATGGCATTACTATGTATAATATCTACATATTGTGCGTCTGTTCGGTCCAAGCGAACCAGAGTGACTGTGTTGCTGAAATAGGGGGCCGCGGGATCTAATCCAGTTATTCTCCCTAGTTTGAGATTGAATTTCTAGAAATAATAAAAAAAAACTGTTAGAGTTTATATTTTTTTTAATAATAAAATAACTATGTTTGTTAATATCTATAAAATGGATAGCCATGTTACATTTATTTAAATTTAAAAAACATATAAAATGAAAACTAAAGTGATACCGCAGAAAATCGAATCCGCGACCTCTGGGAAACCTCTGAAAAAATACAGTAGCTTAATTGGTAAAGCGACGGTTTACCACGGGTTCGAATCAATGCTCTATTCGGTTTATTTTTCATTCTATATTTAATAAAATATTTTACCTTTTGAAGAGTATGTCCACAATAACCTCCTAGATGAGCTCCCAAGGAATGTCCAATAAAGTGAAAATCATCTAAATTAGACAACTGCAATATTTCCTGAAATTTAAGTCATTTCGATTTGTTATATTTTCAAATTGTTTTATTAAAATAATATATTTAACGATTTTAATATATTAATTAAACTTACATATATATTTCGTATTAGATGAGCTGTCATAGCGCCGACTAGTCTTATATTGGCGACGGCTTGGCCGTACGGAGGCTGAGAACCTCGTCGCCAATCTACAACCGTGACAGTCGCTTTGTCATTCCCTTTCAGATTTAGGAGAGAATCTGCCATAAGTTGAATCTGAAATATATTACATTATTTATTCACATTTATTAATTATATTATTTATTATATTGGTAATAAAGTAATGTATTACCCAATGTTTATGTCCGCCTTCCAAGAATCCGTGGGTAATGAAATAAAACGGTCCCGATGGATCAAGATTAGCGTTCCTAATCTTAGCTGAATCTTCAGCATGTAATAGTACCGGTATTTTTCTATTTCTTCTCGTAAATACTGCATATCTGATATTATAATTAGATAATTACAAAACATTAAGAATCATACTTAAGTTACTAAAAATAAGTACGCTATAATATTATACACATTGGTACAGATTTATAAATTAACAATTGTGATAGAGAGAGATAACTTGAAATTTCACATCCACATAGCGACAAGCCCTTTAAGTACAAAGTTCGATGGACCATTTATTTGGGCCTCCAGATAAAGAACTTTGAAATAACAGTTTGTTCGTTATTGCTACGTCATAGTGCATGAGACGGATTGTTTTGACGGCGACATACCGGTGTCACGGTCGAGCCCCTAGCTTTATCATACCTAAATATGATAACTTATGTACTTTGAACGGTACATATACCCTATATGTAAGATATATTCTAAACTCATTTTTTTACGATTGATATTCAATTAATCAAAAATTTTGCAAGCAGAACTGGGTCATGTTGTAGACATCGAAAGATTGAAAGTTGAATAAACCTTTTAACGAAAACTATTTATATTTCTTTACACACATTAATAATCATATTAAGTACCACGGCATAATTATTCTATTTTGTAATGTTGTTTGTTGTTTGTATGTCGTTATGAGAATCGTCACAAAACATTTTAATTTACAATAGCTCAATTGTAGATAGATTATATAAAACTAACTCCACTCTAATTAATGTATTTGTCTTATCTACTAAGTGCATCTTATAATTACCGTATTTATAAATGCACTAATTAAAAAGGTCTTATCAATAAGCTCATGGTAGTGACTAGGGCTGGGATAAACATGTTTTATCTCATGACATCATTATAATCCACGACACACCCCTATTCTTTCTGAAGCGTTTTCTTCTTTTATTTAATTCCTAAATCAACATCTATTGATATCAATAAAACTCTTTGTTTGACTATTATTTCAGAAACAAAAAACTTTTGTTAAGTAAATTTCTAAGGTTTATAAAATATTTTCTTCTATTTTGTTTTTTATCACGCAAAACATTGTTTCATTATCGAGAAATGCAAAACCGCGTGTAACTTAATCCGCGGTCAACCACATTCATAAATTGATTAAGTGCGAAACTCTAACTATAAGTTGGTTCTGTAGAGTATTAATAATATGTATGATTCGTTATATATCCACAACACTTCATTATCATTAACAATATTACATTTTTCACGGACTCACCTCACACCCAAGCTTTCAGGTGACACAGGGAAGTAGTTGTCAGGTCGGTGCTCGGTCCAGGGATAGGCCTTCGAGAAGCATCCGTAGGAACCGTAACAACGCTCGATCTCGGTATCCTCTTATTATATTAATATATTGGTTAATTATTTAAAATTAAAAACAATATTTTCATTACATATAAAAATGAATATATATTTAGATAAGTAATTAAAAAACAAGCAATCAAAAAAGTTATTTAATACTATTGTTACGTTTTATCTGTAGGCACTACAAAATAAAAGTATATTTATTAAAAAAAAAACTTACCTAAAGTGGAGGGAAAGTTTGTGACAACTGTGGAATTCTGCTTATCCATCAACACCATTATAGTTTGAATCATCAACGTAGCACTTGTTTTGTTATACATTTTGAACACAAGTAACTCGAAACCAAAACTCAACTCGTGTATACACTATCAATGTATAATAATGTTACTAATAGTCTGTCCGAGTGTGTAATGAGGTGTTTCATAGGCGTTTATTGTTTATATTGGACAACCTCGTATATCGTACTAATAGATCCGCATTGTAGTTCGCAGTCGCAGACGTTCCGGGATATTCGATAAGAGGGGTTACAGCGTTATCATGTTTTGTCAAGTGATTGACGCACAAGCATTGAAATTTTAATTAGGTACCTTACTGATTTTGCTGTTTTATGTTTCGCAGTCTAGACCAGATATATCACATGCAATGAAACATGACATGTATTGCAATTGGATCTAATTTTAGGTATACTTTAATTATATTTAAATGTATTTTGTATGTATTTTCGTTCCCTTAAATCGGAAGTCAAATATCAAATATCAACGCTCAATAATAGAGCTAATGACAAATTGTTGATACCTTTAATAAAAATTGTTTTTCACAACTAATTAAAAACAATAAAACATTACTGGACTTCGAGTTTCGATAAGTAATAATTTAAAAATATCTTCAGAAGGTAAACAATTATATTTAATTCCTTACTATCGTCTATAATTTATCTCATGGACAAGAACATTTAAGGTTAATTGAAGACTATCAAGGGATAAATAATATTTACTGTGAAAAAAATGTGGTGAATGAAAACAAAGTGGTAATACATTCAATATTTAAAAAATATTTTATATTACTTATAATCCATACTAATATTATAAATGCGAAGGTCTGTCGAAAGTTTGTACGTCTGATTGACCGTTACGCTTTTACGGCTCAACTTCTGCGTCGACTTGGATGGAATTTGAAATGAAACTAGTTACAGATCCTGGGTCAGACATAGACTACTTTTAAAAAATCTACCCTTAAGGGTTTGAAATAAAGGATGAAAGTTGTATAAAAAATCTAAACCACTTGATCGAGTTGGATGAATTTTCTTAGGAAGAATGTTAATGATGCAAGGTCCAACATAGGCTACCTATTTTTTTAAACTAACGCCTAACGCTCATAACTAGGGGATGAAAAAAAAATACCTACCTACCTACTTTTGTGTTAATCTGACATATATTATTAAGGAAAATGTGAGTTTATTTTTAATTTAATTATAATTTTTAACTGCTAAACCGATCAATGCGAAATTTCGCAAACAGGTTGTTAGGGATTCAAAGAAGAATAATTAAGCCTTAAAAAAGTATCGTTCTCGAGTAAGTGTAAAAAACTGTTCTTTAACGTATACAGCGGGGACGAAGACGCTAGGAACTAGTTATCTATAAAGTAATTTAGTCGATACGTAAAAGACTTAGCATCCAAGTTAATTGTACGCGTAATTTTAACTATAATATAGGTTTGAAGGATTAACATTTTAAATAAGAAAACGATAGTTAAATATACATTTTAAGAAGAAAACATTAAATTAAAGAACCCATGATACAAAAAGTCATGTCCTTATTGAAGTCGTTCCGTTGTACGTACGTTGACGATGGGTGTCTTTTTTACGTAGTTACGAGGGCTTAGACTATACGATTCGATATCGTAATTTTTTTATTCGTCTTGGTAAATTACTTGGATTTTCATTTCTAACTTTAATAAGCGGTCCCCCGACGCAACGACTTCAATTAGTACACATTAATATTATTTTTATTCTTATTGGTATCAGGGGTTTTTTAAATTTTAATACCTATATATTTTTTTTCTGGTTTTTAAAGCTATGTCACTAGTTTTATCATTTTATCATTGAGTTAAATTACCCTAGGGACACACAATTTTCCACTTGCTTAAGTATTTCTATCAATATTGCATAATAACCTTTCACCCACACCAATAAAACCTCAACATCTTGGACTGTTATTCTTGGACTATTTATTTCGACCAAACGCATAAGATAACCCAGGCTTTCGATTAAAAATAAACCGCAATAAAATCCTTCTACGCGTTTGTTGCTACATTACCACAGACAGACACACAGGTCAACAGCTCAAACTAATAACACCCCTCCTTTAGAGTCGGGGGTTACAAATGTGATGATAAAAAAGAATATGTAGAACTTAGTTCATCGTTTGTGTAATTCTAATTTAAACTAGCAACTTAATTTCTTAATTATAACATAAATCTTGGTTGATATCTAAGGATCATGAGCTCATTTGTATATAGTATATCAATCTATGTTTTTAAATTGTAATAAAAATTAAAAGACGTATAAAATAATGTTTTTTTTTAAAAGGTTATCTGTGAACTTTTGTACAATATATATATAATAGATATAATACATTATATTATATATTTTAAGTAATAAGGGGCATTCAGTCTTTCACCTTTATTAAATGCTTCATTACCGAAGTAAACACAGTCTCAAAAATAGATTCATGCAAAACAATTACCACTAACATTGTCATATTGCTTAATACAATTTAACATAATTTAATAAAAATATCCATAATAATGGATTTAAGTCAAAAAATGTATATTAATTCTAATAAATGCATACAAAATTCATATTATCCTAGAACTTTAGAACTAACTACGAATTCACTTTACGAGATTTAGTTTTAGACGGCGTCGAAGAGAAATTACAATTAAACGTCATATCTTCTGTAATAAAATCAGACGTGGACATAGGTTCGTTTTTATTTGTATGTAATCTATCAAAATCCTCTATATTTTCCTTATCTGGTAATCTGGCTCCAGAGAAGCGATATGCATGTTTCTTAGAATCGTTTCCAGTATAAAACTGCATGCTATCAGTCTCATTGAACCCACTGTCCACTCTCATCCAATTAACATTTGATATTTCCTTCAACGCCTTGCTCGTGTTGGCTTTAGTTATAGTCAGTTCTGAAGGTTTTATGGCACTTTCGTAATAACTAGACGCGTTAGCATAGAATGTGTTTTCATTGTATCCACTATCCACACGCTTAAATATTGAACATTCAGTTTTGTTATATTCCATTTGGGATACGTTATCAGTCAACAATTTGAGATCCACTGTGTTAAAATCTATCTTCTTATCCTCCATACTGAGTGGTATGTCGAAATTGTCTAAACTATTATCTAGAGACATATGCAGTGGGCTGAGCGTAACTGGGTCTCGAATTTTACTAATTTCGTGTGTTAACATACTGGTCTTACGTTTGCCCTTTATCGGGGTATCATCTAATATGTTAACGCTAAATATTTTAGTGGAAGACTGCACTTCGTGAGACTCTTTATGAGATTCCTTGATGAAATTAATACTTGAATCTTCTATAATGGACCAACTGGGTTTAGTCTTTGGTGAACTCTCTGCAATAAACAGTTAAGATTCAATAAATAAATCAAAAGTGGTTTGACTGGAGCTTTTTATTTAAAGTTATACCTAAGAAAATGGTTGAGTCAGTCAGTTCTAACACTTCATTATTAAGACCTAACTACAGTTTTGAATTTTTACATTAGGAAGTGTAAATTCCATGCACTGAGTTTTCTTAGTATTTTAGACAAAATTATGAATATCGAACTAATGAAGAACACTAAACAGAGCATTGTTTAGCCTCACTCCACTCAACATTCCCCAATTTTACAAAGTTTGAAATTATATAATTCACTATTTCACAAACACAATTTAGACATTTTTTCTCACAGCCTTGGTACATTTAAAAGGTATATATATTCGAATATTTAAGTTTTAATTTTTACTTGGTGATCTTTAGATGTATTTTGTTTGTATATTATTAGTTTGTATTAGTTTTGTTTTAATCAATTATAACGTTAGTGATGTGCATACTTGTAAGTTAAATTTATATAGAAAAATGATTTTAATAACTAAATGTACTTTACCTCTGTGTTAATATGTAAATTTAGTTAGTAAGCCTTTAAATAAATAAATAAATAAACATCGAAAATAAGCGAGATATCTTCAAAAAACCTCGGACAGACCTTTTGCGAAAAAGTGTAAGTCATGAATATAAGGTAAAAACAAAAAGGGGCCAATAACAAATCCTTATGGTACACTTTTTCAAATCAGCCGTTTTAGTCTTATTGACATCATTCGTCTGAACTCTTTGATTTAGGTAATAGATAGTGGTTAAATTTGCATAGCAATGTTTGGTGGTTTAAGCAATCAAAGGCTTTAGATAAATCACTTAACACCCCGATGACTTCTCCCATGCATCGTACATGTGCTCAAGAACCGTGGTACTCAGTTGTTGATTTACCTTTGGTGAAACCATATTGTTCACTATGTATGATTTTATTGCATAAATAGAGCATAGCATTTAGTTTAGATTATGTTTTGGAAAGTTTAACTTTAGGTCGGTAAACCAGTGATAAACCTATTACTTCCGGGTTTTAGTCTATGGTCACTTTTAAATAAAGAAACTACTATTTTTCATAAAATCTAGGAATGAATTTGTTAAAAATTCAGGATAATTGTTGAGCAAGATCAGTTAGTTGTAATAGTGATAGGTAATTTAACTGACATACCCGAAAGATCATCGTTTTTTCCAGGTTTAAGGTTCTAATTCTATTCTTAATTCTAACTGTAAATGGAATTTCAGTAAAGTCTCAAAAATAGCCGACACATTTATATGTGTATTTATTTCAATATTATAAATTTTTAAAAGCTAGAGTGCTAATAGACAGATAAAGATTTGTCTGTTAGCATCTCTAGTTTTTCGAGTTACACTAGATAAAACATTCTAAGTTGCCTTTATTATTATTATTTAATGAAATGCTACTTTATTGTATAAATAGAAAGCTTAACTTACCTTCTGACTTATCATGGACCGAACCATCAATACTCATATCCATGCTAAAGTCCAACTTCTGTACGGAGCGACTTCTGTTGAGGCTGGACATACTGAGGCTACGCTTATCTGACAACGAACCCCTCCTGCTTCTACAGGGCGAGTCCTTCAGTGAGGTACTTCGTTTGAGTATTATCTTAGTTGGTGTAATTTTGCAGAAACAGGATCCTTTCTTCTCACTTTCAGGCTCAGATATGATGCAACTCAGACATGTTGCCATGGCTTCGCAATCCGGTGATGTAAAATTGTTTTTCTGGAATTACAAGGTGCCCTTTTATTAAACTTATTATTGAAATTAAAGTTAGAACTATATTTCATACATAAACAATCAAATACGAAAAATATATCGAATGGAGCATCCATTTATTTAATAAAAAAAAATGTTAATTGATATCAATATTGAGTTTAATGGTTTTAATCCCCCTATATATTATATAAATATAAATATTTTGATGGCTAAAGAAAAAATAAATATTAATATTATTTCTACAATGTACTTTTAGATATTAATTTCTTTAAGAAATAAAGTATTTGAAAACAAATACTTCATCCCTTTCAAAAACTCATAATAATATAAACTACCTCCTCATCACTTGATAATGACTTAGTAACAGGGGATATAGAAGCCAATGAAGGCGAGGTGACGGGGCATCGCTTTGGAGTCCTGAACTCTATGGGACTCAAGCAGGCCTCAAAATCCACCACATCCAATATCTTGTTGCGGTAACATGGCTTGTTCTGACCCTTGTGGAGTGGAGTACCAAATGTCCTTTTCATTCCTTTTGAAACTTGGTTGCAACTCTGTCAAGGTTTAATATAAGTATATTTATAAAGAAATCATCTTTAAAAATAGTATGTAAAAGTATCTCGTGAGCTGTTATTTTTTTTTTTAAATCTGCTTACTACAATTTTGAAGCTATGTAAATATAACCCATTAAAAGAGTTATATGCTTAAGACGATATGCTTACTACGACATCAAATTTTACCTGAATCCTGTATAAACTGAATAGTTAATGTTGACAATTAGGGCTTAATTATAATTACCCTTTCAACTGTTATCAAATCTTTTATTTGACTTTTTCAGCTTTAGAAAATATTAGCTCATATACAGCGTTATTTGAAATCAATTGGCAACCTGTTGCAGGTAGCCTCTTTACATCAATGGCAACAGCATTTGTTCTACGACTTTTTAAAATTAATAGTTTTAAAAATTTAAGTTTTTCCATACAAAATTTATTTGTTGCCTCTGTCTGAATGGGTATTAACTTTGAGCGTAGATATAGCGCCCTGGCAATGACTTTTTAAGAACGTCTTAAGAAATACAAAGTAATAAGTAAAAGAGAGAGCCATTTTTTTTTTGTTTCGTAATTTTTGTGTTGTTTACCAAGATTTGTGAAAAATCGTAAACCAAATGTTGTCGGGATTGATGTAGAGAGGCTGCCTGCAAGAGGCGGTCAATTAGTAACAAATAACCTTGTATAAATATAGTTTAAAAAAACGAAAAAAGCACGCTTTAAAAATGAACCGAACTAAAAAGTAAAAAAATAATTAGTAATATGAGAGTTAATAATAGGCAAAATATAATAAAATTATTGAGGAAATAAGCGTGGGGCGCTTTGTGCCATATCTTTAGTTTCATATTCGAACTCTATGTTGACTTACTTTAGGTGGTAATAAACTACAAAGTTATGCAGCATACCAACCATAACGTAAGGGTCGACTAGACCGAAAAGGGTTTTAACTATCTATGTGAGTGCTAAGAAACGGAGAGTTGGTTTCGAAACTTAACGCATGGCGCTGACCGAGAACTTATTTTGTCTCTCTCACTCTCATGCAAAAAAGATCTGTAAGAGAATTATTAATCCTGGAGATCTTAATCAGGACAATGGGATACTCTCATCGAATTATTAATTTACTGTCGGTCCTTGATATGTGTACAAAGTTTGAACAAAATCGGTTCTTAGGACATAAAGCAAAATCAGTCGGTTACAAGGAAACAAACAAGCAAGTAAACAAACACACACGTGAAACTAATAAAAGCGTGTTAACGATAATATATTATACGTGAAAACATCTATACCAAAAGTATTTTTTTCGTTACTGATGAAGGATTCACGTTTAAAGATAAAGTTGTGTAAAACAGAGCATAAATACTATATATTCTATAGTTTTTCACTCTGACAAATCCGCAATAACAGATAAGGTTGGTAATATTTTAACAAAAATTTCCACTAGATTTTTTTTATAATATTAATAATTTTCATGTAGTAGGGATTTCTGTTTTTTAAACATTTTTAGACATAACAATTATTGTATTAACATTAGATTCTCATTTTTCCTGTGCTGTGTTCATTTATTAATGAATAACAATATCTTTATATATACAAAAATATAAAAATGAAAAAAATATTTATATCTGTATACAGAACAAAGCAGAATGTGTTCAATTTTATGAACTTACCAAATTAGGGCTAATAATGACTGGAGTGTGATCTTCATAGCTTGAAGATGGTCGTCTTTCAATATGTACTTCATCATCAGTGTGTTCAGAGTCGTACTGATCTGCGTCACTTTGCTCCGGGTCCCCTTCCTCAAAGAACAACTTCCTTCTTAAAGATCCATTTGCTGTTATCTCATATTCATCAAATATGTTCTGATTTTGATCCTGAAAATATTTTATGTATATTAATCATTGTTTTTTACAGTTTAATAATTTGTAATACAGAGAGATAAATATATAGAAGGAAATACACACTGAACTAGTCTAATATTCTAAATCAAATAAGAGATGTCAATATATCTATCCATAAAATAATAACTGTAATAGGTGTTGCAATAGTTCACAAACGGTCCACCACACTAAATACATATAATATATTTTAAATTTCATAAATTATGTACTAAGGTTAAAGTCAGAACCTAGTTATACCTAGGTCGATTTTCATTATTTATTTATTTTTCTCATTTTAATACTTGGCAGAACAGGTTTACATAAAATTGTACAAAAGGGGAGCTTAATGCTACAAAGACATTTTTTCTCAATTTCCGGATTTACAGGAGAGAACATGAGTAGGTATGCAAAAAGATTTAATAATATATATACAGAGTTATTTGTAATTAATTAGCTACCTCTTGCAGGCAGCCGCTCTACATCAATCCCAACAACATTTGTTCTAAGACTTAAAAATTATTAGTTTTAGAAATTAAGTTTTCCCACACAAAATTTATTTGTTACCTCTGATCTGAGGTAAATCTGAGCGTTATAGCGAAAACAACGTTAGTACGAAAAGCTAGTGCCTTACGCGAAAACCTAAAAAAAGTCTATTACGTATGCAATATTCGTTTAGTCTATTAAGATCTTCTTGGATTTCAGCCACGTCCGACAAAGATGATACTTTCTTATATAACTTAAGATCGTCAGCATACATCAGATATTTACAGTGAACAAAACAGCTAATAATGTCATTGTACCCAAGAACGGAGCCCCGGAGGTAACAGCTACCCTAGAAGAAGTATGCCCGATTATGACAACAGACTGTGTACGATCGCGAAGATAGGCTGTGAACCACCTGTTAAAACCACCACCAAACCACCAAACCACCTGCTGTTTGTAAAAAATATATTTTTTAGCAGTATTAGGTGATCCACCTTGTCAAAAGGCTTCCGGAAATCGGTGTATATTGTATGAATTTGAAATTTTTTATCCACGCCAATAAAAATGTAGGCTGTAAAGACAAGAAGATTTGTGACTGTCGATTACCCATTGATGAAACCTTGTTGTTGATCCACGATAACGTGTTTTAGGCAGGAAAATATGTGACGGTGCACTACCCTTTCTAGTACTCTAGGTATAGTAGAAAGGATAGAAATAGAATGATAATTCTCTACATCACATTTTGTCCCGGACTTAAATATAGGTGTGATGTGAGCTAGTTGAAAACAAATAGGAAAATTACCAGCAGAAAGGCACTTATTAAAAATAATTTTGAATGGAGTGCAAAGGGAGTGGCTAGTTTGCTTCAGGAATAGGGGGTTGATATTATCAAGACCCTCATTAAAGTCGAGCCTTTGCAGTTCTGAGGATATTCGGCTTTTGAGAGATAAATGTAAAAGATGTGTGCATGTAAATCATCAATAACATTAATGTCATTGATCACGAAAGAGTAAGCACTATGAGATCCGCTTGATGGTTCGAAAACTGACTGGAAGTATTTGGAGAACATTTCAACAATGATTTTAGAATCCTAAGATACAGTGTTACTAAACTTTATCGTCTTACGATATCCCGAATTATTCGATTTCAAAGTTGAAGTGTATTTCCAAAATTGTTTTATATTAGTCTTCAATGATCTTTCTATTCCAGCAATATATCGATCATAACACAGTCTCATAAGCCTCATTGCGTGTGAGGTTAGTCCTAAACAAGTGCTTCTGATTCGTCATATGAACGGTTTTAAGGTAGTCAGGAGTAGTAGTAGTTTCTTTTAACAATTCCAGTATGTTAGTGGATATATTTTTAATATTGTGTGTAATTTTTTGTATATGGCGGAGGGAAGCAAGCACGCACACAAATATTCTCCAACTTCTTTATGAGAATGGGTATAGAAACAGAGTCAAAAGCTTTAGTAAGATCTAAAAAGATACCGATTGTTTTAAGCTTGGACTCAACGTTGTTTATGATGGTATTAGTCAGCGATAGTATAGCATCTTCTGTCGATTTACCTTTACGGAAACCAATTGATTGTTGGAAAGGACGCTAAAGTGATGGAGAAATTGTATATACAAGTCTGTTGTCAAGAGTACTGACATAGACCTTTAGCTAATGACACATCTCTATCACCACTCTTATATATGGGATGAATTATGGCCTCCTTAAATACTAAAGGAAAATAGTCAGTAGAAAAACATAAGTTAAGAGCATGTGTTACAACCAGGGCTAGAGAATAACGAGCAGTTTACAATAAAGAAGAAGAAATGGTATCCCAACCAACAGCACAGTTTTTTAATCATAATATTATAGGGTTAACTACTTCTATATCAGTTTCTATTAAAGCCAAAACTAAGAAGTATATAAATATGGTTGGACATAATAAAAAATTGCATTGGTTGAGTTGAATTGAATAACTTGTAGTTTTAAACCATCAGTCCTTTCTTATGAACTAAAGTATTTATTTTGAGAGTTGAATTGAAGTTACATCTCAAGTTAACGGAAAACTCAGACCAATGTATTGTATAGATTGATGTTCAATTAGAAGTCAGATTGGAAATAAACATTGTATGCAGTAGACTTGTGCTCTTATTTATCACAATAATATAGACAAGGGTATAGAGCACCAGATTGCTGAAGGAACGAAGAGTTCTGTCCGTGATATTTCATGAGAAAGATAATACATGTACATTTAAGATATGCAGGAGTAGAACGATTAAACAAGAGAGAATAAAATACGCCCAGAATATAAAAAAATCTCCTACTTTATTCACTTATAGGCATCAGAAGCTGGAAATGGGACTGTTTGCACACTCTAAAAGTAAATCTGATGAAAGTATTAAGAAGAAATTTAAGTTTGTCAAAAAGTAGTACCCAAGCTGGATCTATTTTTGTAGTTCACATTCTTCACAATACTTTTATTGAATTTTCATTATCATTTAGATCTTATAAGTATTTTCAAAATGTTCATATTTTCTATGATCTTCGGAATAAATATTTTGGTTAAACCAAAGAAGATACATCAAAGTAATGTTATTGTCACTTTTAGAAGAATTTCCTTTAAGGGAATCATGGATGATCAGTACAAAAATTATTACAAGAAATACATATTTCATGTACAATTCATAATATTTAGGCATTACAAAGATAGCACATTGCTACCGACTTGCATGAAAACTGCAAAATTTCAAGACTTTATTTTTATTATAAACATTTTGAATCAAAGAAAATATTATGGGTTAACACAAAATTATAAATATTTTCTTTAAAAAAAATCATAAATATTAATCTTCAAAGCAATAACAAATGGACTAATTTCATTGGATATTCACAAGTACTTTTAAAAGAAAGGTAAATCAACTATTCAAGAAAAGGCATTACATAATTAAACTCAAAATAAGCTAAATAATGCTAAAAGTAATAATTATTATTAGGATAATATTAATTATTACTTTTAGCTTTTTATAGGATTTTTATTTTATACTTTTTTACAGGATAATATAAATTAGGATAATACATAAATGACCATCCTCCTATAACAACTTTACACACAATATTTTTTGACAAAATTACATACAGTACAAAACTAATTGAATGTAATTTTATTTTTTATCTTTAGTCCAACATATTTCACACCAACATTTTCAGGTCTTTTAATCTGAATTAAAATAATCTTTAAAATTAATAAAAGAATACTTTCTCACCTGGGTATATGTACAAAAGGACTGCAAGATGTTTTCCAATTCTGGTGGGAGTTTTGGTGGCAATGTAAGGACTGTTTGAGCTGAAACTATAATTAAATAAGGATAATATGACAATAACCATTTTTAAGTGATTTTAGCAAATTTGTATATAAAAATGTTACAAATATTTTAAAATATATTTATCACTTACCATCTCTTGTTATTATAGATTCTTTCACAAAGTTAGTGATTTGGACACTAGTCTCGAGGGATGTTTGAAGAGGTTTCACTTTCTTAGATGATTCCATAGGACTCGGCATTACCATTTCTTGAGAAAAAAATCTAAAAATATTTTATTTGTTTTATTCTTGACTACCAATTTAACTTTATGATAACAATAGTTTATGTAGAAATACAAGTACAAATTCTTCTAGTCCTTGACTCGAAATTAAACAGATATAAAACCTAATTTCTTATTTAAGAATAGAAATAGTTATAGTGGTTTGTAAATGAAAAATAAATATATTAACAAACATGTTGTTATTAGATTTTATTCCAAATATACGCACTTATCGTTTGCCTCCTCAGCTATTTTCTCTAAGGCAGGATCTGGCGAAGGCTCAAACTGACTATTGCACGCAACAATATCCGCGGGTACCAAAGTACACGCTTGGTCTATTTCCCATCTAAATGAACCTCTGCTCTTCTTTTTGTAGATTTTACACATACCTGGACTGCAATATTTATAAGGTTTTGTAAACACGTATTCAAATCTTTTTTTCATATTTCAAAATATAACAGTTACACAAACCTGCAAATGGGTTTATGCAAATTTTCAATTAATATTTTATCGAAAGGATTACGGACTTTTCCTTTAGTTGGAGGCGTAACTTTTCTATTATTTGGACTATCATTTTTATTATTCATTTCGAAAATAACGTAATATATTTAAATCATAACACCCATTTGCTTAAAATTTTTGACTATGATCTACATTGATGTCGAAGACAAATATGTTCTACCACAGATAATTATTTCGGATTCAATATACTGTGCAGTGCTATAACTTTTAATACCAATGATAGCAAAATGCGATGTTAAAATCAATAACGAATATTAAATTTTATTTTTCATTATTTCATTACAGATTTTAGTTGTTTAATTTAATTATGAAATTAGCATATTAATTGAACTAGCACTTAGTTAATTGATAATTAAAGTACAAGAAGATTAATTAAGATATATTTAGCACAGTCGTAGAGAACAATGAAACCGTCACTACACCAATTATCTTCCCGAATATTCTATACGAGCCAGCTGTGGGACAAAATGGAAGTTAATTCTATCTTTCACTTTTTATCCGGAGGGTCATAGTAATCCAACCAAACCGCTTTCCTCAAGGATGGTTGACGTCTGCCTGGTCCTTTTTAACTTTCTTTTCAAATATCTTTATATAAATAAAGATCATGGTCAAGGTTACATAAATGGGGAATCGTGCTAAAGTGTATCTCACAAACGATACGTTAGCCTAATTCTACGCGAAATAGAGAAGAAAGCAAATCAAAGACATTGCCAGCAACGTTTTCTTCATCAACGTTGAGCCAGCGTTGCCAAAAATGCGAATTATGGAAACGTATTACGATGTTGTCGTTATCGGTAATACTCGGGACTGTTGTCGTGAGTAATGTTTTGAAAACGTTGCCGTCAATGAAAACTGCCAATATTGTTATAAAATGTTGTTATCAAAACGGCTACCTCTAGGTCCCACAAAATAGGGGTGACAGCATGGGTTGACTCTCTCCTCGCCACCTTGTGCAGATAACCCCCGAAGCATCTGTGCCCTGAGAGTATCTGCACAAGGTGGGACGTCAGAGTCCCGTGTCGCCGATCTATCCACTGCTTGAGGTGCGGACGTAGCGCTCCAACAGGTAACAAACCCTCGGCCGGAGACTCCAACTCACGTTTCCACCGCTGGATCAGGACATTTTGTGCTCCTGCCCTGATCCCAGCCGCCTAAGGTGCTTCGCCCCTGGCGCTCGGTGCTCGGTGCCAGTACACTGCTGCGTAGACCTCCGCCTGGAGCTCCCAAGGGGGGTCACTTGCTATCGGTGTCGCCGCAGTGAACGACACCTTACGTGTACCCCCTGATCACCCTCACCGCGATGGTCCTCTGCGATTGTCGTAAGAGGACCTTAGAGTCGCTGGTGAGGGCATTCGTCCATGTGGGGGTACCGTAAAGGGCCATGCTCCGTAAAATGCCGGCGTACAACTGCCGGCACGGAGCACCCGGCTCTTGACATTGGGCAGAAGCCTACCTAAGGCCGCCGTGGTGGAAACTAGTTACAGGGCCAACGAGGAAAAGTGAGCCCCGAAACGCCACCTGCCGTCCAGGGTGAGACCCAGATATTTCATCTGAGCTTTAACCGCCACCTCGTTATCGTTTTATTTTTCATTCTAAGTTTATAAAAAATTAAACAAGTTTAACATGGCTATACATGTTTATAGATATTTTCAAACAATAAACATTTAAATTTAAACAAATAAACAAATCTTTTCTAATTATATTTAGTGAAAATTTCTTTATTATTATTACTTTTCCTTGGGTCTCTTTAAGTCGAAAATAAAGTTTTTTCACACACTTTATTTGTATGCAAAAGTTTAAAGTATAATTCTTAAAAATAAAGTAGAATTATTTATTATAAAGTATGGTTGGCAACCTTAGGCTTATCGCACATATAAGAAAGAGAGAGACAAATAGGTAGTCTCATTTGTTTTAAGACTCTATGTGTAACTCTATGATGTGTATTATCTATGATTGATTGTGACATAAATTTAAACAAATTTAGATTAAAGTTTAAAGCGATATCGTTAAGAATAATGCGTTGGACATATATTATAAAAGGGATTACTAGACAACCTATGATAGAAAAGTAATAAAGAAATTGACCAAACCATATTATAACCAGAGCTTATGGGTAACCGTTATAAGTTCTAAAATTGTCGAGATTTCGTTGCCTGTGCGCATGTTATGATAATCACAGTGCTAAAAGTCTGCCAAAATTCAATATATCAGCGATAAAGATATATAGAAATATGGATTATGATAAATTAAGCTGTGAGCCAATGGACGTAGATTTAAGCTATAATTCCGTAAACGCTATGGACATATCATACGCCGAAACATTTGATTATTCAAAAGTTATTATAAAACAAGAAAAAGATTTGGATGATTCAGACAAGGACTGTTGCAGATCTCCTTCACCAGTGATAAGTGATGTGAGGCAATCCGAAATATTTCTAAGTAAAAAAAATCAAATTAAACCTATAAATAATTATTACATTTTGTTATCTTTCCTAACCTTGTTACTGATATCAATTTTAACTTACCAGTTATCACTATTCAAATGTTGTGAAGATCTCAACTTAGAATCACTAAAGACAAAACTTCAATCTAGGCTGCATGGACAATCAGCAGCTATTGATACACTTATAAAAGCATTGGAACCAAATGTAAGCAAAATTATAATATTGTATGGAGGAACGGGAGTTGGTAAAACATTGACTGCTTCTTTAATACTAGAAAATAAATTAAATTATAGTAATATATATCATTATACTATGCCAAGCTTTGTACAATCCTTTTCATCTGAGTTGATGGTTGGACATACTTTCTGCAAGTCTTCAATGGTAGTATTAGATGATCTCCAAGGTTATGACATTACTAGTGTCGAGGAACACCTGTACGATCTGGTTATTAAAAGTAATAAACTGTCCAAGATTATAACTATAGTATTGGTGTACAATTGTGATAACATACATGGAATATTTCTTCACAAGTGTGAAACCTTTATATGGCAATTAAAAAAGAACCTCAATGAAATAGATGTTGCAAAAATCTTTATAAAATTTAATCCTCTCACTGAAGAACACTTAAAAAAATGTATAAAAAATGAGCTCAGAAAAAAAATTGTAAGTGAAAATGATTTAAATAAAATAGCGAAAAACTTCAATGTAACTGTTGATGGTTGTAAAGGTGTCTATCAGAAGATGAAATATTTAAATATTATTTAGTTTTGAGGTATGTGCTCAGTTGTTAGTTCGTAGATAGATATTTAATTATGAAATGTAAAGTAGATAGGAATATTTTTGATTTTTTTGTAAAATGTAAGTTTACATAATGACTGCCTTATTATTTATTTGTAATTTATCAAAAAATAAACAGTATAGAAAATAAAACACCTTATTTCTCTTACAATAACACAAACACTAGTTACAGGAATAGAATATTGTTAGATATATATATTTATATTATTAATATTGATATGTATCCCAAATAGTTTCAGGATTAATATAAATATAAACACTGCCTGTTATTATATATCTTTTAAATATAATAATTGTATATGAAAAATATAATGATCATTTAAGGTTAAATAAAAATTACTAACATGTAGATCAAAAAAACTTTATTTTAGAGAATGTTACATGATAATCGGCAATGCAGAGGTTTAAGAAATGATGTCAAATAGAAATATACTGACAAATGTTGTATACACCTACACTTTCACATTTCAAATTTATGCTACAACAAACTTCATCATAATAAAGAGTAAATTGTAATGTAATGAATTTTGTGGTGCATTAAAGTATAAAATACTTTGGTTAAACCCTAGCTATGACACAAAACGATCTCAATATAAGTAGGCAGGGGTGCAATATTAAATTGAAACTAAATATTCCTAATCACTCATTTAAGTACAGTGTACACCCTAATAATAAATTTAATACATTTTTCATAGTCTTAACAAACCATAATTTAATATAACACTCCATTAGGTACATTGCTCACAAATTCTAGATGAATTGTCAATGTTTTATAGATTCATATAATTCAAATTGATAACTTTGCTAATGGAGATGCTTGTGCATACCAGAAGTTGTACAAGTTTTATGATAAATAATAATAATGGTATATTGCACTGCACCCTCTTTACTTATATATCTATTCCAGAATCACAAAGCACACCAAGTTAATGAGTGATTCTTTTATAATAATACAATAGTATTAATAATTAAATGTGCATTACATGGCAACTTGTAGTAATGAACTGTAAGTACATATTTCTCATCAAGAAACTAATCTCCTAGTATTTTGTTACAATAATTATTCAGCCAATAGACAAACATTAATTTATTAAATACTCAAAAAGCCCCCCTAAACATTAAAGCCAGTTGGTTAGTGCATGCAATCAGGAAAAAGTGCTAATACAAGAAATGGAGAGCTGTCTTTTAGTTTCATTTTAAGTTTGAGGGATTACTGATATTTTGTGGAACACCATTGAGGGAAGACAACATATACTTAGTTACTGTTATTCTTACAATACTGTATATTCAATATATGGGGTATATTGAAAGATATTTTATGAACATTTGTGCATTGATGTGGGACAGTTATGTTTTTCTCATCATTCATCAATCAATTTGTAGGCATTTTAAAATACACTCTATAAATCAATGTTAGTTTAGGATATATATTTTTGTTAAAGTATATACTATACTCTATATTTGTTATAAAGATAAGATTTGTATTTATGTTAGTAACAAACAAAACTTAACAATTGTATGACTTGAAATATTTATTTTAATATAATAGATTAAATAATGTAATTACTCATATTTAATTATTCCATTTAGATAGTGAGACAGACCCTTCATATTACAAGTAAATTTAGTCTGAATAATGTGCTTAAGAATACTTTCTTAAAATAATAGTGTAATCTATTTTGTTGTGATGAAAGATATAACAAAAAATGATGATAAACTCCAACTTAATTTATACCAGTTAAAGATTTGTTTTAGTGCTTAAAGAAATTATATAAAAACAATAAATTTAAATTAAAAGGAGAGCTTATAACACATAGAAATAAAATATACAAAAATAAAAGAAACTAAAATAAAATATTAATCTGTATAGGTATTTTATAATATTCTTAGTTGACACTTTCAAACATGTAGTGTGCAAAATCATATATTTGTATGTATTTACACATAGGTTTTATTTAAGTATGTATAAGTTTCCAAATTAACTCACAACATTGATTAAACACTAAATATGCATAACAATAAAGACTAGAATACATTTTCATTTTTTACAGTTATTGGCACTAAAAATTATGATAATGGCACTATTATGCTCTCTGCATTCATATGAAATACACATAACCACAATCTATAATGCAAATATGTATAGTTAATAGTAACAATTCCAATTTTGAAGTTTATATTTATAAATTAGGTTTTGCTAACTATGCCATTTACAAAATTGTAAAAACAGTGATAAATGTCCATTAAATCTAAATTTATTTCTAGAAAATACTGATTTTCCACAGACTTACATTAGCACACTTCATCAGTGGAACTGTGCATGAACATCATGCTGTAAATATCACTTATCAAAGCTCCTCTTGTTCTTGCCGACTATTCCTTCTCCTGCACAGTTATCACCTCAGAATTGTCACACAAGAGCTTCTTTGTCATCAAAATGATATGATTAATAAAGTCATTCAAACTGTTAATTAATAACAAATTTTCAATTGGCCAAATATAATAATACCGAACAAATATTTAAAAGTGACATTATTATTACATTTTTAAAAAGCAAAAGCGCGGTATTTGTATCGTTAAATCTAAAATTGACCAAATTGATATAATTTACTTAAATCATTATCTCATAAATCAACATTTATAGACTTATAAGTACATGAAAATAAGTTTATAATAGTATATTCTATAATAATCAAGCAAATTGAAGTAACAATAATCTCTTTAATGTTGGAAGTTTAGTGCCAATAACTGCATAATTATTAATTATATCTTACTAGCTAGGTATTCAATAACAAATAGAACACCACTTTTAAGCACGACAAAACATTTATAGTTAAAAATGTAGAGAGACTTTTAGAAATGTGCTAATAATTCTATATATATTGAAAATTCTGCAGATCATTTGAAGGTACTTTTGTTGAAGATTCATTTTTATCAGATCTGCTAGTACTTTGGACTTTCTTGTTAACCAACGATTTGATTTAAATTCGTTGACAATTCGATCGTGGCCGAGATCATTATACTGTCACGTAATATTCTACTATAACTAGCATTAAGCATTGATTGATATTTCACCGGTATCACATTTTGCCACAAAGACGTATTTTGGGACCTCTTACTATTACAGAATAAGAAATAGCTTTTAAATTGCTTATATATTGATTGATTACCTATATTAAATATATTTTAATTCCCTGAGATTACAAAGAATTACTAGTAAAATTCGTGTAGCAGAATTAGATAATAGATTCTTAATACATTTTATTAGCCAAGGAATTTTTAACTTCAAGGTCTCAGATTATTCATGAAATGTTATTATGGTTTTTATAACGTCACCATTACATAAATCTTGAGTTTTGAGACCAAACTCTTCGGGCTTTGCAAAGCCGTTAATAAAAGGATGTAGTTAGGAGCGATGAAAATGAACGGCAGTCCATTTGTTGTAGCGTTTGTGCCAGATACGCGTTTCTTGTGTTTGGCCAGTAGAACGCCGCCCTTCTGCGTCTACACTCTGCGTAACACACACATATGCAATTATAGCTACGTCCTCACCAAGTAAGTGTACTCTAGGATTGAGAATCGTAGTGTTCGTTTTGACATGCGTTGGTGTATTATCGATGAAGAATTTATGAAACTCAACCCCTTCTATCAAGTTACCTAAAGCATCAGGGTCGAAGGAGGTCACATTGGGATCGCACAACTTGGAATATGTTTCGTAGTCGCCATTGTTTATGGCGTCTATCAGAACCTCAGTAACTTTGATAACTTCAGCTCGACGCAGTGAAGCATTGCTGTCACCGCGAGCTTTTCCGAAGGAATCAGCCTTAGATAGACCGTCTTCATCTTGATCTTTAGATATAACTGTGCACGCCCTGTCTACTCCTTTTTTGTCTTTATCCAAATCATCATCTTCCAAAGTAGTACTGCTATCGGTGGATTCCTTTACCTGTGATCCTTCGCTCTTTTTATTAACCATAGACTTGCCTGAAAAATTGCGTGTAGCAAGCATAGTTGTTAAAATTGCACCTTTCAGTTTGCGACGAGCATTGAATTTCTTCAAACAGTCTACAGTCTCCTGCCTGTGCATAACCGATGCAACACGTTCACGGTGGCAAATCCATGGGTGCTTCAAGGCTTCAGAAGCTGTAATTCGTTTGCTGGGATTTACAGTCAGCATTTGATTAATAAGACTTTTAGCTTCCGGTGTAACCGTGTCCCATTCAGGCGACGGATAATCGTAGGCACCGGCTTTAATTTGACCATATAACCGATGTTGATCTTCATCCCAAAAAGGCGGGTATCCTACCAGTAAGATGTATAAAATCACACCACAGGCCCAAATATCGACCGGTTTGCCATAAGGTTCCTTTTTTAACACTTCGGGTGATAAGTAGCCTGGAGTACCAGCAAATCCAAACCATGCTTGCTGTTCACCTTGTACTTCAATTGCTAGTCCGAAATCCGCTAACTTAACAGCCGCCCCTTTGGCTTTGCTGGCAAGTAATAGATTTTCTGGTTTCAAGTCTCTGTGGACAACCCCATTGTGGTGGCAGTGATGTACAGATTCCAATATTTGTTGGATGCAGTGGGACGCATCTGCTTCAGAATAAAATTCCCTTGCAACTATATCCTCAAATAATTCACCGCCAGTGACCAAATCGAACACCAGATAGTGAAAATGTTCTTCTTGAATTGAATCGTGTAATCTAACGATATTAGGATGTTGCAATTTACGGCAAATTCGTGCTTCCCTTTCTAACTTTTGGAAATCTCTAGCTGAAAGCTTCTTGGTATTGATTATTTTGGCAGCAAACTCATATCCAGTGGATTTTTGAACAGCGCGTCTCACAATAGAGAATGCTCCTTTCCCTAATTCTTCTTTAAGGTCGTAATTGTCCGAAAAGCGAGTACTAACACTTTCACGATTTGGATTGGCCATGTTTAATTTAATAAGCTAAATTTACCTGACTGGAGTAGTCACTCGCTACTCAACTTTGAACGCGTTAATCTTCTTTTCAGCTTTAAAACTGTAACAATTAAGAAATATTTGTTACACTCAATTATACAATGAAAAAACTAACACTGGTATTTAGTAAAATCACTATATGAGAAATATCACTTAGAACAACATTTAAAAATAAAATTGGGTATTTATCAGACACAACTATTTGAACATTCCTAATTTTGAATCGAATAGATTCATCATAATTTTTAATATTATTGCTCATATTTAAAAAAAAATTAAATCATCAGTAGTTTTTGGTCTTTATACACAAAATCGAATCTAACATAAGAAGCAACATACAATAAAATCGAATAAAATAAATCAAAATGTAACAATATTGTCGTAAATTACCTGTAATGGACGTTTTAATAAATTATGCTTTTATAATTATTACTCTACGAAGAACTAAAACTTAAAGTATTTTTTCGTGAGACGACGTTCTCTCGAAAGAAATATGTATTTTCTTTAGTCGATATAAAAAACATTTCTTTCATAATACAACTATTAAAGAATCCAGAATAAGAAGTAATAATTTTCCTTAAGCGATACTTATAACCAATTACATAGCTATTTTAAGTATTTATTATAGAAATTACTGAATAAGTAGTCTTATCAAATCAACAGTTTTTAATAATATTACAAGCTATTTTAGTCATCAAAGCTAAAAACGCAGAGATGCCTAGACAAAAGTTATCATGATCACAAACATAGACTTCTAATATTAACACTACAGTACCGGGATGACATTTCGTTAGCACAAAATAATCGATATACCATTGTCTCAACATACACCAAAATCTGGAGGACTGAATAAACTATGTAATTAAATACAAAATGAACCCTATCACCAATAAAAAATACTTATCTGATTTAATATAAAATTAATAATTTAAGCATATTGTATTAGGAAGATCGGTGCGCAACTTTTGACGATATTCTTAGCAATTATAACTTGTGCTCGCGATGTATTTTTAATGTTAAACATGTTGCTGAAGAAACCAAAGAAATTATTCTACAACGACGCGATATGATATTCAAAAACTTATTTACCTATAATGTTCCCATTTTACACAGTATAAACGGGATGAAGACCGAAAACTAAGGGCCTGGTCCTACACCACACTCTCCTTCTGCTCGGGACACGAGCTTCGGGGTCAAACTCATAGACATTTGTGTGTTACCATTCTCATGTTAGCTAAAATATCAAATAGTCACTTAATTATTTAAAGGGTTTTCGTGACATGTTTTACAGTGATTGCATCAAGAAAAGAACGGCCAAGCCGTATCACTATATAATAACAACATTTCATAAGGGAATAATAAGTTATAAATACTTTAGTGATGTATTTTTTTGGCGTGTCAACACCGATGTGAATGTAAAATCGATAGACTAGCGCAGCGCCGTACCAAAGACCAAACTTCATGTAGTAAACAGCGCCATCTAATGAAATAATTGTGCTTTGTGGCTTGGTGTAATGTTATAGGCAATTTATTTTACAGCCGATGACGATAATTATACATTTATCTTTAAATGTTCTAGATTTCACTTCGAAACTATTTACATCATAGAGTTGTTATTCATTCTATGACTTACATTCGCCTCATTTTAGAAATAAGAATTTAAATTTTATTTGTTATCACTTGTGTTTTAATTATTTGAACAATTGATGTTTTGTTATATTTTATCGTATAAACTTAATTTTTATTTACATATTTAGGGCATTTATTTTTAATTTCTTTGAATAGATAGTTTGAATGAAACTATTGGAACAATTTGACGATATAAATGAGTTACTAAATGTGTATTTGTTGACTGACTCATTTATCAGGAATCTACGATTATGATCTCTAATTAGCTTATTAACTTACTTATCGTAGGTATATACTCGGTATTTAATTAGATCTTAGGGATATTTATTCGAAATATATAATGTTGACTTTTGAGTTCGTAATAATTATTATTTTGATCAGTAATCATCATAAATAATCATATTAATCAAATGGTAACTATCTGTTAGTAAATCAATGAAGCTGGTTCGATGTTTACCCTCAACAAAAAGGATCAAGACTTTTTTTTTATTTTTTGTTAAAAGATTGGTTGCTTGGTTGAGCTCTGTAAGCTATTCAGTAGGTAACCAGTTATTCTGATATTTCAGAAAAGTTCATAGTTTATCTTTTACAGGAAAATTAAATTCAGGGAACTTAGGGATATTATAACCAGCAAGTAATAAATAATATATATTTTTTAAATATTCAGTATTCATATTCAATAATTTCTGATAGATATTTGTCTGTACACAAACCAGAGTAACGGACCGGTTCAAATAAAGCAACCGTTAAATACCCAGTTATATTCACAAAAATCAAAACGGGTCCCCATCTTGCGCAAGTGTAGGGGGACTAAACAAGGGCTTTCGCAGCGGGCCCTTCCGAAATTCGACGGTGCACAATGCACCCTCCGTACCATCCCCACGCCACTTCTCTTATTATTACGCGACTCCAGTTCATGTCCCCACATTGTTCATATTATTTTTATATTGGTACTCGCTTGACGTGTTGCTTAAATTCAGCGTCTTGATCTTTTTAAAGTGAATAATCTTGTGACAAATTGGACGTAAGAAGCGAAAGACCTGTGCGAAATTGCAAAGGTATTTGATCTTTCCTGCATCGTTTGTCACCTAATATTTGTAGCGAAGGGAAGTATTAAGGTTTCGAACGCTGCGGTCGTCTCATGTTGCTTTTCTCATGAGTGGACGTGTAAAATAATAACTAGATAGTAATATGTGGTAAGAGCCTCAGATGCACGGCGTCTCTGCTTCGTCCGCAGGCCGTCCACAGAACAACAATATCGATCGACGACTATCTC
This sequence comes from Napeogenes inachia, assembly GCA_959347355.1. Classification (NCBI taxonomy): domain Eukaryota; kingdom Metazoa; phylum Arthropoda; class Insecta; order Lepidoptera; family Nymphalidae; genus Napeogenes; species Napeogenes inachia. The sequence goes on along the minus strand of OY365799.1, from coordinate 2,820,519 downwards.
TGAGTACTATGTTCTGTGTTTGGTGATGGCTTCAATTTGGCGGGAGACGACGCGACGCGTTTTCAAATATAATTTGGTAAGTTTACTTTTTTATTTTAAACTTGCGTGGTGTTATTTTGGTTTTTATAACTATTTCAAAATACTTATGTTGTGTTGATTTATGTAAAATAAGCGCGAAAATATATTATATTAGTTTTAAAAGCATAATAAACACAAAATATTTTGGAACACTTTTAAAAAATATATTAAATAAACTAAAAATGCTATAGGATTAGTTACCGAGGTAATCTAATCTAAACCTTATAAAATCAACAATAAAGTCGACATTATTGTGATGCTCTTAAGTCAAAAACAAAATGTACATACCCACAAAGTTTCACATAAGACGAAATCATGAGGGGATAACAAGTAACATACGGACGGACGGAAGAAATTAGAAGGGGCTTCCCATGATATAATATATTAACAATGAAGCTAAAACTATTACATTTTTCTATAAAAATTAAAGTGGAATAAACTAACTTTACCTATTTTTTAAACTCCTAAATCAAAATTTGGATTGATTGGTTGGATTTGCAGCTTTTACAAAGAACCAATACTCATAAAAAAGTAATTACTAGGTATCATTGGAATAAATAAATGAAATTTGATTGCTGCATCTATACACAAAAAAAAAATGCTATGAGTGTGTGCCTACACTTAGATGTATGTAGGTAAATAACGATCAAAGAATTGACGTTGGATCTCTATCGAATACGATTACTTTTCTCACACGTTGACTTCTATCAAAAACAAATAAATTAGACGGAATAAAACATATTCATATACTTACTTATTATTCCTACTATTAGGTAATCAAATCATGATTTGTTTTGGAAATGTTTTGGTTTTACGCTTTTGAGGTCGCATTTTACCAGCCGTATTAAAATATATTTTTCAATATCAATAATTTCAGTAGTTATTATTATATCCTTTATGTACCTATATATATGACACATTTCAACTATAAAACCTACCCTGAAATGTCTAAATTACTCGCGAATAAGTTCCGTGTAAATTCAATTCTGAGTCTTAGTGTCTTTTGCACAAGTTTCTTAGGAATTGCTAAAGTATCTTAGTAAGTTTATTGATAAAATAAAGACATAAGAACGATCGATTGTAATAGATAGGGAAGCCGAAATATGCGAGGAAATATCCAATCACATTAGTGTTTACGTCGCACAAAACACAAATATCACGAACATGTAAGGGTCTGTTTTTACCTTAGGATTACGTAACGAAATACACAGATCATATCGACTACAACTACATAAAATAGCAGTATCGAAAAACCGCCAAGTGATTATTTCTATAACTAATACTCCATTTAACCTAACTCACATAAGACTGACAAAAACATGGTAAAGCAAATATACGATTCTGTGTGCTTTGCCAAAAGTCCCGCCAAAATCTATACATCAAAAAACAGACTGTCTAATCTAAACAGACGCAAAAAATTAAAACGTACTTTCATTATGGATATCGTACAGTAACTTATGGCCTTACGAAAAAGGACATCATATATTATAATCGGAATTAGAAAGTTTATATGTAGGTACACGATAAAACTTAGCTGTCTAGAAATACACTGAATCCATCAAAGAATAAATTCGTACGCAGGAATACTTTTATCTCAGAAGTTATAAGTCTACTTGAACTTGGGATATGAGTTTCTCTTAAATATACACATATCCTATACATATTAGGAACGTGCTGAAGCCACGTGATACAGGAACAGGGCTGCCATTGACGTCATCACTGCCACGATATCTTATTTTCCTTTAGGATAAAATTTTTCTCTATTTTTAGAATCTCTGAGTTGTGAAATGATAGATGTCTATTGCACCATTACTTGTGTTTAATATTTTATCTTTTTATCTGTAATTATTTCATATTTAAGAAATAATTATCTGACGTTCTTGTTCTTAAGATCATTTCTTAATATTCTCATTTACGTCTTTGTGAATAATAACAGAGGCAAGTCAGGAGACAATCCCTTTGATGATAGAAGGTAGTTATTAGTTAATACCTTTGTCAGACCCTTCTTGACGTGATGAGATATTTGGACAAACTGAATACGAAACCGTATTTGTTATTAGGCCCGTGTGACATACAAGATGACATACGGCCGGCTACAGCGCTCTGGCCAATATAAATGCTAATACTGGTTGGAAACTGCTATTACCTACTATCTTTATGAATCGTAGTTAGTTCTATTTTGTGCACGGGTTTGCTAAAAACCATTTAGTATATTTTTTCATACATCATTTTAGTTATATTTTTCGAATATGTGAGAATTCCAATTTGCAATTTTGTCTTAAACATGCTAGTTTTATAAAGTAGTTTTTAATAAATAAGATAACTTGATCTGTAGAGATTCGACATTGGTATTAAGGACAATGTGAATGGAGGCTGATACCCGATCCTACGGTGTAATGTTACACGCAATCGCAATCTGCACACAGCTGATAATTATTAATTAAAACATAAATATATTATTACTTTGTTATCCATTCATGAACAGCAAAGATAAAGAACATGCATGTCGCGTTGGCACTTTTCAGCAAGTTTAGTGAACCGTACCAACAGATTTGTGTTTGAATAATTCATCCTCGTTTCAATTTTGGTATTTGGGGCATTTCTTCTTTCAGATATAATAGACTTTATGTCTTACGTACTAACGTCCAAAAGGTTATACAACATTTTTCTTTAAATACAAAAAGTATACTGGGTTGTCGTTTGTTTATAGGGGAGTAATATCCTGGTTCATGCCCAATATCTCCTGTGGATATGATATACGAGTGTCGAGAATTAACTTTACTCTTTTAGAATCTGGCAGAAAATTAAGATTATTTATGTTATCTATACATATAATAAAATTGTCACTGATCCATTTCTGTACATGGAAAATAAAAAAAAAACATACTAACTTGCACTTTATAAGAGCAAGAGAACCCAAAACAATAGTTTTTCAGTTTGTCTGTTTGTCTGTGTCTTTACTTAACATTTAGTGTTTATTTCATCTTAATCGGATAAGAAATATAAAAGTTATGTCACTCACGTAATAGGTGCCACGCAAATCTTATTCTATATATACAATAAATCCGTAGAGAAGTAGTCTTTGTACATAGAATATGTTTAAAATAATATACCAGGATGGTAAGTAATAACTAACAGAACCCATTTTCTGCATTTTTTAAATCTTTGCCTGTTTATCTAAAATCTGTTTAAATGTTTTCAAAAAATATTTTATTAATTTAATATATTGTCATGGGATTCACGTTATATTTAGTTTATTTTTTTATCAATCGGTTAACAAATAAAGAAGTTAATAATCTCTTATTGTCGTACCATTGCTGCTTACCAGTTTGAAGGTTTATAGTTTTTTCATACATTGTAAGTACAAAGGGTACGTTTTATCAAAATCGAAATCTACGCGTACGAAGTCGCAGGCACAGCTAGTTTCTTATATACCATCAATTTCTTAAATCATTTAGAAAACGAAATTCGGTATGCATTTAATATTGAGAAGTGATTCCAGTCAAGGAAATATGTTATTTATATTTGGAGTTCAAACAACCATGAGATTGTAACATGAAAATCAAGCCACCCTCAATTTCCATCAATGTCCAATTTAGCCGCCGTTTTCAATTAACTGCTTGATAAAAATTGATTTAAAAACCAATTGTAATACCTTCTTTACATCTCCAATTCATATTTTTAATATATATGACACGTTGTATTAATCCCAAATCATGTTCTTCATTTACTGGCACATAACCATTTTTTTTTTTACCCACGCTTTGGGAAACCGTACCGTCGCTCTGCCAATTGAGCCACCGGACCGCTATCCGGTTCCAAAGGTCGCGGGTTCTAATCAATGGCCGTATCGTTTATCTTTTCTTCTATATAAATTAAAATAAGCCTAACTGGGCTATACTTGTAAGTAGATATATTCAATCATTGTTAATGTTTCGTCACAGAAATGTATCAAAAAGTTACTAGAACAACACTATTACCTAAGTATCTCTTAAGATTTTTTTTAAGTTAAACAGTTAAACAACTTTGGGCCCGAAACTTTCAGTTAGCAATTTTTACAAGCATGAATATCAATTTGTTACGGTTAATCACATCACGCGTGTTCTCTTTGATGTTCCCGACTGCTATTTTTGAGCTACCGTTTATGACTATACTAAAATTTAGCGCAATTTATACATTTCATAACAAATTTGCGACTATAAATATCACGTACCTATCAATATCAGAATCATGTTCTTGAATATATCCATCTCTTTTTATTCTGACAATATGTCAAGTTGGCAGTAATCCTAAAGGAACGATAAAGGTTTTCCTTGATTGCTGCGAATGAAAAGCCGGTCTTTTTATAAAGTAAAGCCGGTAATCAAAGTCTTATCGATCTTTGGGTCCCGGATATCTGCGTAGACGGTATACCTTTATAGGTACTTCCCTTTAATAGCTAATGTCAATCAAGTGATAAAATTCTCGGCGTCTCATTTATAAAGTTATTTAATATTTTCTCTCAAAATACTCAAACAAATATTATTTTGTATATAAGAAAAGTTTTCCAATCTGGCTTTTAATCCTTTTCATAATAAGACAGTCAAGACTGAAACGTTGAAGCTCCGGAAGCCTCGAAATTGAAGTAAGCAATTGCTGTCACTTCGGACGCCTAATTTGAATGCGGTTTCAGAATATCTAGGTTTTAGTCACGTTTACAGGTAGAATTTATGTTGGTTTAGGTTTTAATAAGTTTGAAATCACAGTATTTGTAGGTGGCTAATGTTGGTTTTAATGTGAAATAGGGAAATACTAATTTCGACCTACATATCAAATTTTATGGTATATTAAAACATTTTGAGACCAAAATTGTGTATAAACTTTATTTTACCTTAATGTCTATAATCATATATTTAAGTAAATAAAATAAAAATAATTTATATATTGCTTTTAAAATATTAGAAAAATAACCATTTTTTATTTTAAAACAGTCCAGTTAGTAACCTAATTGGTTTGTTTGTCTGTTACGTAATAAGGGTGAGCTGTATCGAGGGGTAAGGGAGTTGGGCGTGCGTGCCCTATCTTTAAAAAATATACCAGCGTCGTTTCTAGAAAATAAAACATGAATAAATATATTAAGAAATACTGCTCTTGCTATATTATAGTGGGCATATTTAAATATATTTAGGATATTAATAAATGTTCTCTTAATACACTAAATATCAAACCAGAACTCTAAATAAATCGATAGAACGGCAGGGAGTCTGCAAAATTTAATTATTAACAAATATCTCTAGGAATTTTACGAGTACTAAAAGCGTAAAGAAATAAATTGCTCCGTGGAGAAGGGCGGCGGGCAGACGGTATGACGCCGGGGCGCCCGCCGCCCGCCCTCCGCATACTGATGACTACTAAAACATAACTACAGAGAAATTGGTACATATTAAAACACATCCTCATACGAGGACATAAACCTACTTTTATGAAATGTAGTAATAATTATCGCTTTGTGATCGTGAAAATAAAATTGATCCATACAAATTTTATTTTCGTATACTTCGTGACATGTTTTGAATTAACCAATTTATAACATAGATTTAAAAACCAGACTTGGTTTAAGTTAATTTAATGACGATAAATGACTGAGTTTTTGACAATTAGGTACATTGTACTGTAGTACCAACAGTAACTAATAGGTAAGAGTAGAGTTCACAGTTCCTGAACATAAACACGCCTGGAGAGTGGCAAAATGACGTCAATGTGGTACACATATACATTTTTCATTTCAAGATACACTACAAAAATATAAATATGTGTATAAACTTCTATGGCTGCCCGACCTCTTTGATCTATAAAGTAAATTACCTGAACACTTGAAAAAGAACGCGTTCTACGATCTTTTTAGATACTGATCTTGAGATAAAAGATAAAACTTGGGGGTACGAAACAATGCTTTGAGAAGCAAGAGGTTGATAAACTTATTTAATAACATGAAACAATCAGCTGGGGTTGGAAGCTTCAACGCGACGTGTCCCGACTTATATTACGATCTTTAATGCGAAGATATTATGAATTCAATTTCAGGAAAAGAATCATTTTTCAGATATTAAGTATATTTCTGTGTAATACTTGAAACCAGCTGTTTTGTTCAACAAAATCTTTATACCTAACATAAGTGTTGGTTTATGATACTAGCTGTAAAATACTGAAATGTTCACTAAAAATATTTTACAGGTCTAATCAAGCAGCGACATATGTTTTTCATATAATGCTACAAAAATACACCAGATCATACTCGTAACCTGAATTTCAAAAAAGCTTTCAGTAACGCTGTGAAATGAATACGTAAAGGCTTTACAATATTCATTCTATTGTTCGATCCGATTTCTTATTATCGTCTTTATTGATATGCACGTCGGGGAGCAATCCTTTCTGTCATCACTTGTATGCCACCTACTGCTAAAGAAAAAGCTTGCCGTTCTGGCGAAGGTTCGGCAGTACTTTACACCGGGACAGCTTCTTGTTTTATACAAAGCACAGATCCGGTCGTGTGTAGAGTACTGTGGACACATATTTGCTGGTGCCGCAAAGTCTCATCTTGCGGTTCTGGACTCAATTGAGAGGCGAGCAAAGAGGCTTATAGGCGATCCCGAATTGGTCGGAGCCGACCTCCAAAGCCTTGAGCACAGGCGTAGAATTGCTAGCCTCTCAGTATTCTATAGGATACATTTTGGTGAGTGTGCGCTGGAATTACACAATTTAATTCCCCCGTCCCCCTTCCATCACCGGACGTCCCGACGCACGGCAGGTTTTCATTCTTTTGTTGTGGACATTCCACCTGTCCGAACGAAGCGCTTTGCTTCCTCATTTTTACTGCGTACAGCAAAAGATTGGAACAGCTTGCCTGCGTCGGTATTTCCGACCGAATACAATGTGGGTGTCTTCAAGCAAAAAGTGAATAGGTTGCTAGGGTAATGCGCCTTACCACCTAAGACTACATTCCACTTACCATCAGGTGGAATGTAGTCAAGCATTGCCCTAGATCATATAAAAAAAAAAAAAAAAAAAAAAAAAAAAGGCAACCTGTTGAGAAAATAGGTTTTGGATGTATTTTAGGTATTTTCAGATTTAACTTTTTAAAATATTACGTTATATTGATCGAAATTTTTATGAGCATATTAAATAAGAAAGCTTATTACAATTTTAAATAAATATAAATTGAAAAATACAAGAGCAGGGATTGGAACTCGCGACCTTTAGAAAACCCTTCTGTCACTCTACCAATTGAGCTAACGCGTCGGTGAATTGAGAATTCTATATATGATCGTCTTTATCATTCTATATTAATTTAAAATCTGCATTATATTCTTTAGCATATTACAAAATATTAAGATTCATGTCATTATCCTGTGAGAAGCATTTATAGGCTCTTTTAGTAAATTTGAATTTCTGTGGCGTCCGCCATTAACTGTATGAATACTAACGACCTTTTGAAATATTTGATAAAAGAATAAATATCTAGTTTATAAAAACTGAATATTATTTTTTAATTGATTTATCGGAGTTTACTTATATTTTATGAATTTAGTTACGGTTTTATTTTGAAATATACCTACTTTTATTTATTAAATAATATTTAGATGAGATCTATTTGTATAGCTAATGGAGTAACTTTTTTTTTCTATTAATTTTTGTTACGTAAATACATATGAAAGGGCTTTTGCTTTAAAAGAAACTGACTATATAAAACCGTTGAATTTAACAAAAGTGAAATACAAATAGTCCGTGAGTGAAATTTTTCTTCAAGATGCTTAGAACTGCTCAAATATTTATTTTACTCGAAACGGTAAATTACTATAAAAATTTATAAAATCTGACAAGTCGACATATTCGCACATTGTTACGGAATTCTGGAATAAAAGAAAAACATTTAAGATTTATGGCTATTTTTTTCTTTTACAAATAAATATGTAATCTTGTATTTTAATTATTTTATTATATTAATAAGGAAAAACGTCTTAAAACTTAGAAAAATATTTTATTATGCAACTAGCTGTTGCAGCGACTTTGTCTGCCGTCTACCATTCAGACTCAAAATACCTATATAAGTAAACAAACTAATTTATCGGGTAAAATTAGAGAATTTTCCTGAACAAAAATATCTAATTTTGTGATTTATATACAAAGATAATCGTAACGTAGTTTTCGTATCGTATCGTAATGTATCGTAATCGTATCGTAATGTATTTTAATTACAGCCAAACCAGTTTTAGCATCAAGAAAATTAGAAACTTTCCGGATTAAAAAATATCTTATATGTTGACTGCTAAAATCTAAAACCATACCAAATTTAATTAAAATCAGTCTAGTAGACTTTTCGTATTGCGCGAATAAACAAATAAAAAATAAATAAAAACCAAGTTGTTTAAACTCCTGTGTTCTTAACTCGTAACGTTTCTTTCTTTTTGTGTTGTTTTTATGGATTGAACGGATTTTGGCGTATTACAGTTTTATATATATACAGGGTTATTTGTAACTAGGATCCGCCACAATGCGCTGCGGGAGTTGAGCTGAGCGCCCTCCCCCTTTTTTATGCTACTAAAGTCGATCCATACCGCGCCCAAAGACTTCCAATGAAGTTGCTGGCACCGGAAAGGTTAAGAGTAACGATTGGCGAGGGCGCGCAGGTTCAGTTAAGCTTAAGTCTATGGGAGATACAGTTTTTTTTGACCATATCTTTAAAACGGAACAATATTTTTTTATTCTCTTTCTTGGAGAACAAGCCCAGTCACGTCCTTGATATGCGTGCTAATTTTGGTTAAAATTGGTCACCTGATTTTTCTGTGATGTCGCCTCAAAAAATTGATTCCCAAACGGTTAAGAGCTTCGCTTACGCTCAGCTCAATTAGTTGACCACCTCTTGCAGGCAGCCTCTCTGCATAAATCCCAACAACATTTGTTCTACGACTTTTAAAAAACCTTGATAAACGGCACAAACAACAGGAAATAATATAAAAAAAAAATTATTGAACTCTGTGTCTTAGAGTACGACATACATAATACTTAACAATTATTTAGATGATATACACATATTAAAACACTGAAAACAATATTTTATAATCGTTGAGCCATTTTGATCCGTTTTTCAATTATTTTCAATCATTCTATTATCAATTCCATCTTCATCATGAATTTCACAGTTTATAAATGTAACCAATATTTTATGGTAACTAAAATACGTGAAGTCGTGTAAGTCACTGTTACATTCGATTTTTTCAATGTATCTAGTAAAAACCGCATCGATACGAGCGCCTTTCACTTTATCCCTACTCCGCGGCCGACCGTCACGCGACATGCAACACACAGACGAAAAAGTTTGAGACGATGTAATAAAAGTTTTACTTTAAAAAAATATATATAAAGCTTAGTAACATCAACAGCTAAAAATATTTTCAACCTTATACCTCACAAATATGGTTCGTTTGCTATTGTTAACTAAGTTAGGGTCTTTTGTAACACGATAACAGAAAGTCTTTAAAATGAAAAGGCTTGTTGAAAAAAAATACCTTTATATAAGAAAAACATTTATCCTAAACTCAACCTTAACCAGTAAGCAATAAGTTCATGATACATATTAACAACTTGGTGTTTACGTTGAGCTTGATAGTATGCGGAGTGTTAGGTTATTTTCGTTACGGAATTTCTGGATTCGTGTCCCCAGTCAAGGCCCGCGATAGAAGCTATGCAATAGCTTAAAAATTGCTCCCTCTTTTACTTATTACTCTGTATTTTGTAAGAAGTGCTTAAAAGGTGAACTCGCGGGCGCCATACCTACGCTCAGAGTTAATGTCATTTCAGAGGAAAAAAAATATTTGTATGGGAAAATTTGAATTTTAAAAACTTATAATTTTCAAAAGTACAACAAATATTTTTGGGATTAATGTAGAGAGGCTGCCTGCAAGAGGTGGTCAACTAATTAAAAATAACCCTTTATATGTATATGTACATATATATATATATATCGCTTTATATTCACACTAAGTTTTAAAAATGATTACTGTTTCGTTAGTTTCATTAAACGACTTGGTAAAACTGGCTGAAAATCAAATGAATGAACAAAAAGCCTCCCAATTAAGCCTCGCATATTAAAATACTAAGTACTAAAGATGAAAATTGTTGTTTATTTTAGTTTTTTATTATCTATATAATTACATGTAGTAAGTAATTAAATGTTTTTTTACTTTTGAGATTTATTTGCTGTCGCGTTTTTGTTATCACAATTGATAAATATTTTTTAAAATGCTCTTAGTTCAGAATTCTCATTTTTCTGTGAATTTTTGTTTGTTTATTTTTGTTTTATACCTATTATAAAGCAATGCAAGAAATTTAAGAATGCTGTTTAAAAAACCTTTGGCAAAAGTCTTGATATAGATCTAAATTTCTGTTGCATGTAGACATGGGCGCCGCCACGATTATTTTCAGGGAGGTGCAACTCCATCTATACCTACATACTATTTGCCAATATTAAATATAGAAATAAACAGGTATAGCATATGGAATATGGATAATAGAATTGTATAAAGTACTTTTTCTGCGATCTGTCTGACAGTGACAGCAGTCTAGTAAATAGTAGTAGTAAATAGGACGAACAATAACTTTGTATGGAATTTGGCTAATTGACGACATATATACATCTACTTCACTCACTCCATATATTCATTTTTTCTAACACTCTGTCGTTCTAAACTGTGCAGAATTTTCAAATTTGCTAAAAATAACTATTTAAATAAACTTGTCGGTCAAGGTTACGACGGGTGTGCTGCAATGGCAGGTCATATAGATGGCGTTCAGAAAATTATTAATGATAAATATCCTTTTTTTTATATTATCTAGGGCAATGCTTGACTGCATTCCACCTGATGGTAAGTGGAATGTAGTCTTAGGTGGTAAGGCGCATTACCCTAGCAACCTATTCACTTTTCTCTTGAATGTATCCACATTGTATTCGGTCGGAAATACCGACGCAGGCAAGCTGTTCCAATCCTTTGCTGAACGCAGTAAAAAAGACGAAGCAAAGCGCTTTGTTCGGACAGGTGGAATGTCCACAACAAAAGGATGTATCCATCCTGCCGTACGTTGGAACGTCCGATGATGGAAGGGGGTCGGGGGAATTAGATCGTGTAATTCCTGCGCACACTCACCAAAATGTATCGTGTAGAATACTGAGAGGCTAGCAATTCTACGCCTGTGTTCAAGGCTTTGGAGGTCGGCTTCGACCAATTCGGTCCAATCGCCTATAAGATTCTTTTCTCGCCTCTCAATTGAGTCCAGAACCGCAAGATGAGACGTTGCGGCACCAGCAAATATGTGACCTAGAGTACTGTGGTCACACGATCGGATCTGTGCTTTGTATAAAACCAGAAGCTGTCCCGGTGTAAAGTACTGCCGAACCTTCGCAAGAACGGCAAGCTTTGCTGATGCTTTGCTCTTGCTCTGGACTCAATGAACCGACCAAAGTTGAGGTTCGAGGAAATCTCTAAGCCTAACAACTGAAGCTGGTCCCTGTATTCCAAGGATTTTGGAGGTCTGCGTTTTGGTGGCGTTGAACTTGACAAGATTGGCATTGCTCCATGCGGAGACTGCCTGAAGTTTGTCATTCAAACGTTGCACCATGGCTTCTCTTTCAGACTGTACTTGATCTCGACTAGCCCGAGTACTCGGCAGATATCTTTCTACAACTGTGCTGTCGTCTGCGTACCTATAGATACCGGGCTTCAACAGATCATTAATGTGCAGCAGAAAAAGAGTTTCAGAAAGAACGGACCCCTGAGGCACTCAGGCATTTATTGTCAAGGGTTCCGAGGAACACCCGTCGACAACTACTCGGAGAGATCTCTGGCTCAGAAAGTCCGTTACCCAGCCGATCAGACCAGGAGATATACCGTACGCTGAAAGCTTGCTTATAAGGCTCGCATGCCAGACCCTGTCAAATGCCCTCGAGACGTCCAGAGAGACGGCGACCGCTTCTCCGTTCTTCTCGATGGCCTCGCCTAAAATGTGTGTAGCATACACTAGTTGGTCCCCAGTAGACCTATTACGGCGAAACCCGTACTATCGTTCACTGAAGAGATCGTTACCTTCTAGGTATGCTAGTAGGCGTCAGTTCAATACACGCCCCATAATCTTGCAGAGTATGGAGGTGATTGAAATCGGTCTGTAATTGACAGGATCCGCACGGCTGCCTTTTTTGGCCACGGGTTGCACGTTGGCAAGCTTCCAGGATTTCGGCACTATTCCAGTCATGAAAGAGAGGCGATACAGACGTGTCAGTGCAGGAGACAACTCAGCTGCACATGTCTTGAGCAGAATGGCTGGTATACCATCAGGACCACTGGCTTTATTCACATCTAAACGACACAATGTTCTCCTCTTTGTTAGTGATGCGGATTTCAGGCATCGAAATACCGCAGTGAGGAAGATGTGCTGGAGAAGCATTGCCAGTGTCTAAAAGTGAATTATCAGCAAACAGAGAAGCAAATACATTCGCTTTCTCTGTTGCTGTGTGGGCCAGGGATCCATCCGGCTTCAGCAGAGAAGGCAGTGAGGGTTGGCAGAAATTCGACTCGATCGCTTTCGCAAGAGACCAGAAAGCTCGACTGCCAGTTGGTCTGACAGAGAGCTTTTCACCATTCTTAGCGATTCGATCGAGACGAGCCTTCCGCAATGCCTTTTTGTAGGACTTGGCAGCTAGGTTAAAGGCTCTCTTCTTTGTACTTACATCCGGAGTTTTGCGGCTTCGAACATCAGCCCAAATGAGGTATGCCGAATGTTTTCGGTCTTGAGCATGACCACATTCGGCATTAAACCATAGGCGAGCTTTGCCACTGACGGGAACTTCAGCAAAAGGAATAAAATACTCCATTGCCTGATGCACCACATCGGTTATAGCATCCGCGCAACTCGACGGATCCAAAGAAGAGAAGCAGACCTGCTGCCAAGGATAAGATGCAAAGAAGTGCCGCATCTCATCCCAATCTGCTAATTTGTATTTCCATACTCGCCTAACACTATGTGGTTCGAGAGCTGGAGGTGTATATGTAAACACAGATTTCACCAGACAGTGATCGGAGGTTCCCAAGGGGGAGGTGACCTGACCACATCGCTTGCCTCACCAGCTGAAAGAGGTCCAAGGACAATGCAAAGTTCCGCTTCTCTTCCAGCATGGTTGGTTTTCTGGTACAGGAACAGCCAGTCCTGATGACAAGCATTAAAGTCCCCCAGAAAGACGAGCTGCGTTGAAGGGTACTGATGCAAAGCCATATCAGCAGCCTCACCGAGATACTCAAATAATCGAGTTGTCTCCTGGTCACCGCTGTGCGAACGGTAAACACAGGAATACAGGATTTTTTCGTCTTTTGAGTCTACTAAAACCCATATAGAAGAAAAAGTGGGGTCTTCAAGGTGACAGAGACGCTGGACACAGAGGTCGTTCTGCACGAACATGCAGACTCCGGCACGTGAGCGAAAGTTGTGCTCTAACGTGTATCCGGGATAATTCAGGTGCGCAGCACTCAAAGGACATTGTATCTGCGTCTCCGTCAAAAAGCGATGGAAAGCCGTCTCTGTCTGCGGGCGGCCAGCGGAAAGCCGTCGCTTCGGATTCCGCTACCCTCCTCGACTAGACACCCGACAAAACAAACACCAACCCGACGTCAAACCAGTTCGCCAACGCACCACAGCTGTTCAGACCTATTTCCCATTAACGGCTTCACCGAGCAACGTGCCGGAACACGACTAGGTCGCTTTGCGGCACGACTTCGCCCGATATGTGGTACCTTTGCCGCCGACCTGATGTTATGGTCTACCACCGAGAAACCTTTAGCCTTATTTTTTCACTGTGCAAGCCATGTATTGAATCTTGTCATTAATGACCTTAAATCTTAATACTTTCAATGAAGTTAGAAATACTGCTGGAACAACAAAGGACATTATAAATTTCTTTCGGGAGAGTACGTTGCGGCGGAGTAAAAATCCAAATATACTACTATTTTGTGAAATGCGTTGGACAGCAAAATACAAAAGTATAAGAATATTTTCTGAAAACTTTCTGACTATTGTACAGGTTTTAGATGAACTTTCGCAGGATGCGCCGAATTCTAAAACAAAAACTAAAGCGTATCAGCTTTGAGCTTTGCGAGAAACTAAACGTTGAATTTAAGCGTCCTCGAGTAGTGGAAAAACAGTCTTACAGATCAAATCACCCATCTGAAACTGTGGAAGAATTTTTCAGAAGATCTATATTTATTCCATCGGTCGATTTTCTTCAACACATAAGAAAGCATTTTCGTTTATGCAGCTTCACATACAAAATATGAGAAAATTAGAAAAATCTGAATTTTTACCGATAGCAGAAGATATACAATCGAGGCAATCAATATTGCTTTAACTATTCCATCAACAACATGTAGCATTGAACGTATATTTAGCACGTTACGACGGGTGAAGACGTGGAATTGCTCGACGATAGGAGATGCGAGGTTAAGAGGACTGTGTATGCTTAGTGTTCACAGGAAAAGAGTTGAGGAGGATACTTAGTTTATTGAGGTGTCGAAAAAATTTGGACAGCAACCTAGACGTCTTCGGTTATTATTTAAATTATAACTCATTACGCCAATAAATTGCTAATATTTTTGCCACATAAAAGTAAAAGACTGTTGATTTCTCATGAAAATTATTTAGCCTATGTCACTCACACCGCCTTCACGAATCTAACGATACGTCGCGTCGTTTGGTATAATCAGTCAATGCCGTTTGTGCTGTAGCGCTTACTGTCATCGAAATGGTCATATATACATACATACACACAAAAGACATATATGTATACGTACGAACACAAATATACATATATACATACACTCGAAAAGCATTACTCTTCCGCTGGTTAAGTCAGGTAAAAATTTAAAAAAAAATCTATGTACTTTCTTTCTGGACAGGGGGGTGCAACTGCACCCCCTTGCACCCTGCTGCCGGCGCCCATGCATGTAGACGGTCACGCGGTGATACAAATTTAAAATTTTTAACTCTTTTATTTTTAAAGAACAACGTAAGCCAAACATATATAATAAAAAATCCTGTTTACCTAAACTAAGGATTTAGTTTGAAAATTACATAAACAGAAAACTTTCAAACAATTTAATAATGCTGCGTGAGAACTCCGAACAAAGTGTCGTTACAGGGGCAAAATGTGCGTGCCGATTGCGAGGCCGGTAAGTACACAGAAGGGTGAGTGTTGACTTCAGGAAGACCGGGATTAAAAGAAAATTACTCGGCAATTTTATTTTACTTCAGGTCCTATATAAGTTATTTTTACTATTCGGATAGGCTTTCTAAGCTGTAATTGGAATCTCTCTCATCTCGAAGTTTATCTTTGGTTATTATCATTCTCAGATAACACAAAGAATTTCATTAATTTCCTATAATTTGATAACCTGTTACGTTATCAGTTGTTCTTATCTGGATACAGAAGTCAGCCGATTATTAAAGATATTTTGTTAAGTATCCCATAGTTGTTATCCCATATTTAACATCATAAAAATAAGAACGTATATAATTAAATAGATAAAATAACGTTAGTGATCATAATTATAGGTTAGTGATAAATTGGGCATCCAATTGTGAATAGCACCAATTATAAAATGGCGACTTTGACTCTATTTCATAACAGTGGCCTGTGACGTTCTTAGAGTATGATTTAATTAAACTGAAGTTAAATAAATTCTGGAGACCGCAACCCCCACAGAAGTGGGTCAATGGCGGACCCGCTGAGAATAGAACTACCGCCTGAGGGGAAGATTCTATTTTATCTATGCATCGGCGAGAAATGGAGACACTATCACTGATTTACTGCTAATAGATCTCATTCCTATATTATTTTAGTGATATATTTTCATAACGTAATACGAAATTTAACTAACTAACAAAACTAGGACTAAACTACAATTAGGCCTAAGAAATTAATGGATTGATAGACATGGATGGATTGATGACTGAAGGACTGATAGAGATTTCATAATATGAAATGCAAATACACTTGAGGAACATGAATAGATAAAGGCAGATAGGAGGGTGGGAAAGAGGAGACTAGACGTCGCGTCGGTAAATAAATATATATTACATGTTTTGTAGACTTTGGCTTATTATATACTAGTTAAATTAATTTAATTAATCCATCTGGATAATTCCTTTCTAAGCACGTATGAGACAGCATTCATCTTCCACAGGAAATATTTAATTTCAGATAAATATGCTTATAATATAAAATTTATGAACATATTTCGATATACCTAATCCCTTTTAACATATTTCAAACATATTTTGAACTTTGACTTAGGTAGGTACCTAGATATGAATTGAAGTCATGGATTCTATCTGCGTCTGTTAACAATAATAATGGTAAAATTGGTGAATATTTTAACGTGATAATTAATATCGAACACCTTTCATTATGCTGAATACCAATAAAACTATTTGAGAACAACACTGCATCTACACACCACATTACAGTAACTGATAAAAAGTCCATTATAATCCATTTAGTATCTAGTTATCGTTAAGTGTTAAACAAACATTAATATTCCAATAGAGTAACACAAAACGTATAACGTATATAGGAATCTGAGATATATTTATAAAATGAAGCCTGTTTCATAAATAACATTATCTTAGAAAGTACAAAAGCGCCAGTAACGGCAAATGGCTCGCTTAAGTAATTAAATAGTTAGTGACTTGAGTACGATGCACAAGGGTACTACGAGAACACTTATCTGATAACGGTAACTGAACAAATGAGTGGTTTAATTACATGTACCATTAATATACATTTTAACACTTAGCAGGTCTTTGAATGTGATGATATTTTTTGCATTTCGTAGCAAGTGGTTCGTAAACGATCGTGTAATTTATTCAGGTGTTTGTTTCACCTTTTCTTTTATAAGTCTTCACGACCTACAAAATGGCTCTTGGTTTTTATATCATTTTGTTATTGTGAGGGGTCATGACTACGGCTGTCTTCGAGCATCATTTTCACGTTACTTATAAATATATAATATGAGAAATAATTTTAGAACAAGCCTATGTCCTATTCTTAGAAAAACAGTAAAACTTTTGTTTTAAAGTTAAAGTTAACACGGTTAAGATAACCTGCGACCTTAGGGATACTGTCCCCGTCGCCCAGACTACTGAGCTATCGTGTCGTTAAACCCCTTATTGATACTAACATATTTAATCGTCTTTATCCTGACGAACACGACGTCTTGTAGGCTTCTTTAAAAAATACTAACCAGTATTTCTAAATTTGCAATGTTGAATAATATTGAAACACATACCTAAACATGATAATAATGACCTAACTTTATGCCTAATCAATTTTATAATAATTTGTAATAAAAAAGTAATTCTTCATTTTAAATCAATAAGCCATGTACGTATTTTGAATAAATTTTCATGCTGCATGTAATTTATTTATTTATTTACTTTTTTTAATTAAGATTGCAAAAACCATATCTTCTTGCTCATCTTCCTCCATTAAACTCCTCTATTAATGGAAGCCTTGTACAAGATGTCACTTTCCTAGGCCCATAATTTGAGCTGGTCTGCAGTCAGCCAGTACTTTTATACAAATACAGTTCATATCACACTATGGTTACTATAAATCGCCCAATTAATATTGACCACTTTTTGGAGGTCTATTACCTTATGAAATGTTTATTCTACAGATATCTACTATACCATCTATTAAAGCTCTGGTTAATAATTATTTTCTTAATAAAAATTCTAGAACACAATTATAAAAACTAGAACCAAGTTATCAGAACAAGTTATATAATATTACAGTAAAGTTATCCGAGCTGCATCGATAAATTAAGCACGACAAACATTTTGTACTAGCCGTACTAGCTGTAATCAAAATTAATGGGCCTTTATAACTTCTATTATTATATATTATTTGCAAAAATACAGTAAATAGCTTCAGAAAAAATAAGTTTCGTATGTGTTGACTTTTAAGGTTGATCTTACAATAACAGCAAACCAAATCTTACCCAAAATTTATTTAGACGCAAACATAATACAGAATAATTTAATTTTTTTTTTTAATTTAAACATATTAAATTTTCTGTTTTACCTTATTTATATGTTATATGTAAGTACAGACTCCATTTTTTTCCGTCAGTAGATCTTAAAAAAATATTTAACATCTGTTTTGAATACCAGCCTAAAATTATATCCGCATTTTTATTCCACATCTACGTATCCTGTAGCATTTTACATCTTCAAATTGTTTGGATATATTTTTTCAGTCCTGTATACTTGTGCGTTCATAATAATATAATATAATACATAAACAAAGCCTGTTATTATCATTAACACATAAAAGGATGACGTGAGCGACAATCAGAGTCTACTCTATTATCATATTCAGTAGGTCGCATTACTGAGGCGTGGTCTAACTAGCGAGGCGGGTCCAAGGTCGTTGGGAGACTTTGGACTTCACTGCCTACTTATTTTTTTTTTATATTTATTTCTCGCACAACAACTGACTATATATAGTCATGTAAAACTTTTCAAGAGAAAAGATATTATATAATTTAAAAAAAAAGAGTAATTGCCTTGAACGCTACTACCTACTACTAGTTTTGGAACACATTCGCTAAAAATGAAAGCACTGAACAAAAGTTTCGTTTCCACCTATTTAAATAAATAAATTATTAAGGTTGAATGTTATATTATCTTGGTGTGTAAGTGACCGTGTTATTTCAAAGAATATCCAGTATGTAGTTATGTAGAGCGTGCGTGTCTACGTCTTCTTATGTATGCACCGACGTATCACATCGTAGCACTGTAAAAACCCCTTGACCACTTCTCTTATACAGCAGTTTTTTCTATTAAATACTTGCCAAGTTCTAGACAAAAGAGGCCTTGCTATTATTGGATCAACCTTACAAGTAACAACGATTAAATTCTAGACGTAGTTACTTTTAAGGGTATTTTACAATTGAAAATGTATATATTATAGTATATATAGATATATGTGTATAGATATGAACGTGATACTCAAATATAAAGTAGGAAACGTCAGTTAGGAGCTTCAAGCCGACAGTGAAATGAACATAATAAAACTTTGAATAACGTTTGCTTTTTGAAATGTACTCCCTGACTGTTGAGGATGTTGACACAACTCAATATAGAGTTGTAGCGAACTGAAATAGAATTATTCTTATGCATATACTTAACAATAATTTGCCTTCAACAATGAGTTGATATAGCGCTGTGTATATATTAAACTGCATAGCGTGTAGAATTGTAATTAAGCTATAAATTTTGTTTTACTACGCTTCTTATTGTTTTGAACATTAAGCTAAAAATTGTAGAGTTTCGCACGTTATAAAAAATTTGTTAATTAAAGATATAAATTGATTTATTTTTCAATGTAGGTTTATAAAAAAAAAAGGCGAATTTTTTTTTCAAATGTTTCATTGACTTGGACAAATACCCGTTTTAAATGTATTCATATAAACAAAATTAGGTCAATAGTGTAAAAATAGTTATTTTTTAAAACTATTATAATATAACAATAAAAATAGTTATTTGTTTAAACAACTAAAATGAAAAGAGCATTGAGAACTCTATAATTTTAATCACAAAGTTTTGAATAAACGACATAAACGGAACAGTCACATAATTAGTCTGAATTTATTTAGCAAAGAGTCTGAATTTATTAAGCGAAATTTAGCTTTTTCGTTCTGAAAGCTCGCAATTACTTGGTCCCGCTCCGACGAGTCGGCTTCAAAGAGATAGGTCTTCAACCTCATAAAGATTTGCATATGTATATACATATATATATGTAGAGGCTTCAATCAACGCCGACGCGATTTTTCAGTGTATCTTTGTAACTTTAGGGTCTTTAGTGAAAGCTGAATTTCTTGACGAAGATCAAATTGACTACCTTTTTGATAGAGATGATTCGATTTACTCGATCAAACTTTGTTAAGAATTTTTCCGATTCTTGTCTTAAAAGATTTGTCGAAGTATTCTTAGTGATTGTTATTAGCAAATTTTGCATGAATAATAAAAGCAAAGTAAAGGGCTTTGATCTTATAATATAAAAATATCAAACTAATTAATTACCCACTGTTTTAACGTACTTCATTATTAATTTTAAGATACTTCCTTAAAATTAATAATGAAGTAAGTACCTTAAGATAATAATAAAATTACACCCGTTTATATAAAATAATAAATTATATCTATAGGATGTGTTTTATATCCATTTCATGAAATGTAAATAAACTACTTCCTTGCGTGACTTCATACAATTCTTTCTCATGTTATCTCAAAAGGCTAAAAGTTTCCGTAGTTGAATCCGAAGTCCGTAGGCGTTGATGAAAAAATAGTTTATTAGGCTTGTTAAAATACTTCCACGTATATTATAAATAATAATAAACACATAACATAATTGACTAAGGCATTAGGTCTGGACAATTGACAACTTGATCAAGTATTTAAATTCGCATTCAATAATCTATCAGATTATATGATTTACTACAAATTTAGATTTTACTTAACATGGACTGACTGCCGTCAAGTATATAGGTATAGCTTAGCTATATTATATAATAATGCTATATTAGTATAATAATGCTAAAATCAATTTGTTTGAACTCTAAAATCACATTATTTTTAAGTATTATTTAAAAAAAGGTTTTTATTTTACCAAACATTAGAAAGTAAGCAAAAAAATTGATTTTATTTACCTATATGTTTTTTCATTTACATTTATGTTTTGCTTTTTCTAATTTATTTTGCGATATTTATTATTAGATACAATGTAGTAATGTTATTACGAGTATGTTATGCAACAAATATGAGCTCAAAGAAATTGATATGTATCTGATCTCGTCTGTCTGTAACGTAACTAAAGCACTTAAACCTACGGCATCTAATCCTGACCTGAAGGCAACATGATTTTACAGGCCTGAAGTTATTTGATTGTTTCTTTGATCGTAGTTAGGATGGATTAATATGAATAATCTTACCTTAGGCCGTCAAGATTCAGCTGTACTTAGTTTAATATTTATTACTTATTGTAGCTTATGTATAATAATTCAGTAATTGGGGTGATGAAATTGAATATGAAAGTTGATTGAAGGTCGAATGGTTAAAATATTGGTAAATGTTAGATATATGTATATGTGTATATATATAATTATATATCTACACAAATATATTAAGCTTCTTTCCAAAATGATAACCACCGTCTCGATAAAGACGATCAGATATAGAATGCTTAATTCACCGACACGGGTAGCGACATGGCAGCTCTATTGGTAGAGCGACGAGACGGTTTCCCAGAGGTCACGGGTTCGAACCCATGACCATGAAGAACGAAAAATAAACCGAGCACCTTGCCCGTATTGGTTTATTTTTCATAATCTCCAAAACGATAATAGAGAATATTCATGTGTTTTTTTTTACTTAAATTAATCATTTACCTCTTTATATTATAGAAAAAATATAATAGGCTTGAAAATATTCTAGATATTTTATAAAGTGAAAATGAAAACATTTAATAAATTATAGCCGTTCAAATGCCGTCATTCTGCCCGCGCTTTGCGTGACGTCAGATGACACGTCCAGTGAATGTTTACTATAAACTTTTTAGTTATTTCATGTATTTTTTAAGTTTTAATTGCTATACAAATCATGGGAGAAGACGAGAACCATCTTACAAGTATTATTATACAGAGTGCAAAAATAGTATTAGAATTTTACCCGACAGAGTTTTTTTTATATGCCAAGAGATACAAAAACAATGGTGGATTGAAAGGGATAATATATGTCCTTAGTCGTGTTTATATTGTTGTGTAGATCAATTTAACGTAAGTATTCCATTTAAATACAGCTCAGTGTAAATTAGTAAGAAGTAATTTTTGCATTAGCTATTGAACATAAGAAAATTTGGTTTAAAATTACCCTAACCGAGTTTACAAAAGTTCAGTATAACTCTCTATAACAACCCTATCTTTTTTGGTTTTACTAAATATTTATGGTTGTCGATTAATTTTTCAGGTTAAGGAAGATTGTATTGAAAATTGTATTGAATAAAATATAACGAAACAGCAAGGACAATAAGTAATCTAAGTTTAAAGATAGGAGTTGTGCCTCATATATTTTTGTGCCCAAAACACCAGCTAAGATAATAAGAATGCCCGTAGTCAAAACACTGGTTAATAAAGCCCTTTCAGAGTTAGCTAACAAAAGTAGTATTGTTTCAAAAAATGGTGACCTTCACAAAGAAGTGGTCACTACGTAAGTCCTAGTATGGGCAATACTCCAAATGTCTCTGATATTAATCAACCAGTACTTAGTACTTCTCCTATTAAATATAATGATCATAAGGCAAGGCCTTGCTTTTCGCTTATTGAAGATAAATTACATATTGACTAAGCTGTGCAAGTCCACATTAAACCAAAGTATAGAAGTAAAGATGTCAATGTAAAAACAAAATGTAGCATTGTCACCATTTTCTCATTCAACACACAATATTGGTTCTTTACCAGTAAACAATCTGTTTTAAAAAGGAAATTGTTTACTGAAAACACAACTGATAGCACTTCTATATAGCATCTTATACCTTCTATATCTGCTGATTATTAACCAAGTTCTTTATCTGAGTCAAGTGAAGTGGAAAATGTTTCAGATGAAGAAGCATTTTGAAATGTAATGTGTAGTAGCGTGCTAACTGCTATTGATAAAGAGTTTGTAGTTGTTTTGTTAGAATTGTTTTAGCATTGAGAAAAAGATTTTAGGATTACCTAAACAATCGTATTATTTAATAAAACTTTTAAGCACGAAAATATAGGTTTAAATTATAAGTCTCAGAAACACTACTACTACAGTATCGACGCTGATAATTTGAATGGCGTGTCAGGTGACGTCACATTTTCTTTTGACCAATGGTGGCGCGTTTTGGAAGTCTGAATTTCGCTCCGTTAATTTATATTTGTCATAAACTAATTTATGGTCTTAAATATTTAGAAAATAAAAAGTATATATTTTAATTATAATAAGATAATAAGTATTCGAGAAAAAAATATTTGAGACCATTTTAAATTGTATGCATATACTCTATTGTATTTTTATGTCAATACATATTATGTTATATTGAAATAATAACTTCATCTAGAATGTTAAAATTGAATATAAATATATTGGTGTAAATATTATTTCAGTTAACTCGTTCGGATGAAACATGACAAACGATTATACAAATATATAGATAACATAATCGATATATTGACAATTCCCGACAGCTGTGATTGATATCTTATTTCAGTCAACATCAGAATCTAGGGACGAGTATTTAACATCAATTGTTTGTCTGTTTGTTAATGGACACATATAAAATAAAAACTAAATATATAAAATAACTTTAAGTCTCTCTAATCTTAGCTCCTAAGAGAGCTTTTAACCGTTTCTTTATGAAATCTTAAAATGCGCTGAAGGACGGAAGCTGAGAGTTAAAAGTTCCGTTTTTAAGAGATCATTATCATTTCTTCAGTGTTCATTTTTTATAATTGAGTATCATTATATTTGTTTTTAAATATATTTATTTTAATATATCTTTCTTGATATGTAAATACTTTCGATTAGTTTACGTTCTTTATTATATCTGACGCTTATTTTAATAGGTCACATACTGGCCGGTGGTATTTGAACACCCTGTCGCTTATATGAATGCGAATAAAGTAGACAAGCGAAATTGTATCATGTTGTGGTTAAATAAGGACTAGTTTGGAATATTCATATGTATAAATGCTTCGTATGCGCCGGACGTACAGACGTCGATAAGGGGTGGGGGTGTTTGACACTTGCCCAGCCGTAACACTATTCACGGTAAATGATATACATATGTACTATTTTATTATTATAATTGTAATAATTGTGTTACATGTCTTATAAACCAATTAGTTAGTAATTAAGTTATAACACGCTAATTGTTACATACGACTCGCGTGGTGATTTATTTAGGGATGGTGGAATTTATTTAGAATTTTTCCAAATATTAAGATTTTAAATATAATATTTTATCAAAAAATTTAAATCTATATTAGTATTAGCTATTATTTAATAAATTCTTTACCTACCGACTATAATATCTGTAATTAGAAAAGTTTGTACTGAATCGAACTTGTACGTCATATCAAACATCTAAACCTAATTTGACGAGGGTTATCAAAATTAACCACCGATACTTTTATGGGTTGTTAAACTTCGACGAGAACAAAGTAATGCTTATAGTTTGTATGAAAAACATTAGTTTTATATGTATTTATAACACCAAATAATTTCCATTTAACAATATTTTAAATAAGGTTTTGTTATTATAGAATTTTCCAATATAATTTGAGGTTATTTTAATATAATAGACTGAAATCGCAAATAGGTATTGTAGATGTATCTTTTATCTTTTGAATTATCCGATATCTTTTATATATTTTTTAATTTAAGTAACCAAAGGGCTTAGAAATAATAACAGATGTTTATATAAATTCAATAGTTATGTTATTGATACTTTTGTCATAGTTTAACCAATAATTTTATTCTAGACTCATCGAAGCACGTGTAATGTGACGCATTAAAAGTTATTTATATTTCAATTGTTTTAAACGGCTTCTATTCTTATATAATAATAAATGATTAATAATTTATTAGATACTGACACTAAAGTTCAATTATTTCCTGCCTACCTACAGTTCCAATATAATATTCTAAAACCGAAAGAGTATACGCATAATCTGTACTTAATCCTAGAGAAATTGATAATCTATCCCGATTCAAATATCAGGATAGGTTATTAATATGCTACTGAAAATTAAAAGATATCAGTACAAATAACTGACAAGAATTGTGTTTGTAAGAAAATACCTAACATTACTTTCTGTCTAAGATCGTTGATAGATTTTTAATTTTGAGGGTTACAAATCAATATCAACTAAAACAAATACTACAGATTTATTAAAGCAGTGATTGAGACATTGCTTCTATTAATCAAAAGTATTTTACTGTGGCACTCCTTACAGAGAAAAATAATTTACTATATTACAAATGTATCTATCCGTCCTTGCGCACGAAATGTCAGATATAATTTATCGATTTACTTGTAATTGGATCTTATGAATTTCTTATAAGGTTCTTTGTGGTTGATGTTATAGTTTCTTTTGCAGTATTTTAGTGTTAAATCTGAGGTAGAAATATTTTTTCTTCGATAGAGATGAGATATTCGGTCTCATCTCTAGCGAGGGTGATTAAGGAAGACATGTATGAAGTGTGAGAAAAATTATATGACCGAGCAGGAAATCTGCACTGAGATGACTTCATTTGTATTATAATAAAGAAGAAGAAAATTACATATTGTGTTGAAGCCAAATAATGAGGAACGAAGATAGAGAATAGGGAAAAGAACAGAGGCGATGAGATAGTAAATAATAAATTTTTTTCTCAAAAGAAAATATATAATTCGGTTTATTGTTAATTTAAGTAACTAACATTTTATTATATTTATCACTTGTGGAAGAAACTTTATTTCGGACGCATATACGGACGGATAAACGGACTATTCAACACAAAAAGAATTTTTCAATTCGGGCCAGTAGTTCCAGAGATTAGTGCGTTCAAACAAACAAACTCTTTAGCTTTATAATATTAGTGTAGATATAATAAGGTTTCCGATTAGAAAAGTTTATTAGATTTTAATATACGTAATATTATATCGGAATCACAAATAAAAGGTACAATTTTTCCCGAGAATTTTATGTAATTGCCGAGAGGCTTATTATTTTGTTTACGAACATAATGTTTGTGAAGGCAATAGAAGTTTGCCTGAAGCCAGTATTGGAAGAACTAACTCATATATCTTATTGACTTGACCTTCTTTAATTGACTCTATAAGTGAGTCCTTATTACGTGTCTATTTTAATATTAATATATAATAACATTTCTAATAAGAATATTAACATAAATGCAATGATTACACTTAATTATGAAGTTACAAGGTTCAAATGTGTCTTTGAGACTGAAAATAAAACTTGTAAATAAACAAAATGTCAAAATGTCATTAAAATTATAATTATATACCATAAATAAGTATTCAAATTGATAAAGATATTAATTACTACACGTTTATTTGGTCTAGCGTGACTCGATTTGGAAAATAATTATATATAATAAATATAGATGTGGGCCATATGCTATATCAGTACCGTATTTCAGAATATCAATGTTATATGAGGAAGCTTCGTGAAATTACAAGTAAAAGCCTAATAAAATAGTGTATATATACATGGGCGTAACGAGGTTCTGAGCTTAGATGGACCAATCAGATTTTTTAAAAATATTTTTGTAATTTTGGAGCTGTGATCTTAACTGAACATGGTTTAATAATGAAAGCCGGTGATTTGTTTTTGCCAAATCTCGCCTCTAATAAAGATTTTACACTGTGAAGTGTTTGCGACAAGTTTTACTAGAGAATTGTATTTGTTTATAATAATAATAAAATAATAATAAATAATATAACAACTGAAAAGCCATTTTTCTTGCCTCCGAATAACTTTTTAGAAAGTTTTTCTAAACCTTCTGCAATTTTCATAAATCGCTTCTTAAACATTGAAATACTTTGATATTTATGAGTTTTTAAAACTTTATTGATTTTATAATGTAATGTAAAATAAGAATTTTAACTGACAGCAGAAGATAGTTGAGAGATATACGATGTCCAGGGAGGGCCAGCTGCACTTCCTTGCTCCCCCCACTCGGTACGCCTATGTATATGTATATTTATATATATATACGTATATGATAAATACACTCCCTTTATATTTGTATAACTATTGATTATTCATGAGTTCTCGAGAATATTGGCAAATAATTTCAAAATTAACAGGATGAAGTTCAGTCGTCAAGAGAGAGATTAGGAAGGCACAATAACTAAATTATTAGGGGATCTAATAAATATTTGAATGATCTAGTCTTTGAATATATTATATTATTATTTAATTTATTTTACAAATAATAATTTACACGATTGTTACTCTACATTAAAGTGAATGAGGTCCTTTATTCTATTAAGTCCGCCATTTTAACATGGAGTACTGTTTCTTACGTACCTACATCCTGTTTGGGAAGTTCTCATACAAATAGACCACCTAGTTTCTCTTAGTTTGTTAAATAGCTGTTTCATTCCTTCCAGAAGTTTCACCGACCCATTTACTGAGTTCAAGAATGTCTCTTCAGTTGCTTTTTGTCACCATATTTCATAAAGATTAAGGTTGAATAACATTATTACAATATAAAAGATAAAGTGTTTTATCTTTATTTGGTCCCTGGTGGTGTAGAAGAATCTTATAACGAAATTGTCACAACTTATTTCTGCTAAGTCTTGATTTTTTACTAACGCGACGCAGAAGGTTGCTTATAAAACGAAATATTATTTGTTTCCAGATTCCAAAGTATTCATTATAATATATATTATCTGAAATTGTCTATGAATATGTTTAGCTAGGTTAAGCTATAAGATTTATAGGAGCATAAAAAAACAATCATCAAAACGGACAAGAGAATCTGTGACATCGTTCTATATTTATTTTAAATTGATAAATATATTACTATTCACATCAAAATCGTTTTGATAATTAATAACTATGAAACGAAATATGAAACATTGGTTTAACTCAACTAAATATTCAAATAAATGAGATATGTAATATTATATAATTCTGATGTCACGAACTTCTCAATGAATAGAGCTGCTCTCTATAGTAATGATCCCGGGAACCACAAATGTATTTTGGCAACACGAAAATCAAGACAAATTGTACAACAGATTTTTAGAATGGTGTATATCTTATACCTTGCAAAGGTTAGAAGAAGTAACTCAACTAGAAATAACTCCCACACATACAAACAACACAATTTTTACATATTTGTTAAACTTAAAATTACCATTTTACAAAAATAAACAACCCAACAAAACCTCCTGTTCTATTTTTGTTGAAACATTTCATGAATTTCTTTATGAAGTTTGTTCCATAGAGTTATTAATTATATTATTATAGGTAGTAAGGGATTAAAATGTATCTATCGAAAAAAAAGACAAAAGCAAATTAGGCTACCTATCTGTCTATCTTTCTTACATGTATGATAAGACAAAGACAAGTATCGGTCTCTCATCCTATATCTTTTATTATTTGTCAGACACTGATACTCATACATAGAGCAGCTATAGGCAGGCCGACTATGGCTCCTCTATTCATAATAACTCTATGATTTGTTCTATATAATATAAATGTCATTGATATAGTTGATCTAAATGCATTCAAATATATTTCTCAAATGCATTCGCAATGAATGGTAATATGAAGTTTTGTTTTCTCCAGCCGGCTCTAACGCGTGACTCTCCGGCAGTAACAAGATCTCTGTCCTTATTTCATACTATATAATATTATTTATAAAAGAAACTTAGATAAAATGTACTCATTTAAAATAAACGCCTTATTGGTAAATTTTGTTCCCGATTTGTTTTTGAACTTCCTGAAGTTTTCTATTCTAAATCATATTGATGGGTAAATGTTTTATTAATGTCATATTCCAAGCAAAATATTCAAAAGAATCTACATGAAATAGGAATATTCGGGTTTATGTCGCGAGATTCAAATCAAACGAATGATTGTTTGAAGTGAGTTTTTAAAAGATGATGGAAAAAGAGATAATTTTATTTCGTTCCCGTTTATTGAGATGTAAATTGACATCGATTGGAAGCGAAATAAATTGTTTGGCGCGCCCCAGAGTTGTTGACTGCTGGGAGTTGGGTTGCTTAGAAAGAAATATCTGTGTTTTAATGAAAATATACAAATGTTACGTTTAGTTAATATTAATATGTTTATGTTATACGATTTTTACATAAAGTTTTGTAATAGTATAATTTAAATTATTAATTTATTAAGTAAAATTAAGGATACCGATGCCCTTGCAATAAAAATCAGTTTGTTTTGTATTTAATTGAGTAATAGGTATATCTTGTTAGGTAGGCATTGGTTACCTAACTATGACATAGTGTAGGCTTAACATTATATCTATAGGCCCATAACTAAACAGAAAATAGATATGAATAATTCTAAAGATGTTATACAAAGCCTCGAGGAAAATCCACTTCAGCGTAACACTAGTATTGTTTATGAGACAAAGCCCTTAAGAGACTTGTTACTTCAGTGAGCGTGTCAACGATGTAAATTAAATTAAATAATTACTCAATATTAAAACATACATACATAAACAAATATAAAAAATACGTAAAAATATATACATATATAAAATGTACATAAACATTAACTTTTTTAAAAATGACTTAAAACGGATTTTGGGTCCTCATTATTTTTGGTTTCTTTCAGACGAGATTCATTTTACCGATTTCAAAATAATTTAAAATGTTTTCTATTTCTTGTCACAGAAGAGTAATCTAGTTGTCTTTATAAAGGACATTAGAAACTATATGTTGCAGGAAGTATTCCCTTACTCTTTGTTTGTGGTATGTAGCGATGCACCTCATTGTCCAGGGTCTGTCGCCCGGAACCTCTGCACCCTTTAAATAACTATCCCTGGACCACCAGCCTCAGTGCTTCATAGTTCTGTGCAGTGTACATATGGAGTGCTCCAGATAAGCTTGGACCTTAATAATGTAAGTTATAATAACATTAAATAAATTGATAAGTAAAGTGTTCATATTCTAATATTATATTTTTATGTAATTATGTTTGTGGAAGTTTGGCAATTTATTTCTTTAAATCTCATTAATTATAGGCACTTCAGTTGAACAAGAGTATTACCTGACAGGTTTTAATCCGATACATAGTACTTAAAGAAAACTTACTTAAAACGCGTTCTGTGTTATAACCAGCTACATCTTAAATGTTAATTGATGTCACGCCTTCGAGAAAGACGGTTGTGCAACAAACATACATGCACACACACACCCAAACAAACAGCATGCTTGTACATAAATACGTTATTATATATCTATGAAATTCATGTTAACATTGTTTCAGACATATTCCTTATAGCTGTGTCTTAAATAATGTCTTGATAGCGATATCTTATTATGTCTCTGGAATAACTTATTTCTCTGTAAGATGGTAGTTTTTTTTAAATACTGTATAATATCCAGATATATATTATTTTTATTATAATCTTTTCTTAATATGTAATCGACAAATCATAAAAAAATTTCCCACATTGATTTTCAAAAGAAAACTACCGATTCAAATTTTCAACACATGTGAGGCTAAAAAGAATCCTTTTGAAATATTCAATAGCTAGTAATAAAAGTGCTAGGTGTAATAAGAGATGTAGGGGAAGAAAATTCCCTCTAACGGTAGACTTCCCACACAAAGGGTAGTCGACGATTCGAGATCATGTTTACCTGATGTCGAATGTTATTTGCTTATTGAATAGATCGCTTCTCTGGTAAATTGTACTAAATATGTACCGTGTATTTACTTTGATTTTAAAACATACAAAATAAAACAATAAAACATATTATGTTTCCTTATTAAGAAGGTTTCATTACTATTTAATTTTGAATCATTCTTCTTTTTAATTTCTGTGAAGTTAAAATTTGTTGTAAGAATTATTTAGTGCCGAGAAATATTATTAATTTCGTAATTCATACAACTATTTATGATTAACATACACATGAATATTCTGAGTGTAAATACGGATATTATAATAAAATGTATTCGTTAGAATTGTAATGGAGGTTATGTGTTTTCGTAATAATTTGTTGTATTATTTAGCGAGAGCGCGGCGTGAAGGGAGGCGCGCGTCGATCGATACGCACTGCTCGGGACCGGTAATATGACTACGACTACGTTAATAATGAAAACGTTCACCGTGTTCGAGGAAACTGCACGTGGAATTTTATTCCCTTTCATCCAATGGCCGTGATGCAATATTTCAAATACTCTTTTATTATTATATACCAACATATAATAGACAACGTATTAGTTAAGTTTAGCTACGTAGATGTAATTATAGACATGTATCCACAACCTTACATCCTAATTATTAATTTTACCGGTAGACAGAGTATCTAATAAAGAATTAGACAGCCTTTCAATAGAACCTAATTAGTTATTATAATCTATATTGATGTTATACTGTTATATTTTAAATATATAACACAAGCAACACAACATAATTGTTTATGTTCTATTTGAAGTTTATTTACTGTAATATTTAAACGGTGGATAAAAATAATTAAATATGTGTTCTCGAGAACTAGAAATTTAAATATTAAAGTAATGGAATTAGGTCAAACCTTTTTTTGTGATTTAAACTGTTTTTTATTATTTTGTTTCAAAGTTGGTACACACAATTATATTTTGAAAGACAAATGGGTAATTAAATGAAATAGAACAGAAACAGACGCTCCCAAAATTAGTTCCCTCCAAATAATATGACGCCTACAAGTCTGGGGCAGATTCGTCGTCTAGGGAAAATCTGTTTGTTCCAAGATTAGTTATCTTTTGTATTACCTTTTGTATATTTCAGTTTGGTATTACCTTATTATCTTTGGCTCTGGTGAACATCTTTTAAAATACCTACAAAATGATATTTCTAATATAAATGTTTGATTAAATAAAAATATTTAACTAATGCCAATATAATATTACTATTCGGTGACTAATATTCGGTACTTTACCTAAACCTAAACGCATATATATTTGTAAGCTACATATGACTTTGTTATTTATCTGAAAATATTACATTATTATTTTACAGTATTCAGCAATCGAAAGAGTTCTATTTGCTACTAGTGATTATTTGTTGTGCTGTGTACTGGAGACAGTAGGAAAAGAGACTTCAACACCAAAAATATTTTAAGATTTTTCAATAGGTTTGAACGTTTTCGATTTTAGAATGTTTTTAACTTTTATCTATAGTTTTGAGGTTCTTCATTCGTTCATATGTCACCATCGCAGCGTCGCCGGTAACTTTTGAACACCAATCCAAAGTTTAATCAAAATTGGTTGATAAAAGCGGTGTCTACCTATATACAGAAACAAAATCATTTTTCCCTTGTTTCGAAACAATAGCTCACTCTTTGTCCTCACTCGCTCAGTAAATTACAATAATATCGTTTATTATTTCGGGATCGAAGGAAATTATATTTAAGAGAGAGTATAAATAACTATAAATATATTTTATTAAATAATAACTTACCTTACTTATTGCAGGAGGGCGCATCATGGAAAGAAAACAAATAGCTGACGGAAGAAAAGAAAAGAACTTGAAGAAAATAATCAATTCAGAAGGCAACCCAAAATTTGACAACTGCATTCGAGTGTGTGAGTAGAGTGTTAGAATATCTAGCACCATTCGAATTCAGTGCTCGAATTTGGACGATTTACAAGGACTGCGCCATTTTGTTTAAGACCAACTTCATTCCCGCGGCTTCGACTAGTTAATTATTATATTACTCTTCTCTGGCAATGTTTATTGATATTATGCTTCAAAGAAACACTTCATTTAAATTTGTATCTTCATAGCCTATAAGGAACTGTAAAGGGTCAAAAGATATTATTACATTAATTTTATTTATGTACATATTTGTGTGATGTTTATTATTGAAGATGTTTTATTAAGTATAGAAGAGGTAATCATAAAAGAGAATATTAAAAGTGTTCTTAAAATTTCATAGTTTATTATCCTTGGACGTAAAACTTTTTAGGACTGTATACGGAGAGAAGTTGATATTATTTTAACGCATTCAACTCGTTTATTAAATCATCACAATACGAAGTTTAGAGTTTAAAAATGTTAAAATAGTAATTGGTGATCTAAATTCATTAACAAAATGTACGTGATAAATAAATGTGTACGTAATAATCTTCTTCAAGAGAAGATCTAAGGAAATATCTAGCTTTTAATTTACTTAAGTGTTATCTAGTCTAGCATTTAATTATTTTTTTCAAAGGAAATGTCTAAGTTTTAATTTATTTATGTTAAGAATATCATTGTCATTAGAATATCTAAGAAAATGTCGAGTTTTTAATTTGTTTATATTCAGAATATAATATTATATAAAACCTATTTATTGTGAAAACTGTTACTTACGTTAATCCAAATAAACACATTAGATTTTATAAATAGTACCTATATATATTATTATTTTATCTACTATAATTTGATTTGCTGAAGCAATAATTTAATTTGATTAATTAGGTAATGATTTAATTTGTTATAGTTATTAATATTATTAATTACATTGAAAAATAAATAATTTATTATTTCAAAAAATCTTTGTAAATAGTACAATTTTTTCTCCAAAGCCTCATGAATTGATAATTCTATTTGTTTTTTTATTAAGGTATATGTATAACATAACCAAAAAAACAGAATGTTTTTAATATATTGGTATTTTTAATATATACCTTTATATGTATGTATTATTATTATATAGGAACATATGTATACGTACTTCCTTTTTTATAACGAGAGTATGTATCTCTCCTTTATAAAAATAGGTATGTATTTATGTTCCTTATAAACTCCGAAACGGTTGGAGCGATTTCTATGAAATTTTCAGGGGATCTGAATTTGGTGACAATTACAGCATTTTTATTTATTTTAAATTCGTTTTTTACAACCGATATGCTGCTGATTTTTTACCTGCTAAAGAAACAACTATAAGAAAATCAAATTTAGGGAGAATCATAATTATTATTGCGTAGATTTCATTCTAATATTTAATCTTTTTTTTTATTGTGTATTTAGAATTAATACATCTTTAAAGTAAAGCCGGTATATTAGTATTATATGAAAGAAAAGACGTATGAAATAAAACAATGTTTACCAAGTCTGTGTATTTATTCTTTGACGAAACATTCAACTTAACTAAGTGCATAAATAGAAAAACGTTATTTACAAATATTACAACTCGACAGCCTGCTGCCGCCATTTTGAAGATACAGGAATTATGAATAAGTTTGCACCCATTCTAATTATTTACAAGAATACCATTTTAAAATATTAATATTACATTTAGTATTTGTTTTAGCATTTAAAGATAACAAGACCATGTAATAATTTTAATGTTTGAATCATTTGAATGTAAAACAATGTTATTTAAAATCGGAACAAAGTTTTGTCAGTCAGTTACAATCATAAAAATATAGGTAATTTAAATTATAATAGACATTAATTTCTACAATGGTTTTTCCAAGCATTAACTACACATACCAAATAAGGAACATATTGAAAAATAACCTTACAATAACGTAACTAATATTTACAGTACTTATATAATAAAGTGAATTGTGCAAAGCGCATTATCTGAGGTAATAACTTAGCGTGTATCGGTGACTATAGTTGACTACATAGAGAACTCGTATACCCAAAGCCTTAGACGATCCAATTCAAACTCTATCCCGTGCTAATAAAGTCCATTTTATATCACGACCCCGCTTCTTGTGATGATTTTAGTCTGGTCCTTGGGCTTGTCTTCGTTTTTGTGTTTGGTTTGTATTTTCTTCCAAGTGTCACCGAGGGCTTTGCTGAAGTGATCGTCGACTCCCTTGGAGGTCTGGTCCGGTCTGGACTTATCGTTCCTGGAGGTCTGGATTTGCTTCCAAGTGTCTCCGAGTGCTTTTGCGAAGTGATCGTCGACGGAGAGGCTCGCATCATCCACTTCCATGGCTATGATGTTGGTCGGTTTGTCTGTCTTGAAGTGTATGGGGCTGCTGGCTCGGTCCTTGGTGTTAGGTTTGGGGCCAGGGGTCTCGTTTTTCTTGAATAAGTTCATGTAATTATCTCCCAGAGATCTTCTGAAGTGTTCGTCGATGACGGGGTCACACATTGACATCGATCCTGTGAACAAAATATATGTTTCGCATTATAAAAAGGGTTGGTTTGTTTCATCAGTTTTAGGGCAGGTTTTAATATTTTTATCTATTAATCTATTATTATAAATGTCTTATCTATTATTATAAATGTTTTATCTTATTTCTGCAATGAGTTAGCTAGTAATTTATAAAAACAATGCGTATAGTTTTAATTTATTATAATATCTGAAGAAGCTAGTATGATACCAGGAATTCCTCTTCAAAGCAGTATTTTTCCCAACTGTAGAGTCAGTGGAAATAATGGAAACCATCAGATAAGTTATAAGTTATAATTCGATCAACGGACTTAAATATTAAAAGTTATACTATACAATGCACATAGAAATCAAAAAACAAAATTATATTTAACAATAATATTATATTATTATATAAAACAATAAACAAAAAATCGGATATATATTTTTGTTGCAATAAAATACGAAAAAAACTGTTAAAACTGACAGAATCCTGTAAGGAGTGTGTATGTATGTGTGTGTATGCTTGTGTGTTACCGGGCGGTGCGTCGTTGCTCTTGATAACGGAGGGTCTGTCGTAGGGCGGCGGCGCGGGCCGGGAGCGGAGCCGCATGTCGATGGGCGCCTCGTGCTTCACACCGGGGTACTGGGGGGGAGCTGCACGAACAAGGGGGGGGGGCATTATTGTATTGTTATAAGTATTACAATATTTATTTTATATTATTTATTATTGGTAAAGAAAATGTTTATATTTGGTTACACTTTATTTCTACATATATATTTTGTTCTAATGCATGAAATTCACGGACGAAATGTTATATATTTAAAGACAGTACAAAATGAAGTTAATAAACAATAGAAACAGAAATAAAGCCGAGTATACATTATAGTGAAGGTAAATTCAATCAGTACTAACTTAAATGAATGAAGTTTATCTATCTTTGGCGAGTGCACGTTCATTTCATTCATTACAGTTCTCTGTGTCATCGTAAATTCATTCATTATGATTCTCGAGTTGGTTCAAGTTGAGATAACAGAATATATGAATATATTTTACTTACATTACTTAAGTATATTTTATTATTATTAATCAGGGTTGCCAGGTTTTTTAAAGTAATATGGTATTTTTTAAACAGTGGTATAATTATTTAAGGGAACTTTAAAAGAATATAAAGTACCTACATGTATATATTTTTCTAATGTATTTATTATTATATTCGTTTTATCAGTCAAATTTCTATTATTTTTTAAATAATTATACTAAGTTATATTAAATGAATTAAATAAATATTCCATTATGATACATCGGTTAAACCGAGCCACAGATAAATTAAAATTATCTTTTTGTATAATATGATTGACGTAAATAAAGTTAAACACTATGTAGCATGTGGCAGCCCTTGGTATTCTAAGAACATATTTCATTTGTTTCCAAAGAAGTATTTGCCTATCCTTATCCCGGTACTTAAAATTATCTTCCAATACACCAATTACGGCAATAAAATGTAACTGACACTTAAGAAAGCAATTTGAGGGTAAATAGTCATTAAGAACAGGATGGCTCTTATCTTTGACTTGTAATTAATTTAATATTAAATATACTAAAACATTTGCGGAGTGAAATAAATATATTTGTATAATAATATCTAGTTTATACTTTGATTATGAAAAGATACCAAGACATGCAAAGCAAAACAAAATATTTGTCACCAAATCATATTACTTTTAAAACTAAAAATCTTTATAATTATATTAACCTGAAGAAAATAAATTTACTATCGACAAAGAATAAAAAAAATTATAGATATCATCTAGAATATTCTAGCATTATCTACTGTCATAAAACAATAGAATCTTCTGCAAACTCCAATCCTAACACCAACTAACCTCTGACGGCATCTTCTCCCTCATCAGACAGTTCTCCATCACTGTGTGTCTGTACTCGTGTCACCGCTGGAGCAGTTCTTCTCTCGTTGAACGATTGGGACCTAAGTGCCATTTTGCCGTTTTCTCTGGAATATTTTACGTGTTATTGAGCTTCGATTGTTATTAAATTATTAAAAAATATAACAAATATTAAAATGTCTATTTTTAATAATATTACGAATTATAACAACGCATCAATAATTTTAAGAACAAATTTATAAAGTTTAAATTTATATAAATATAGAATGAAAAATAAACCGATACGGGCTCCTATTCGAACCCGCGACTACTGGGAAACCGTCCCGTCGCTCTACCAACTGAGCTACCGTATCGCTCTATTTATTATTTTTCATTCTATATGTATATAAATTTAAATAAGCTTAACATGGCTATACATGTTTATAGATATTTTCAAACATTTATAAAGTTTCTTTAGATTTCATCTTTGATCACATAAAATCAGTTTAGAATTATTTTTTTTAAATCAAATGCAAAACAGTGCAAAAGAAAATATATCTGTAAACAATAAAATCTGCGAAATCTCTAAATACTTAAAAAAAAAGTAGTGTAATGAATGTATAAAGTAAAATCATAAAAATGTCTACGGTACATTTACGAACATAACTGAACAGAGTTGGCACGGAAGAAGCCACAGATGAAGTATTGAAAGAGTACATCGGAATATATAGAGCTATATTCCGGTATATTCCGGAAATGTAACATAAGAGAAACAGTTATAAATATTTCTTTACATGTAGTTTATTTGTAAAGTAAATATTATTCAAGATTACTCTTTTTTTTAAATGGTTTTCTATTAGTTTTAATCGTAAGAGTCATGTGTCGACGTCAATAATTATAACATAAATTATATTTTTCTATATGTAATTAGATTTTCTGTGTCCTTTGTAAGAATGTTTTGTTACAAAAACATAAATACATTTCTACTTTGAAATAATACCTAATTTATTTATTTCTGACAGTTTCGTATATAAAACAAATTATGAATGATACCTAGGTCTATATTCAGGAAGGCGAGTAGTTCGTCTGTCTCGACGCCACTTGCCGGTGAGTTCTTTGGGCTGGGCGCGCGTTGTTTCGGGAGACAGCGTGCGGTCACCTTCTGACTCTCCGCTGGACGCTGTGCTAGGACTCTCTGAAACAGATAATTTATTATAAATTAGAATTTTAATCACAAATTTATTATTAAACTATATTTAGGTTACATAATATCTTGAAGTCTTGCTTGGTTGTGTTTTAAATATCCTATTAGAAATGTACACAAAAAATAACACGCAAATATAGGAAGTACACACAAAACATTCTTTTATAAATACATAATTAAGTTTTTCATTAATATAGTATTCAATTATAGTATTATACATAAACATTAATATAATAAAACAATTGAAAATTTATTCAACAAAAAAAAAAACACTTTGAAGAACGTATATTTATATTTGCTATTCTATATTTTATACTAGATATTTTTTTGTTATTGTTTATTTGTTGGAAAACCCGTTATCTATTCACTTGACATATTACACAACACAACAGCAATTATTATGGTATTTAAATACTAAATGATTTTTCATAAATCCTAATTCTAGTACCTTTCTGCGGAGACGACATCCAGGGTTGCCATAGAGGCATATTAAACTTTGGCGACTGAGGAGGTTCCATTGAAAGAAATTGCAGTTGATTTAACGAAGTCCGCGCCAAGAGTAGCAAATGGGAGGGAAGTTCCATCATCACGACACCATACAAAAACTTAACACACACAAATTCATCACATACAAAATAACAGATTCCGAAGCACTAGATGGAGTCAATAATTATGATACACTAATAGGCTTCTAAAACAGAAGATTGAGAAAACTGGAGGCAATCCCAAAGACAACACATCAGCCTCCAAGCACAGGTAACACTGAAGGCCGACTGAATAAAAAACTGGAAGAGATTACATTGGAATAAATAAATGAGATGAACAAAAAACAAACCGAAAACGAAAAAGGCATCATGCTACATCCACGACCGGACGTAGAGGCGCTTCCTTCGAACCTTATTATACAGAGTGTTGCTTTTAACATTAAACCATAATGACTGTATGTATTGTAGCTTCCATTGTTACTTGGAAATGTGCTGATAGGTGACTCGAGCATGACCTTATTTTGACCTTCCTATGACCTCATCTTTAACAAAGAAAACCACTGCATTCAAATGTATTATGTCCAAAGACCTTTTGTGTTTTCGATGTCCCCTTTCCCAATACCGCGATGTCAACACTCGCCTAATTAATGTGCATTATAATTATAAAGCAAACATCTTTTGAATTGCTTTGTTAAATATATATATTTTAAAGACAAAGTCAGTTATACAGATTATATTATTTTAATGTCGCAGGGGGGGTTTAATAATCTTATAAATAACGGTACTTCAAAATTCAAAAAATTAATCTGTAGATTATTTTTCCCCGCGTGGGAATCGAACTCACTACCTTTGGTTCAGCAGTCAATGTAACTAACCACTAAACTAACAGGTCATGACGATTATTATTATTCTAAGTTAAATTTATAAAATATATATAATGGTGATATTTATTTGATCAGCCTGTGTATGATTGAACCTGTTCGGTCCATTCATGAAAGTGCGTGAGCGCAGGGCGCGGGGATTAATGGAGCCCGCACTCCCCTCCACTCCGTCTCCCATACAGCCTCTTCACACTACACGCAACTATAGACTCTATTTATACAACACTAAGATTGCTTTGGTTAAATCAGTTTATAAATCAATGCAATGATTGCAATTTAAATTCTATGTAAATAAATATAAAGTTCAAAGTTATCATCAAAACGAAATGTTAATGATGAAGTTTTAAATTACGGTGGTTGTATCCTTGGAAGGTTGTGTTTTATTTTGATGCTGTGATGGGGGGAGGGGGGGTGAGTCGATCTGTGAGAAGCCGCGCTCTGTAGCGTATAGGCATTAGCTTTTTTATTGTCTAATAGAGCGAAGGTAAAGGGCTGCCGACAGGTAGACTGAGGTTGGCGCCGGGAGAATAATTAAAGTGAAATTAACAAAGACACAATATTGACTTGGTATTTAATCTTCCTGGTAATTGAACGTTAAACTATTGCAATTCATGTTACTACTGGGTTATTGTAATGTTATTCTTCAACCAATACTGTACAATACAAATAAAACTATGAACCTTTGGGCGAGTTTCGGAATTTCTTTTTAATCATTAGACAAATATAACAAACAAAATAAATCTAATTCTATATTAATAAAATCTATTTCCCTTAATTACAACTAGCACATATTTCTCCTCAACATTCCGTTCAAATTTCAAATAGTTAGTTACCTGACATTTGAAGGTACCTCTCGCTCTAATTACTTCCAGACGTGACGCCAAAGGAAATATATTTTAAATCGTTCGTGTAATTAACAGATGTTGTTTTATTATAGTATTCTTTTTTCACGTCTATTCAACCGAAGCGTCGGCTACCTGACTGCCATTATTGACAATGAAACAAATAACATTATAAATTTGATCTGTTTCAAGTATTTTTTAATATAAATTATTCCTTGGATGCCTAAAAACCGTTTAGTAACAAAATACTAACATATCTTAATTGATAATAAATTTGAGACATTTCTACACAACGAAATCTAGCTAAGTTTGTTACATGAGTAGGTACTAGACAATTGATAAGCAATATATAAACTATTTTTTTTCCCAAATATATACCTAATACACATATAACACTCGGATCCTAGATATTTTTTTTTTTGCAACATCTACTAGTGTGGGGATCGAACCTACGACCACTGACCATTGAGCCAATCAGTCTTATTTATTTATTTCATTATAAACACTATTAAACCACAAATGTTCGATAAATAAGCTTAACTTCATTCGTGGTAGAGTGCAATTCTAGGTTCTAGGTCTTAATGTAGATCTAGACTCATTTGGCTGCAGCTCGTATATAAGCTGGCTAGACTAGATTAGAAGATCCACGCAAAGTAATTATAGACTTGTATACGTAGTCTTAAATCCTTCGTTTCCTTCTAGTCTCCTTCATTCCTCAAGAGTGACGCATCTCCAACTCTCCGTATTTACAATATATTCATATAGATAGATTCATAAATACTACTATTAAATTTCATACAGTATATATTATAAAAGAAACAATGCTTTAATAAAACTCACTGAAGCATAACAAAAATATTAAATTGCCTCAATAGTATAAATGTGCAAGGAATGCAAGGATGTGATAATTAGTTCGTCGGAATGCAACAACGCAGCCAAGCGTGGTTCGAGAACATTCTTATGAGTATTATTTAACAATGATAATTATTTTAGTTGATGTACAACCATTTAATATTAATGTATGTATCATATTTGCTAAGGAACGCAATTCCTTTCAAATAATTCAAAGGACATGATTTTTACACATGTTGCTTACTGTGACCACATATTAGTAAAAAAATAAGGCTCTGTATAATTCCTATTTTTTTCAATATTTAAACCATTAAGTCCTTATATTAGTGAAAGAATTAAAATAGTAGTTCAGTTGTTGGTTTTCATAGTTTTATTTAGGAATTACGCTTTATTTAATTATAATTTCGGAGTCGCCTGATGATGATGTACGAAACCGGTCGCAAATAGAATTGTATCGCATATTTAAATATAGTGGAACTTGGTACAAGTAAAAATTGTGTTCTTAATCGTAATTAATTATAATTTATTCTCAAGTATTCATTATGACTCGAATATCTTATATTCATTGTTATAAAATATATATTAAATAAATTAAAAGAGTATCAATGTAGTTCCTTGCCAGTTTTTATCTATGCAACTGACCACATTTTTGAATAAAGCTCATGTAGTTGGATTCAATGAGATCTCCCTGATGCTTATTTTCCTGAGCTACTGAACCGATTATAATCTGTTATTTTTACTAATAAGTGATCAGTCAGGTACTTTAGAAATAATCGCCGAAAAACTGAATTTCTCGTAATGCACTAATCTTTGATTCCGCGTTCAACTAACAGTCAGAATGGCTGTCAACCTATTAATTTACATTATTAAAAATAAAAAATCTTTGACAACTAAACATACGAGACGAAAAAAATTTGGTAGGTACCTCAAGAATTTATAGCAATACAAGCAATGTTACTATTATATATACATCTAATACTAACATTAAACTTTATAAGTATAATTCAATTGGTAACAAAAAATAATTCGTATAAATATCTCCCATTATTGCAATTTTGATATAATTTTATTAGCGTTTATAAATATTAATATATCCGGAGGCAGCCTCGAGGCAAGGAGAGTAATTCGGAGGCAAGCATGTGCTGGCCGGTTAGCTTAGGGGCCTGTTTATTTGCACGCAGGTAATATTGACTATTCTATAAGGGGAGCTAACATTTAGGGATGTTCTCGTTATGGTAGCATTATCGATTTTTAGGAAATTTATATTAGAAAGCATTAGGTGCAATGACTTATGTCAAGCCTCAAGACTTGTCTGAACTTGGGTGAGGTTTTGAACGTTTTTGATACTTTAGTTATATATGTCTTCAAATGATATAAAAATCGATAAATTTATCTTTAATATCAAATCAAATGTTTAAAAATTAAAATCAGCATGATAATATGTAATTATATCTAAAATTCAATATGTATAAAGAATTAAAGATAATTGTATCGAATCTCGTTCTCGCGTGGAGCGGTAGCGAGTGCCTCCTGCCTCCGTGGCCGCAGGAGATAAAATAAATGATAGTATTTAAGTATGCATGCCGAGGAATGTCTGAATGGATACAGTAGGCTGTGA
The DNA here is from genome assembly GCA_959347355.1 of Napeogenes inachia. Lineage (NCBI taxonomy): Eukaryota > Metazoa > Arthropoda > Insecta > Lepidoptera > Nymphalidae > Napeogenes > Napeogenes inachia. The sequence continues at coordinate 2,777,730 of OY365799.1, read as the reverse complement.
CAGTTTTTATACTTCTTTTGTGATTTGGTGTTTGACCAAATCACAAAAGAAGATGACGATGACCAAAAGGAAGATAATTAGTATTATAAACGTATGTAATTTTATTGACAAAGGACAGACAAACTGAAGCAGGATTTATATTATTTATTGGATATAATGAAATAAGGTTTAGTTATTAAAAATATTATGTAACACAATTGTGTTCATGTTTCAATATCTCCAAAACAGACAAGAGTGTTTGTTTGTGCGAACCATTACGGAAGACGGCCCCGGATGTTTATAGCGAAAGTACGGGAAGCGATCAAACATTCCGCATTCCATTGTAGCAAGCACTAAATAATACTTAGGAATAGTAAATAATATTATTTGAATTGGGGTAATTTATAAACTGAATATATGAATGTTAGTATATAAAAAACGCTACCTATATATAGTTACATTATTAGTTGACATAAGCGAAATATATATTTTTTATAATAATATATTTTTTTGTGAATCTCTCCTAACAATCAACTAGAGTCATCTTTGAGAGACTTTGAAAACCAAAACAGTCTCGCTGGCGCTATCTAGTGAGTCCCTTGAACCTTCAGCAATCTCCTCCAGAGGGAAGCACCATAGATGTACACTCATATATTCAAAATGCATGTTAACTTCGATATTCTCATAAAGTGCTCAAAGATTTTTTGTACAAAGATTTTTTTGTAACGAGATTTATTATTGTAATTGATATTTCTTCATTGAAATATTTCAACTAAAAACGATGTGTCTAAGTCCACGCCCTGTATATATGACCTTCACGTTGTATAATAAAACAGCACCATGTACATACGAGGTAGCCCTGACATGCTTCGTCACAAGTAACCCTATGTGGATGTGCCTTGTTATATTAGGTTGCTATACCTATTGTAGAGTTCAAGAAATACATATTGAATTTATGAATCCATCATAAATGCATGTTTAACCGATTACCCAAGTGATAATTTATTCGTACATAAACCCAGATATGATTAAGTACACAAAAGTTAACGTCAAATCTTTATTATTTATACGTAAACTAGTATTAGTAGGCATCTAGTGGTAGTGAGTAAGCGACATACCGCGGCGTTGCATCACTGTACATGACTATGTACTGTTATAAAGAATTTTATTATCGTCTGCATTCAGTACATGGCAATCATTTTAAAACGCGTAAACATCCGAGTGCCTTCGATTACACGATAAAATTCCAGAGGTCAAACTAGAGGACTTTGAGCTATTTGAGATTCCTATCTTAGTCGTGATATTTTAATAGTAGAGTTTACTGAAAGAGGAATAAATAATGTTAAGAATGTTTAACAAGATATGAAATATGATTTTAATGTAGTTAAATAATACCTACTTCGATACCTGAGGCGTTCAGCTCTATATCTATCTAGCAATTGTTATATTTATAAAATGTTTTAAGACCTTTACGCAATCGATTCTTAGATTCTTTCACTTTTGTTAGCGTAACTTTTTTAAATCTCTGGCAAACACAAGTTTGACCTCAGTTGATTTCTTTTGCATTTATTTTTATAAATCTTAAATATAATGTAGATTATTATTCATTTTTTTTTTGTAAAATATATTTTGTCCTAATCTTATTATGTGCCTCTTTGTATCTTATGGTATTTCTATCAATGTTTCTTATGGTTTTTCTTACTTTTTTGTACTGTACTCATATTCTTGTTATATATAATATAGCATATGTAATAATTATGTATCCCGATATTTATAATTTAAACTTAAGGAAATAAATTTGAAAGTAAACAAAAAAAAATATTTGAATAAAATATTTGGTATTATATGCAACTAATTTAGTAGACGACAATTAAAAATATTAGCGATATTTAAAAAAACAACGAATACTAATTATAGCAATAAGTAAAAAATACTGTCAATCTTGGAATACTTAAAGAATTAAATAAGAGAAAATCATAATCCAACTAAGTAATTACAAAGCTATGTCTGGAATTCGTTAGCTCATTAGTATCATATGTTAGATCAAGACAATAGATAGACCAGATAACTCGAATAGCAGCACTCTTGCTGTCAATGAAATGGAATTTGCTGCCATTAGAAATTCTGCTCTACATGATGACTTCATTGCTGTCGGGATTCCGTCCACGCTGCTGGTCACGACACGCAAACATTCTCTCATGACCGTCCGAAGAATGGTGCTTTGGTTTTATTCATTTCGTTTTTGTTATAACGGAATTTTCGTAATTTTATTATAATTTATCTGACATTTGACATATAATGACATTATTTGATAGTATTACAATGTTTATCCTAAAAAGTATATTTGATTTTTCATTAGCGTTCGATAAAAAGTACAGGATAAATTAAATAAGAAAATATAAATAAAGAACTAATATATTAATTCAAAGGAGTTCTTGAAAAAAAAAAAGTTTTTACTTGCACAGTATTTTAATCTATTTATGATATGCGAAAGATAATATAACGCTTTATTCTGGATTAACCCACAGTTTTAAATAATTTCCTCAAGGTGTGGTCAAAGGAGCTGATTAGGTCCGTGTCTATTTATATATGAGGAAAACAAACATTTCCCTTAATAGAACTTATCTACTGTTTAATATAGTTTTTTTAAGACTTCGTCGGCTCTCTCTTTGACTCACATGAAGTAATTTATTATCATTTAAAATTTATAAAATCCATACATTTTTAGTGTTATTGCTATGATAGTCGAAACTTCTTTTATTTGTTTTCACATTTAAAAATTTTAATTAAATTAATATAATTAAATTATTAGAAAAAAAAAATAAGGGTAGAGAGCGTATAACATGATGACTGAGAAAATCAACTAACACCACCCTGAGTCAGCTAGCTTGTTATACGACTAATATAGTTATAGCCGAAATCACTTTTCGTGTTTTCTCTTGAAGTTATTGAATTTTTTGGAGTGAACAGTAATTTAAATGGTGGATGGAGCTCTAATTTTATAAAAAATTGTTGCCAGCCCAGACAATCAGACCAAAGTTTCAGAAACCAAAACGTCTTTAAAATTTCTATTACTTACATCTCCATCCATTGAATTCATCTTTCTGAATATTTTTTTTATTTTGATAAATATATTGTATATGAATAACGACTTTTATTTTTTGATGTATAGACGTCATCCAAAAAAATATCTTTCGAAATACTTTATAATCAAATGAGGACTGCGGTAGAAGCAGAACAAAAACAAACCAAGATTAAGTTATAAAATCGAAAATAATTCTAATTTGTTACGTTTTAGAATTTAAGCTGCAGATACCGATACAAAATTGCGAGGTGATAGAAAGCACCTTTTATTTTATTTTTTTCAAAAAACCTAGACCAAAGTGTATGAAAGTTATAAAATTTAAAAAGTGCCACAGAAAAATAACATTAACAAGTTAATATTTTAAACTTTATCAAAATGTCGGGCATTTACTTTTTATGTCAAATACTTTGTTTTGTTTATGAAATATCAGACTATTTGTCTGTAATCCGAGTTGCGGGAATTATTATAAGGATAACATAACTGCCAGAGACTTTAGTAACTATATTGTATAAAAGACACAAGAGTAGCATTGGACTGAACTTATAAAATTTAAAAAAAACAACACACAAAAATAAATAATTTCATTGGTGTGAGACACGTCTTAAATTTAAGAGATTGAAATGATTATTTGTGACAACAATAGTAATCGAATGCATTCCTCACAATGTTAGTAACTGTAGTCCGCAACTCAACCTACATTCTGCATTCTTTTCGAAACCGTAACACGCCTCAGCGTTCCGGATATATATCATCACACAATAATAACCTTTATTACACCTCAATAAAATACATTTCTCAATAAAATATAGAGCACAATATAAACTATTGAATTTATAGAGAGCTGTAAAACTACATACTCGTACATAGCTCATGATGATTGAACAGAGAGTTGATAAGACGAGATTTTGAATGGCAGTTCGTTGGAAACCTGCAATGGATATAGTTGGCCAAACTCAACGTGTGGTAACGAGTATTGCGGATTTTGCTAGAGAGGAGGCAGAGGCTCAGAGTTCGCTTCGAGTGTCGGACGACTGAATTCCTGAGCGCTTTCTCTAGCAGGCTGTCGCACGCACGCAAACCAACGAAAGTAAACGGCAATGCGGCGTGTCATCGCATTGCATAATTATTTGCGATCCAGCAATTGTTTGTAAACAACTAGAATACATCACTGGACAGTATGTTGCGTGATTGTATTTTGATTAGGCATCTAATTATATGCATTCCTCTATCTGCTGAAACGCAATTATTTTTAAACAATACCTATCTTGTTTAAAAAGCGAAAAGTGATCTATATCTATATAATTATACAGTTTCATCTAAATTTAATTGTTTTGCTAACGAGTTTGCGGTTATTTCCCTGATATTAAATGTGTTTTTAAATGTTGAATGTCTGATAATTTAAATTACAGTTAGTATCGCAATGAAACCTCACACTTGTTAAATTCATATTGGTATGCGGAAAATGTTGGCAGAAGCATGAGTAGGTAGTTTGGGCACCGATGCAAGTCAGTGAAATTCGTGTAGCTTCGCATCGAGTTAGCGCTCATCAAGAAACGAACGAGGCGATAAAAAGCCTCACTTTCTCATAATTTAATGTGAGGTTAAAGAAAAGACAATTTCTGTACAATCATTGATACACAATAGCAAAGACAACCAAGCGTTTACGACCCCGCATTACCCGGACGTGTCGCTTGAATGCACTGCACAGGAAAAAACTAAAAAGAAACAATCACTGGTGACAGTACCAAGTACGATTACAATATGAGGGAAGTTCAGTTTAATGGCGAAACCTTTATCGCATAACCAGTCTGCTCTGACAATGGAAGCATTGTTCTGGATGTCGAGAGAAACGCACTGTTCTAGCTGCGGTTAACATATTAGTATACCAAGATATCCAAATACATGCAACTCACGGTCAGACTGCAGATATTCAATGAGATAGCCATCGAAATATACAAACAACTATGAATTCTTCTTTAGGACGGGAACACATGCTTGGGTTTTTAATTCGGTTTTTTTACATATTTGGGCTCATCTGGTAATGGCTACATACTAAATATATATTTTTTGATTTCCTAAAGCTATTTTCAAGAATATAAAACATGTTTTGACATGAACTTACAAAATATTTAATATTTCTAACGGTCCGTTATAGAGACCACGTGACGTTGAAATAGATGTATCCATAGCCTAACAGAGGATGACTATTAACAATGTCAGTTGGAATCTGGAATGTGACCCGCCTACAAGGCCGCGTATTGATAGCTGCAGTGGACACAACGGACAGAACTAACAAAGTTTACTGGTCATTTGGAAATATCATACTTCCAATTGTATTAAAAAAACACAGTAAACATAAAGAAACAGTATTTTTTTTATATTATTTTAAACTATTCTTTTTTTTTCTCCACGATTTCACAACTAGGAGGCCAAAAAAGACTAACATTATAATATTTTAAACCACATTCAAGAATGGCGGCTCTTTGTGTCAAATTACCAGTTACCGCCATGTGGGCAGCCATACTTTATCAACAGTATTAAATATCCAATATTAAGTTTGGTCTACATTATTTTGTATCCACGTAATTTCATTTACCGCTTTTAAGAGTCCAGGTATTTTTATCCTCGAGTTCTTTTGGTTTTCCTTCTGTTAAGGACAATTATCTTCTAAATGAAATATCTCTTTATTTCCCTATAATTATGTACTTACCAAAACTTTCCGTATCGCTGGCGGGGTAAGCTGTACAAGGTTGAACCATTGTTGCTGCACGAGATAGAACGTCCAGGGCTGATTCTATCTTCTCCATCTGGATCAAAAAAAAATATAAATAAATTTCTATATTGCATAATATTTATATATTGCATAATATTTATATATACTGTTACATAACTAAATATAAATTATCATAAAGTGATTAATACGGAGCTTACCAAAATATTAAATTTAATGAAAAATATATGCAATTAATATAAAAAATAATCCACGCTTTTCTCATCGCTGCGATGTTTTGATCACACTAAAGCCGGTGTTGTCAAAAGCGGAAACATTCTATGTCTGGGCACGTAAAAATATTTGGCTCGGAGAATGAATGTCGGTACGTTAATACATATACCTAATGGCATGCAAATACCGAAGCGAAAATTCCAAAGCACGTAAACGGCTAGACGGTGGACAGACGACCGTGAGCGGCAACGTGTAAATAAGAGTTGATTGTTAACTAGATTTACTAATACTAATATTATAGTACCAGCCATACACTACATTCCAACACACGGGAACACAGCCAAAGGACCAGTTGAAAATGATTTGATTACTAACACGAATAGTTTAGTTGACACACATATCATGAGATTAGTGAAGTTGTATTGGGAATATAAGATACTTCAAACCTTAAATGTTCAATTATTTTACCAATATATTAAATTAATTGAATCCTTTTCTAATTGCCTGGCCTTGATCCGTGAGTCTTTATCAATCGCATTATACATACGATAAAGGACATTCCAAGCGTATAATATAATAAATTTAATGATGGCTGCTAATGTCATAAATGACGTGAAATTTCTGGAATGTGGACATGTGTATGACATTAAACTCTCAAAGACGAGATCGTTGTCCGTGCATTAAATAAGGTATAAAAAGTTTGGAGTGATAGTGTGATGACTCTAATGATGTGGAATTTGGTACATTAACCACAATAGAATTTTTCTTGGAGGCGGAGCCACGGAGGTACCGTGTGGTATGCGTACCGTATAGTAAAGTTCGACATTAACAAATAATGAGTACAAAAATATGTACTTGAGAATTTTGGTTACATAGATTTATATCCCTTTCTAAAAATAATAGTACAGTTTCAGACATCATGATATCATGATGTTGTTTGAAACTGTACTATAAAATAATAAATATTTTTAATTTTATATATATAAAATAGTAAATAGGTACTAGTAGAAAAGTGACCATTCCCATGTGATAAATTGTACTTTCCTCCCTAATATGATCGAAAGAGGTTTCCAAATGGTAAATATTAACTATGTATGTAGATAGGTAGTTGGTGGACATTTCTTAGATAATAAATTTATATACAATAGTGTGTACATTTATGGTCACGGATCCGTTGAACGGAACAGGAACTAGTTATTATGTATCGTGTAAGGTTTATTAATACTAAGAAGTATTACGACGTTTTAAACTATTACTAGTCTTTGTTACTTGTCATTTGTTGAATAACATTTGAAAACTTTACAAATTATCAAAATATGCCAAATGCTGACGTTTTGTTTACATAATGGAATTAATAATGTATAATTCTTTTTTTTTTAAAAAAGATTTTATTGCAACTTCTATGTGATTCTTTTGGACATGTTTTGTTGTCGAAATATTTGGAATATGATCTGGACTACTTACCTTTCAAGTATGTTTTATTTATATTATATCTTAACTAGAAATATTGTAAATATAATCCTATAAGGCACCGAATTAACTCGAAAATCCCTAAACGAGAGTCACACGATGATCGAACCTTGACATTCCTTGCGGTAAAAATAATAATCTATTTTGGTTCAACTATATCGTAAGCAAAATTAAACTTTTAATCCAGACAATAAGGTTCAAATCAAATTGTTACACTAGTAGGAATGCCCGCATTTAGGGTGGCTGTCTTTTACGACGGTTGCCACCCCTGCTGCGCCTGCGCACGTGTCTTCGAAGGGTCGGGACGGCAGATGTTCGACTTCGAAAGTTGTAAGGCTGCCGGCTGGCCACTCGAAATTCTATTGCCATTGGGTCTTTACAATGTAGGGTACGATTTGACTAAACACGATAGTTTAGTTGATACCCATGTTTAGATAATAATAATGTAATGTTTCTATTTCAATAATATATTTACTATTAAAAACATTGGCCTATATTTTAGTAACGTTATCAGAGACGACACAAACAACTGAACATTATTGTTTTAGTGTTATTGATAAAAAATTTATACTGTAGCAAATTTTAGCGCACAATAGTTACGAAGGATATTATTGAAATTAAACGTAATTACCTAAATGTTTATTTTTTTCTTAATTAGTGTGGACCTTCGCGGTGATTACGAAATGCGTTCTTCCTAATGAGATATAATGATTAAATAAATAAAACAAATGATCTACAAATAAAATGAACTAGGTACAAAATGTATTAATAATAATTTACGTCCAATAGTAAATATAATATATAAATCATAAATAAGTTACTATAATATTAATCTGATTGGGGATTCATTAATTGCATCATGGATTTCTACGTCTGGTCTAAGTCTGTATTATTGCGGGTCACATTGGGTAATCGGCGAGCATTATCGACTCCTTATCATCAGGGCCGCGGGTGTGAATGTTTATAAGCGCGTATCACTCGCATTCCTTCTTATTATGTTAGCGATTCTTCGCTACAATGCCCTCGGTTCGTGTAGCGGAGTTTTTTTTGCGCGGCGCGTTCTTAAATCAAACCGGTAGGTAGGTCTTAACTCGTACTTATTACAATACTTATTTGATGCTCACGTATAATGCCGCTTCATCTTAAGGTTACAATTATAATTACAGTGAATACTTACATCAATTCCCACGATGCAACACAATACACGACTAGCAGTCTTTTAGTCACTATATAATTTAAACTTTAATTATCACAATGTTATGAAGACGCAGATATTCGTAAGTTATGAAGTTAACTTAATAACAATGTAAGAAACCGGCGAAGAATAAAAATCAATATGAAACGATTCGCAAAAACTATGTAAGTTAATATTCGCTTGAAAAACACGGTCCGTAAGTCAAAACAATAAAAACTTGTACGTAGAATACAAATGCTCAGTGGTTTACCGCTTAATATCCATTTTATTTTATTTAAACTGATATAGTATTTGTTGTTATTTTATAAAATCCAACTACCGCGCCACGAATCTGTTGACGAAATAGTCGCGTTTGACATTTGAGCCGAGCCCACTGCGATTGGAATCCGCGGAATGTCAAATATTTTCAGTGCTGCCATCTGTGTGAAGGCATCTCACCCGTCCGGACGGCGGCACACTGGAGTGCTTATCGAATACGTTATTAGATAAGACTAAATTGCTCCACATCAATATCGAAGTTTACATTATAATTTTATTTTATTGAATTTTATTGCATGTATAACTTGCTTACACGAATAGAATTTTCACTAGATTATGAGAAAGTGCCACAACACGTTTGTTCTGTTGGAATGCATCTAATTTAGTGCCGCCGCTGAGTGACTTCACAGGCGCAAGCGTGATGGTAGGCCGCGCGTCTACAGCAGGGTTATCGACACATGGCGTGGAGGCGAAAAGTAGGGTCGGCATTCAAGACCTGATAGCTCTTGTGCACATACCGTAGCATAACTGGCTACTATTGTTTCGGCTCGTTACCTTATATTAATCTAAACCTATTGTATTATAATAATGTAATTTGATATATTTAATGCTTTTCTTAAATGTAATTGTTTGAAATATAAACTAATTATAAATTAGTGCCATCTGTTTGCAGTATTATGAAGTTTTATGACAGAAGCTATGCACTTTAGACTTAGGGCTTGTAACAGATTAAGTGAGAGGACGCTAAGATGCTTAATGCATATATTTATGATGAAATATACCAATAATCAATAATACAGTCAGTTGCATTAAATATGTATAATGATAGGACATCACTAGTTCTGTCAAAGTAACGTATAACGTAAACAAAAACTCTTCATTACTAATATTATTTTGAGCGCCAACGTGACGTGTAGGTAGATAATAAAAACAAAAAAAGCTACTGCTAATTAGGTACCTAGGTATAACGAAACAAAGTTTATTAATCAAAAATAGCATTAGGTGCAATCAATCGGTTGTACTTAATAGGCAGCAACACAACATTTTATGAAAAGATGTAGAGAACTCAGAACTTAAGAATCTATAGATTATCTTATTTTTCTTGTATTGTTTAAAGAGATTTGGCAACGATCCATCAATATTCTCGCCGGCTTAGGATGTAAAAACACTATTAAGTAAGTAACTGTTTACAAAATCATATTTACTATTGATAGCTCTTAATGCTGTACAAGAACACTTACTATTTCATGTGTTTTTTTATGATATAATTCTACATAATATACATCAACCGACCCGTTGATAGCGTGATCGCAGACGCTTAAGACGCAGCATATCGTATCGCGAAGGGGCTCGGGTTCGATTTTCGCCCGGGACAGGTATGTATGTGTCGAGCATAGATGTTTGTATATCTGCTTCTGACCGTTTTTTAAACATATTCGAAGTAGGTATTTATGATGTGTATTTCTATGTATTTGTGTCGTTGTCTAATATTCTTAACTCAAGGAAATTATTTGCTTACTTAGGGGTTAGGTCAATTTGTGTAATTTGTCCAGTGATATTATATATACACATATTTTTAAATTTACTTGTGCCAGTACCTAATTGAATTTATTTTAAGCCATAGGTATAACAATTATAAAATATTTTTGCATTATGTTTTATTGTAAATTGTAAAAATCATGTTTAGGGTTTGGTTTATAATAAAAATAAATTAGATAAAGAGGAGAAACAGATAAATAATTGAAAATATTTTTTTTATGTTTTATGAACAGATTTCTGATTCGATTTCGTTAATATTTTCATCAGCTGAATGTCAGTATATACCAATTTAGTAATTACGAATTTATTTTTTAAAGCATGCACAATAGGGACGACGTTAATTCATAATTGGTTATTTTATTACGAATGGTGTAGTGTGGGAATAATAAATTAAATAACAGTTCATGACACATTATTTATTTGTTCTAAAACAATAAAATAACATACAACAAAATGCAATTTCAAAGAAATATAAGTGACAATACGGTGAATAAATAATTATCTTTTTTTTTGTTATAGTGTAAGTCACTAAAATATATGATATACAGGATAACCATCGCAACCCGAAAACGAGTGAAGGACTGAATGAATGAGAATATTTTGAATTAAATGATTTAAACGAATGAAGCCCACTTCAACAAAACATCTTACAATTAAATATTTAAAACCGCAAACTTTAAATATGTTCCTTATAAGTTTCGTTCGCGTATGCACAATGTGACCTATACTTAACAGTGTAACCAGTAAATTTTCTAATATAACTGAGTATAATCAAGTACACAACTTGACAAATAATAAAATACACAAAACTGTATGTATATACCAGTTTTTTACCTAGAAGTAATAAAAATAAGTAAAAAGTATAGCTACTAAGTAACTTGGTTCTTTATTACTAAAACAAAAAAAAATATTGTATACATTTGGAAATATTCCTGTTCTTCTCTGTCTTTCTCTTTCAATGTTATCTATATACTTTTATATTTTCCACAAAGTATATAATAGTGTATTCAGTATAGAGTAACTTAAATATGTATACCAAGAAGTATTCACTATTCAGACGCTATCGGGTGTTCGGTTATTATCGGGTATATCAAGTTTAACTTCAAACAATACTTTTGTGTTTACATAACAATTACTAGTATGTGTGAATACTCAGCTTTATACCGACTTGTAAGGATTTGATATCAAAGCATGTACTCATGGCTATAGGTCATTTGTAATACCTGCGCTCTTGAGACTTTTATAATTTATTGGTTGTAAAATGGAATACATTCCTTAAAAATTATGTATATTTAATAAACGTTACAGAAACAGTCAAGATGAATGTAGTAATATTTAACATTAAAATAATATGTTGTAAAATTGAAATAATTATTTTTTATAGTTCCCTGATTCTTATTTATCAAGTCGGTATTAAGTCAAGGTATATTTAAATAGGTGAGCCTAAAAAACACAAAGCTATCTAACAACATCTAAAACGTCGCAATATTTAAAATCAACTGACACCGCCGTTTTTATTTTGACGACCTAATAACATAAATATTATATCTAAAGGAAACTCCCTTGCAAGGTTAGTCATAATTCATTTCATCACATGTAGGTATACTAAAATATTTATAAGTTTACTTACAACTACACATCTCACTAGGGAATCGTGGGGTATCCTACCTCTAAAGATTAATACATAATTAACCTCTTTAGTTGTCTTTGGTTCTTTTTGTTGTAAATATAAGAATAAAATATTATTGTTTATATTTAAGTTTATTCCCAAGCATTTTTTTTTCATTATCTATTGCATTAAATGACTAATAGAAGCTTTGTATCTTTTTCAATTGGACATCTATATTTATATTAATCCATTGTAATTAAAATAATTTATTAACATCGAGAAGAAATTGATTATTTTATTGTAACATGATTATATCTTCATGACACATCGCAAAAAATAAAGGAAAAAATATATATGTATTTTGACAATAATCGTTTATAACCTTATGTCATGTTAACGTTTTCGTGCATAGATCTATGTTATAATAAAGATAACTGTTCCTAATTTATCGTTATCCATATTAAGTAACATTAACTACATATAAGTTCTTTATCGATGCAACAATTATTACATAAATATTCTATACATAAGCTGTGCAGAAAAAACAATTTTTTCTCATAAGACAATAGATATAAAAAATGTTTTTTAATAAGACAATAACATTTTTAAAACCTCTGTGTAACTTAGGTGTTATGTTAACCCTATCCGAAATAAAAACTTCGTTTCTTTTAAAATAAAAAATATACAGCGACCAAATGGCGGTCGTTGTATATTTTTTCAGTTTCGCAAATCGACATTGACATTCGACCAAAATAGGTTTTATACTTGCGATAAAGACAAAAAAGTGTTTACAACTTTAATATCTTTAAACCATTCTCATTGTAATTTAAGGGAATGCAAATAATTAAATTCAAAACATTTATACAAATATCTAGAATACATGTTAATTACATGATAAATCTATCATATCTACCTATATTTATAATATATAATTCATATATTCTCATAAAAGGTATAACTAAAGATATTTTATAAATCTATAATAATATATATGTCGTAGTATAATTACAATAACTTTAAAGTTATTTAGGATCATTATAATAATTCTCTCCCAGTTTCCCAGTATAATGTTCAATACTGCTAGTAACATCGTTGAATGACAATCGTGCGTTCGTTTATAATTACATATAATGATCCCTTCATTTGTAATGTCGGACGACATACCTATATTGGTATATTTGTAATTACATTTAAAACTATAAGGGGACGGTTCAAACGCGTTAAATAAAACACGGTGTAATTAAATTATTTAGAATAGCAATAAGTTGGTAAAATACCATTACAAAAAAATATCAATAAGGAACTGTTACACAGGTTTATAATATATATAAGCATAGTTATATGTAAATTGAATTTTGTTATACCTTAAATTCTAAAGCAAAAAAAACCCTGCTTGTAGCTTATCTCATACCTTGATGCAAATGTATGCCAAAATTCAACTTACCTTTTGCAAATTTATGTCAATTGAAATAATAAATGACTTGTCTATACCATAGTCTATAATTACTCTATGTGTACAATTTTGGCGCTAATTCATTGGTTTGTCTATGACAAAACAATTTACAGATAGTGATCGTAACTTCCGTGTTAGAAATGGTATATCATCAATATCTGGACGTCTCTGATTTGTTTTGGTAACATGTGAACGATCTGATCTTATTAGGAAAAAATGAGGTAAAGGTTATTATTTTGAAATACGTAAAAGTTAAAGATTATGGGTAGATAGTAGGTACTGTATTCATGTAGACATTTTTTATCTATAATATACCAGTTACAGTTTTATCACACATATTTTATAATAAATTTAAAACGAATATATCACCCTATCTAAAGAAATGCAATTGTAACATTATTTATATCAAAACTTCTTAAATAAAAAACGATTAGCAAATTATCTTAAAAAGATATTATTGAAAGAGATCTAAACTATTAAATTGACAAGAAAAACGGAACTGTAAATAGTAACTGTAAAAAATCGATACACATTTATTACACTAATCAGGGTTTAACTTATTTGCAAAATAATAACTGATAACTGACCAAAAGCGAGTAGATCTAATACCTAAGTAATTATAGTAGAATTTCATTCAGATATAATTTATATTAGATAATGATTAAATATATTTTCATCTTATTTTCAACCATACGTAAGTATACTTCTATGCAGTTGTAAAATGATATGTTACTATATATTTATTATATGCTACGGGAAAACGAATTGTTGACTGTATAATGCATTTACGAATTGACCATTATGAGCGTTGGCTATAATAACATTTTATTTAAATTTCGCCAAACAAAATTAAATTATGAGCAATGTGTTCTTCGCTTCACCCGTGGCATATAAGCTTATGCATAATTAAAGATTATTTCTCAAAATAAATTCTGAATATGGAAGGATTATATTATCAGAATCAAATAGGCCATAAATATAAAACTTTCAAAATTTTCGTTATACATGCAAATTATCGAGAACCAGTAAAACGAAGACATTATATATCCATATATTCGAAAATACAAATTATCTGTATAGGTAATATTGAAAATAAATCGCAATTCCTAAATTGGCTCTAAAGAAATAACTGCCTCACAAAGTGAAGCGGGCGGTCGCCAGATCTGATGGGACGGCGGTCACTCATCCCAGGATACGTCGGTGGCTCGTATGTCATTTGCAGCGGTCTACTAGAGGACGACGCGCCACACCTGCAAGTCGTACGTCTAACGCCCAACGGTCTACGCCACCACCACATACCTTCTACGGAGGCTTCGTAGCTCGCCTTGTCGGATCTACGGTCTGACCAAGTGGATGTTACGCTATCACATGGAGTCACTGGAGCGCTACGGATTGCTTTTGGATCGTAATAGGTCTTGTCTTTGGATAGGGAGCCTCTTCTCTGTTAAAAGAAGCAAATTCTAGTTATTACACTTTCTAAATTAAAACAGTCGATATTGTAATACTCTGAAATCCTTAACTTATATTTAATATAAGGAAAGGACAAACAAGCAGAATTTTCATAAAGTATTTGGTAACGGTTTCATCAGCATAAATTTTGCAAACCTGGACGAATGGGGGCGTTTAAGTAGTACACACAAAGCAAAAGGAGCAAAGGAGTCGATTATTCGACTTTATACTATAAAGTGAGCAACGCAACCTACACCTCCCTATTCATACCTTGATGACATTAAAGTTGGGCAGCTTGAAGCGTCACACTTCCTGTAGGAACTTGATCGGACACACTCCCTGGCGGTTGTCGCCGGAGCGGATCATCACCATGCCATCAACTTCATCACCCACCTGGATCACGATCTGATCACGGAGTAGCATTAGTCCGTTATCACCGTCGGATACCTGGAATCAACCAAATTTAGGACTTAGACATTAGTGAAATATACAATATCTTAAACCATTTTTTTTGTATTTTATAGGAATTTGAATGATAAAGTAATAATAAAAGTTTTATTTCGAATTTCTGGGGGTTAGTGTTCCTGACGGCTGGACCAAAGATTGTAGGTTCGATTTCCATAAGAGATTGTTTATACGATCTTTCTTTGTGCTGATTTTGAGTGTAGTTTGTATTTGTTATTTTTATGTTTGTGTAATCACAACTAAATACTTATTCTCTATCTTTAAGGAGGGAGATGATTTTTTTACAAAAAAATAAATATAGCGTCATTTTAAGCTAAAAAATAGAATAATAGGAATACATACCTGTAGATTATGCGTGACTTGCAAAGGTCGTTCTCCCGCTTGCAGCTTGGTACAGTACTTAGATGGGAAGTATCCGATTTTGCCCAAGCACTTGCCCTTCCACCAATCAGGATCAGAGGTGTCAATCACAGTCACCTTGTATCCAGCTTTCAGATCCAGCTCATCAGCATGACGTGACTTGAAGTTGTACAGAATCACGTACAAGTTTGTTGGTAAGAGGCGTTGATGCTTCTGTAATTGGATAAGGTTAAAGCTTTAGATTCTCTCCATAAGTTTTATATATTTGTCTATAGTCTGGTCATGAACGCCGTTACAAAAAAAAAATATTAAACTTTATGCTCCAAGTTTTATACACACTATTTAGTAGAGATGCGCCGATTTAGTGTTACCCAATACTATACGGTTTAACTTTTACCAAACCGAATATTTGGCCGAATTATTTGGTAAACCATTTCGATATTCATTTTTCATAAACAGATTTTAATAAATATGTTACATGTAGCTTCTGCCTAGATGTATAAATATGTTGATTTCTGGTTATTTTTTTTTAGGTTTTACAAATAAATGCTATGTTGATCATACTAATTGTAGGTAAGGAATAATAAAATAAATATGTGGACTTGACATTTTTCGAAATAAATGTTGATTTAAGAAGCTTAATTGCTTTATATTATTAAGTTTTATTCCAAAAATTATTTATAGAATTGCTTTGACCTATAATATGATACAAATCTTAGTTTGTCGATTAGTTCTTTACCATGTCGTGTAGCTAAGAAAATAAAAATACTCGAACCGAACGTAATCGGCACGAAAACCGACTAATTCGGCCGAATACGAATAGTGTAACATATGTCGAATAGCGAATACTTACCGAATATTCGGCGCATATCTACTATTTAACAATATGCAAGAGATAGATATCCCAATCCAGTAAACATTTGATAAGGTTAGCTATCGAGGAGTAGTTGAGCCATATTTTTGTGGAAAGTGCTGCCAAAACTAGCCTTGGTGAATCCCGTCTGAATAAAGACGATTATATATAGAATGCTTAATTCACCGAGACGGACAGCGATACGGTAGCTCAGTTGGTAGAGCGATGGGACGGTTTCCCAGAGGTCGCGGGTTCGAATGCCTGCCCGTATCGGTTTATTTTTCATTCTAAATATATATCAATTTAAATGCTTTTTCAGTAATAGGTACTAGTACCGGGTCATAAAGATCGATCTACTTAAACGTTTCGAAACGAATGTTTTGAATTTTATCAAAGCTGAGGACTGGACGACCTGATCTTAATCCGCTAGATTGTGATTTGTGACCAGTTAAAAAAATATAGCATGCTCTAAACGCCATGACAATTCCGATAGAGAGATTTTGTGTTTCTAATAACTTTTGTTTCTATGACGGGACTCAATATTTAAAGGACTGTTAATGTCATTGAAAATCATTTTTTACTTATGTATAAAGTAAATATTACAGTAACAATTTTATATCATAGTGAAAAACAATATTCACGGCTAGAGCCGTGTCTTATAATAGGTATATAATATACTAGCACTATATTCTGTATATTCATTCAGATATACTTGTGAGGGTTCTTTACATTCACAAAGTAATTTGATCTGAATAATAGGTTTACAATATAGGCCACTAATAGATTATATAGTTTTAAAATGATGACACAAAAATTGAATACTTAGCTACCGCTTACTGTTAATAAAAACTACAAAACTACTAGGTATATCAATTGATTTCAAGTAAGTTGAACTACAGACACTATGCCATAATAAATTATTTCTACCCCGGTTTTAAGATACAAAATAACTCATTGTCCTACTCGAAATATCACAACTATTGAAAATATAAAGATAGGTTTTTTAAGCTTTCCTTCGAAGCTTAAAAAAGTTTGATTAGAATACAAATAACAAATAAATGTTATACTAACACTGGGCTGTTTGACCGGCGACGGGCAAGGACTGGCGCTGTTGGATGACAGACTCTTGTCTGGTTCGTCAGGGAGCTCCACGCTGCTCATGCGACCTCCGCGGGCACTCAGTAGTTTGCGGCTGTGCACCGGCGACGATGGCGCTATATTTATTTCGATATGATTAGGACATGCATTAGATTAGTTTATTAAAGTCAGAAGCTTTTAATTATTAGTAGAGTTAGTATTTAATATTAACGTTCAGAACTAGTTTGTTATCGTTAAAAACGATTTTATATTTATAGAGAACTGGAAAGATTGCTTTTAAAGTTGATTGAATTCAAGAGTAAGGCCACTTTTTATAGGATCTCTCGGTTT
Source organism: Napeogenes inachia (assembly GCA_959347355.1). NCBI lineage: Eukaryota > Metazoa > Arthropoda > Insecta > Lepidoptera > Nymphalidae > Napeogenes > Napeogenes inachia. The sequence continues at coordinate 2,759,643 of OY365799.1, read as the reverse complement.
TATAATCCACAGAATAAAAGGAATCAGTCAAGGCTTAGGTATTACTTTTCGTTTTATGTCAAACTTTTCTCTATATGTTATTTTGTAAACAATTAAGGAGAGGTTATGAATCAAGTTCTATATTAATTAGATAAGAGAATGACAATGAAATTTTGTTTTGAAATCCACTTAAATATTACTGAATCTACAACTTCTATTGGTAGTGAAGTGAAGCAAGCTGGTACAATTACGTTACTTATATTTATAATACATGCGATTTTAAAATATATGTAGGACTCTACATAACTGACGATTGACAAATAACCATGCAATGAATAGAAATAAGCGGTTAATAAAATCATATTTTTATCTTATCTAAGTCTTATACATAGTAGAGTTTTTTTGATGAACTATGATTTTTTTGACAAAATCTAGCAAGCCTCTCTATTTTAAATTTCCTACATGTAAAATAACTGTTGGGACCAGAACTACACAATTTAATGATTTTTTAACTAGAAATATGTTGCAGTGTATTTTACATATACTATTTAAAATATAAAAGATTTGTGAACGTACATGATTGAGTATGAGTATATTGGTGGGTCAAATGGTTAGATAATTTATAAGAGCCATATCTCATACTATATGCTCGGTAGTCACCTAGAAAGAAAATATTAATTAAAACATGCAAAATAAAAATAAAAAGTGATATATCTGCTAGTATACACATCCTTTGTTTCTTGAAAGACAGGAACTTTATAAATCGGGAGTGTCTTGTTAAAATTTATAAAAAAATGCAAGAAATTTAGCACCGAACTGCAAGACGTTCGGTTGCCAAGAGACGACGGAGAAAGCGAATCATCAGGGAAGTCAATAGAGTGAAGGCAGCAAGTTTCCACTAAGACATATACAAGCTAAGCCAAGGAATAATTAAAGGTGTACAAGAAACATTGATTGTGGACAAGACATCGCTTCATTGACAAAACATCAATTTATATAATGGACCCAAGAAACCTATATCTATAATCTAAAATACAAGAATCCGCGTTTGAAATAGACAATAAGAAATGAATAAATTGTCGGTATGCGTGTTTCTTTTGTATTTTCGTTGGATAGTATCTGAAAATAGCTGAAACTATGCCAACTTCGTGTTGCAATAAACAATCGCTACTTACAGATCATGTAGAACACTACAAGAGTAATAAATTTTAACTCATTAGCTTTGAAAACCAACAATATGCGCCAAATAAAATTTGCCATCCTTGATATATTCGTTTTCATAGCGATAAAGTATGTTTACATATTTGAATTGTAGTTTTTTCCGTGAAATAATATCTACTCCAAATGCGGTTTTTACAATATTTTTTTAAAGTTTGAAAACCAAGAAGGTATGGTGATATTTGTGAATTAGTCGTAGTAATGAAGGTTTTTTGGGTCCTGGTTATTTACTAGCGATGATCGTACAAAGTACTCGGCTGCCCTGCGAGGGTTGGTCTCGAGGGCGTCGCCTCAGCTCTCCACAGTCGGGGGAATCCAGCGACAGGCTCTTCATCCTAAGGTTCAACTTTTGTCGTCTCGGCGAGTGCGGCGCTATAACAGTCATGCAAATGAGCATTGCATTTACCGCTAAATAAACTATTGGGACTTGTGAATTGTACTTTTACTGGTTTTTTTTATTTTATTATGATAACGATGATATGAAGCGTTGATTTTTTGTATTTACTGTTAAAGCTTGATTATTCTTTTAAAACTAATGATTCATTAAACTTGCAATATAATAAATCTTACTTTCTATACATAAGCTGTAAATGTAAAGTTAGTAAAGTAAATGTAGTATTCGAGAAATGAAATAAGACTCTTTCAAGACGTAAGTTTTGAAACAGTCTCATTATTATGTTCATGCTTGCTTGTTTCACACAAATTGGATTAACAACTTAAAATACATATCAAGTGCGTAAGCTCTGCAAAAAAATTAAAATATTTTAAAAGATAATTAAATACGAGATACGGTTTCAATGCACAAATATGGGAATTTGAGTGGAGTTTACTTGACGAAACCTACTGATAACTAATAAAACAAACTCTACTGTATGACTCGTGTACATTCCAATGGATTTAATGTTAATATAATAGATTCGTAATTTAAAAATGTAATGAAATATATATTTTAAACTTGTATTTCGTCACCAGTAATCTTGGTTCGATAGTAGGTATAAAAGAGTCAAACGAATGAGATCAAACAAAATGCAACGAATCTCTTAACACAGACAGTCTACAGGGATTCGTTTTAAATTAGTTTTTGATACCCGGTAAGGGACTGGTGCGGTCAGCCTGCCTCAACATTTGGGCACTCTTGGAGTTCCTCATCGAACCTGTGTGAACAAAGTAAATACCATCTAGTCTATGTTTTATTCTAATTGATTCGTTTGTAATTGACGTCGGTATCGCCCTGTAAACTCTTTAAATACAAGAAGAGGTGACGAAGCGACCAGAAATAAAAAAACGGAGATATCTTTATAAACGAAGAAGTTTGTGAAAAAACGTTTATACAGATTATTTGTTCGGTGTATATAAAGGTAAGTACCGGCTTACAACTTGTGGATAGTGTATTTACATTTCTGTTCACCCGTGCAAGTGAAAATATATGACTGTGACTTAGATAGAAATCGTCGAAATACAAACGCATGCGATCTTCAGCACGACACGCGTCAAGCCATGCACCACTTACATACATCCAGACGCCCGAGGGATATAGGCGCTTTATATATAAATGTAAAGTGCGTACTGATAAGGTTTTAAAAAAATAAAGCGGCTGAATTCTGACTTTTATTGTAACAGTAAGAATCTTGATATCACAGAACGCGGGGCGTTTCGGGGCAACAATAATTCGCGGCGGCTAGCACGGGTGAGCCGACATCTGTCTAAGTGCTCTGTTTTAGGAGACGACTCTATGACAATTTATTATTATCAAATGAACAGTGAAAATCATTTTTTCTTGCGAACGCTGGCCGTGGGCTTGAGAATCGAAGGTGGGGGATCGCCATTTTCATTTATGAAACATAAAGGCTGTCCGAAAGGTCGCGTCGTTGTCTCCTCTGATTCTGCAAAAGATAAGGGGCGAACGAAACAATAAATAAAAATAAAATAATAAAAAATAAATTTGATCTTACATAAATAAAATAACGAAGAAATAAAAAAGAGAAAAATGAAGGCGTGTTTGGATTTTGGGACCACCCGTGACGTGAGACATCCAGTGGAAGGACGGGATCAAGCATCTAGAGCGTGTCTATCGAGCGCCATCTAGTCACCCTATTCGAAACTAACACCGCTAACGCGACATACAATACAAAAATAAAAATAAACACAAAACATAAAACCACACAACGAAAACGGGGCTCCAGGGCCCGGCAAGAAGACGGGACAGACAAAGCTCGGTTGCGGTGAGACAGAGCGAGGCGCTACTTCAGCCACGGGCGCGTACTTTCCGGCAGAGAAACCGATCGGTGCTGCGGCGAGCCGCGGCGCGACTTCGACCCCCACATGGACAAACTCTTCACGCCCGCGAACAGCCGCCGGCGCACGCCGCCCTCGGGCCGAGCCGCCGCGCCTACCGACAAGCACCGCTCAGTACCGCTCGCCCCGCACCCCGCACCCCGACCCCGCCCCCGCCCTGCGCCCGACTTGGACGATGCGTGCAAAACAAATCGAGACTACGGAAAACGAGTGATCGGAAGCCGTCGCGACCGTCGCGCGTCGCCGACCTGCGACGCGGACGGCGCGCGACTGACGCCCTCGAGCGGAGAAGCGAGCGAGCCCGGGTGCGGACCAGACCTGAGCTGGAGGCGACGGGCTGCGGCGCCACCGCCAGGCCGGCGCCGGGCCGCGCGGGTGAGCGCGCGGGCGGCGGCTCCTCCGGCGCCGACACGCGCACCACGGGACCCCCGCCCGCGCCGCCGCCCGGCTTCGCTATTTCGTTGGCTCGCTTCAGAACTTGGTAGGTCTGATCCACTTCCTCCTCTGAGCACCGAGCGAAAGGTTACATACATCAAACGCGGTACGATTGTGTTCTCGAAGGATTTTGCGCGAGTCGGTCGTGACGTGTTAGTATTTAGCTACGGTTCTGCAAAGGTATCTGTTCTTTGTCTGCAATGACAGTATTTTGGCTAACATATTAGTTTGTAGATGCAGGACGGGATGAACTAGGGTCAATCCGCACTAATTGATACTGTACCCTCGTTGTAGCTATCAAAATCGTCGTCGAACTCGACTGATTTCTTAAAAGAGATCTTGGTAAGTCTCTGTCCCGGCAGCCAACCGTCCTCCACCCCTGGACAATTTGAAGTTAGTGTGCGTGTCCGTATTGCGACTGTTTTAGTGTGTGGGTGTGTAGCCCTTGCAAGCCGTATGAGGAGCGTGTTTATTATTATTTATTTAATTTATAATTTAAGCTTTGGCTTGTATTTGAAGCAACATTAATTATGGACCTTTTAAATTTCGTGTACTTATGGGATAATATACAAAATATAACAGTAATCATATTGCCAGTCATATTACAAAATAATATTACATCATTTAATCTGGCAAAAGCTTCAACTTACCATCCAACAACAGTCAACTGTTAAGCATGATGTCTTAAATATTGACGGAAAAAAAATATTTTAACACATTAGTTAATAACGATTTCCTCCTGTATACATTGAAATTCTTACACAAAAATTGTGGTGAATTAGAAGTAAAAATATATTTTTTACAGTTTTTACCCCCCCAAGATTGTATGGGCAATTAAGCAAAAATGAGACACTTACTTTCTTCGTCAAACGCGGCTTCTTGTACCCGATGAGCCTCTATCTCCGAAGTGCTTTTTTGTCTGCGCAAGAGTCGCGATTTAGTTTGACACTTGCCGACCTGCGGCATGCAATCTATATGCACGTTCATCTTGCACATTCTGCAACGAAGCCCCTGTCTTGTATGCCCTTTAAATAAAATAATAATAATTAGCAACACAAATATCACACACAAAACAAGTTTCTTAAATGGAAATGTGTGAATTCTTGAAGAATCCTACATTCATAAATATTTAACTAAGTACACTACAGAAATACCTTTTTCGCGACAAGGAACTAAGTGGTGTACTTCTTTGACCAACCTACTATTTTGTGTTTTTTTACAACAAACTGTTATTTTTGAATTGAGAAAAAATATTTGATTAGTCAAATTGGTTGTAGAATATATATCTTAGACTTCTTTCAAATTAATACTACCAATTTCTTACACTTAGGTATAATTATCTATAAAGATTTTTTGATTAACTTCGTTGACTAGATCGATCGATATTTCTTGTAACCCTAGTACCTAAAAGTTTTGACGTTACGAAAACTATAATAATTTACCAGATCGTAAATCAAAACATGGAATTATTATATCATAATCTGTTGATGTCAATCTGATCATTTTTGTAAACTGGAAAAAATTGGTAAAACATATCTTTAGTTAAATGATCCTAAATGACTAAAGTTAAATAAAATTTTTAAAAGTTTTTTTTTTTAATATGTCCATAAATTTTGATGCAAAGAATGTATAATTGTTTCAAGCTTTCACTATTTGTATTCATATTTTTATTTTTATTGTTTTATTTTATTCATATTTTTCGTTGAAGAATACGTTTACAACATTCGACGCCTACGTTTCCCGATAGGTAACCGGATTACCCGAAGCCGACAACCTATATAGAGTTATTATACAAATTCTATGATAATAATTCTATGTTTTGTTTTCGGGATTTGGTAAACTGTCATAGTTGTCGTAACGTCAGTACTAGAGGTACTGGCGTTAACTGCGGGTTCCGAATTTACAAATTACAGTTATAGCTAAAAAAAAGTGGTTGGTAATCAATAATTATCTACCTATCTTTTAAGGTCCTAACTACACAAAAATGTCCCTTAAATGTGAATGTCGAATTGCTTGTAACTGAAATGCTCCTAAAATGCTACATCAGGTATGGGACTGCTAATGGAACTGCTGCTTGAAATCGAGTGCGTCAATTCCATTACTTACCTATTCAAATAAAAACAAACCATTTATACAAGACATCACCTAAAATCATACCATTAACATTTTTGACAGGAATTTAAATATGGAGAGCAGGAAATGTATTTTTTATGGAAATAGCAAACAGTAGTTACAGTTTTAAAAGAACGATAGAGTTTAGTTAAATTTGCTTACTGCCAGTAACTTGATTAATACGAAGAAAATTTCCTATCTTTTTTACAGAAAACATAGATAGACTGAATATTGAGAATTCTATGTAACTCATACCCGTTTAAGATATCAAGATTCCAATAAAGTCGCCGGGTAAGGAATGTACCTATCTCTTCTATCCGTAATATATATAGCATAGGTATAGGTATGAGGTAGGTATATTGTATGGGTTTATTTAAAATATCTTTGATGTAAACAATAACGCATTATCTATCATTAGCGAATAATATAATAATAATAATATAAAGCTATAAGATAGGTATTTAAATCTTGGTTTTTAATTAATTAATTTTAAACAAAAACACTGAAGACGTCTAGGGACCTCAACCCACGACTAAGTAATAATAAATCCTCGAACCGAGAAAATCTAGACGGCTGTTTTTGACGTACGTTACGATAAATTAGTTAGCAATTAAAAAAATATCAGAAGTTTCAGACTTCTTCATTAATATTTGTCATTTAGTATGAAAGACGAAGTCAGACACTTATATGTCATCTATGAACGTTGACTGCTGCCTTACAATACGCGTTATTATTTATCATACCTCTGAGGATATTATCATGGGCCCAAAAGCCCTTCCCAAGTAATTACTTTGGATACAATGACCGCACATAGCATGACACTAATTAATCTATTTTAATTAATTTATGAATTTTTGTATTTCATTAAATTCCTTCCTTTATTGAAATTCCTTGTTTAGTTTCTACCTAAAGTTATTTATTATAATATTGTACTCGAATGTCAATTTGGCTAACATCCTTATGAAACAAAATCTGGCACATTGTCACACCTAACAACTAGAATTAGTACTCATTCAAATTTGTATAGTCCAATTATTTCGAAGGTAAACCTCAAATTAATTTAGACTGCGGTGGGAATCAAGGTACCGCGTGTATTTAAGCCTACATGTGGATACTAAGTGTATGTAATAATCTATAGTTAAGCGACTAACGGCTAACCCGAAGCCATTAGTTTCTGTTTTATTTGGATGATGTTATTTTATCAGGATCAATATGTTTCAGATATAAAATTATCTTTTGCTTGCATGTATTTTGCAATTAAACGTACATACTTAAAGCCAATGGAAATCTATTTTAAGCTGTAAACACTAAATTATAATATACTATTACTGACTGTTGATAGTATTTTTTTTAATAGTTAAAAAAAAATACAATATTAATGTCAAAAAATAATTGCTATAATTATGCTTGGTACCGTTCGTGAACGGTACAGAATGATTTTTCGTGTTATATTTTATTAGTGCCAGGCCGTGACAGACGACAGTGACCTCCGATTTGAAACCTTCATGGTGTCCAATACTTTTACATATACCTTTAATTATATACTCACAGACAAAAAATAGTGCCAACAAACCATTCAATTATTATTTTTAACTGTTAAACAGTTAAGAATACAAAAGTGCTATTTACATTAGTTTCCAACTTAATTTCAGTTTTAGATAAAAAGCGTCATAAGAAACACACGTAATATTGTGAATAAATGATATAACGTGTCTTGAATATTCATTATGGATTTCTACGTTGGCTTTGTTAAATCTCTTTACGTGACAATAATATAGAAAATGCAACGAGAATATTTATTATGATATTCGTTAAAATATATTCTGCCCAATTTTTATAAGATACATTTTTAGTAATAGTTTTAACATAAAATTAAAGGATAATCTAGATTAAGATAGATCTAAAGATAATTGCACTTACCTCTGAGTACCTGTGAGCATACGTCACAGGGTGTAATTTTCTTGTAGGTGTATTCTTGAAAGTTGTGAGCATCTGTGTCCCCAGAGCGCATATCCCGGGCAGCCCCGTTTCTCCTAAAGTAACCCAATATTAATATCTCGTATATATTTTATACTCTTCGGGCTTGATTGATAATAACTACAATCTTTATGTTATCTTTACGTCTAACTACTGTTTGTTACAACGTTTATTCATTCCAATTAATTAAGTTAGCGGAATCGAAGTACAGATTAGAATAATAAGATTATAATATAATGAAATTAATAATTATAGTTTTCGTGTCAGTGAATATCAATCTTTAATAAAAGGAAGTCCATTTTATTATATTTATTTAATATGGACTTTAAAGAAAAACTTAGCTTATGTGATAGCTGTTTAGCATACTTCTAGTTTCTCTGAATACAGTTTAATCAACTTCGAAGTTGACTTCAAAAAAATGGTAAACTAACTTCAACTTCATTAGTAATCTGGTTGGTGTTTGAATTGAAGGGTAACTTTATACGTCATTCATATCGATCTATAGTATTCAAGGTCAAGGTTCGATGGTGATTCATTCACCTTAGATTTAACCACGCCATGCCATCATTCCTAGACACCCCAGGAATTTAACATAGCATTTCTGTCACACTTATTCAGAAAATCACACTCATTACATTTTAAAAATAATATTACTTATTTTAAAGTCAATTAGGAAGTCAAAAATTACTCTAATACAGAGTTCATCTTGAGGGAGAACCATAGATGAATACGTTTACCAGTGCATGCTAATATAAGCAGAGAAAGTAGACAGCAGAAATTGGAAAGGGAAAAAGCGATAATACAATAAAATACAGGTTAATAAGGATTCTTTTTCGTCACAGGCTATATAGGGTATTACCTACGGGGCAGATTTACCTCATCGCCATTACCGTAGACACCGCGTGGTACATTTGATTTGTTCTTAAGATGCAAGAAGAAAGAAACATCAAAATGATCATGATCAGTGTGGTTATTTCACAGTTATTGGCAGTTAAGTCTGTGATAGATAAATATTTATAAGTTTATCTTTTTTCTAAAGCTTATTTTATTTACCATCACAGAATTTATTCGTAGGTAGTTCAGTAATTGCAGTTCATAATGCAATGTAATTTAATAAGCAATTAGAGTTTGTTAATTAAAGAACAACTCACGAATAAACATAGACAATATCAGGCTTTTACAAAAAAATGGCGACAAATGAATAAAGTTAAGTTTAAAAATTTACTATTACTTAAGAAAATAACAAATAGAAATTACAAGTTTTATTACCATTTGGTTTTATTTGTCTATTAAGACTTCAAGAACTATCCATCTCTAAGTCTTCACACAACTATGAATATATAAATTAGGTATTTTCTTTAGTATTGGAAAATTGTATATTTACTCTTCTTATACCGAAGGTATATTTACCTACCCGAAGCATTTACAATTACTTCTTTCGTATATAAAAAAATAAGCAGAAACACAGAGCAACTTAAAATATTTTTGTTATGGAATTTCTATTATAAAACCAGCACGTTATCAAATATTAATTAATTGGGGTCGTTATTATATAAAATAATTATTGTATTCGCTTATATTATGAGCATTAGGGTTTTGAAATAAATAACAGTGGCTAAGTGGTTGAAATTCTTACCTAAGTTAAAGCTGGAATGCTTAGGAAGGTTGGAACAAAAAGTTTGTGTTATTTTTTTCTGTTCTCAGGCGACAGTTTGACATTCGATTTAAAACATATTTGACATTGACAGTGTGGCGTAGGCAATTAATAAGTTAATGTATTTGTAATTTATATTACATATAAATTTCAGATTTAACTATGTCATGTAATTATATTTATTTTATTAACATAAAGGTATATTTTTTATGCAATTTTATTCTCTTAATTTTTCGTTTTTATGGACACAATATGAACCAGTGTGTGTATGTATATGGATGTTAAAATGTTGGGTTGTAATCGACAACTAATCTTTTCTCAATAATAACATTGATATATAAATTGAGGGTGTAATAATATACATTTTCTTTACATATGTTTTATAAACAAAACTGATAATATTATAAGTAATATATATAAGTATAAGTAAATGTAGTATCATATCACTGGATAGAACTACTCAACTAGTGGCCATCCGTTTTATTATTAGAATAGTTCAAATTAGTTAAAGACATTCAGTTCAAATTCCGTCTCGTGTCCCATACTCACTTATTAATCCCCTAACAATTCAGACGATACTAATCTTAATCTTACTGGGTATATTTGGGATGATAATTGATAATAGAAATAGTCTAAAGTCTAGACATAGTATTAGAGAATATAAGAATGGTCATTTGGTGTAAAGAATTGAATACTAAAATCTGAATTTAAATTAGATAAAATCTTTGAAGCTATAGTGTTTTATCAGTGGTCAATTGTGTGATCTCCTCTCCTAATCTCATTTATGTGATAATTAATAAAATAAATAAACTTATGTGATATTTACTAAACATACAGCAAAAGTTTTCGGGAAGCGTTATACCATGTCCCTATAGGATTATAGTACGAACCTAAAAGTCAGTATTAGAAAATGCTTTCCTCAAAATGATCAAACTAATGGTTGGAACATCTAATAATTCCCTTCGGTAATTCATGCGGAGAGATTCGCAGCATACAGCTATAGTGTAATTTTTTTTAACCATGGTACATATCTTCAGTTTCGTATTTTTTTATATAATATTTAATATGATGTATTATTTATAACATGTCTACACCTTCCCTAATGGCTGCGACAACAGAATAATAATCAATCTAGCTCTGGTTCTAGTTATCACGAAATATTGATTGAGTATATTTTGTTTTATAGATTTCTTCTTGATACATTTCAGATACATATTTCAGATTATACATAATTATATATACATATATATTATATTATACATAATTCTGAAATTTGTGTGTTGAGTAACACACGCTACACAAACCCATTTATAGGTATATATTTAACAATTATAATATTTATTTAATTTAACAACAGAATTTAACATCTATTGAGAAATCTTGAAAACCAAAAAACCAACATACTTTAAAAGATTTCATATTTTGCTCTTTGAAAAAAATATGATACCGTGTACGAGATCGGTTGAGACATTTTATGTGGAGAAAGAATACATAAAATTCGAATATAAAAAATTGTAACGTAAAACCACGTTACTTACGTAAAAATGTTTCATTCCTCATGTTGATCCGTGGTCATATTAAAGTAAGCAAATTATTTGCTTGTGTTAAGAGTGTTAGACAACGATCCAAATATACAGAATTACACATTATAAATACTGAGAATATATTCAATTAACGACAAAACCTAGAAATACAGATATCTATGCTCATCAGATACACGCGTGTCTCTGTCGGGAATCAAACGCGAGCCCCATAGAGCCGCTGTACGTTAGGCGTCTGCACTAACCACTCGACCAACGGGGCGGTGAAAATATAATAATAATATGAAAACATTAAATATATAGGCCAAAGCTGATAACAACGATAAACTAAGCCAACTACGTAATTACACTTACTAATAGATATTATAGCACCTGATAAGGATGTTTAGGGTCTTATCAGTCACCTGGAGTTATTTAGTTTGTGTATAGTTAAACTCAGTAAACGATATACTTAGATGATTAATTTATTATTGGTTATTGATATTTTTACTATTTATCTTTTAATGGGCGTGTTATTACAGGATAATATTTCTTGGAGTAAGAAAATGTAATTTTGTCATATTTACTAAAATGTCCTATGAATAATAAATACAAAATATTGATACTAAAATATATGTTTGAAAATATTTATAAACCCGTATAGCCATGTCAAACTTATTTAAATTTTAAATAAATATAGAATGAAAAAGAAACTAGCTCGGACAGGGATTTGAACCCGGGTTTGCGGGATTCCCAGATGTCGCGGGTACGAATCCCTGTTTATATCGGTTTATTTTTCATTCTATATATGATTAAAAACTTTATTAAAATACTTATATATATAAAATAAAGCTATTAATATAAATGTTTATTAAAATATAGTGATTAAACATTGAAATAAACCTATTTTTAACGGAGTGAAATGTAAATCTAATACGAGTTTAAATCGTTGAAAATATTTTAACATGGTTTTAAAAAATCATTCTACACACGCTTCAAAGTGATTCTATCTAACATAATACGATATGTACCTAAGTTAGGTTTGCTCTGAGCGCGGACTTAATTAAGTTTACTACAGTTTAAATCGAAAGTATACCGGGCTGTTATACGAAAGTATTAGTCTAGAATGTTTTATTTCATGGTTACTTCTACAATATTCTGACAAAGATATATATTTAAACTGCCAAAATATTTCTCAAACTTTTGGAACATAATTTAGTTACGTAATTAAAAATATATTTTTGAATTCCTGTTTTTTACGACGATAAATAATTGTAAATAAAGATAATACAAATGGGTAGGAATACTATAACAAATAGTTTTATATTGTCTATATCTATAGTAAGAGTATATCTCTAGTTGAATATCAATAAACGCTGAGTGGTAGTCCGTGAACAGGATGCAATCAACTTCCTCGAGGCGGTGAAGTTGCATTTTATTTGATTTTCAAAACTTTTCAACAGATACAAAATTGATGGATCATCTATTTTTTTAAACTTTATTTCATTTATTAATTTGTCGCCATTAAAAACACTAATATGAAGTGAAATGAACTGGATATTAAACGTATTTACGTAATTTGTACGTTTTGGTAAAAAATATTGCAAATAAAAAATAAATCATCACAATTAAACACCTACTTGTCTGGTGGTGCATGAGGTGGGGGGGCGCTGGGGGGTTTGAGGCTGCGGAAAGCCTTAAGCCACTTATTCTTCATACTGCCTGCTGATGATGATGATAGCTTCCGATCAACTGCCGCTGTGCTGCTGTCTGCTTTAGCCGCAAACAGTTCCCGCTGAAAAAAAACTATTACTTGAGATTTGGGAACCCTGCCAAATAAGTTTATGATTTCATAATTTGGAAGCATTTTTTAGCTTCGTTAAAATCTTACGTAATATATCGGAAACTAAAATTGCTAAAATATGCGAAAGAGATAACGTAACCAACTGTTAGACAAATGTTAAATACTTTCTTGGAAAAAATAAATATGTATTTCCTTAAGGTACGAATACCAATTATTAAGTATATAAATATTGTTTCAATAAAAAATCAATTAATAATAGAATAGGTATTATAATTTATGGTATCGTTTTCACGAGAAAAACGTTTTAATCTAGTTATTAATAGCTACAATTCTATTTGCACGTTTTTCTCGTAAAGTATTGTTGAGTTTTATAAATAAAAAATATTTAGGTAGAATTTTTTGAAGTAAAAAGAATAATGTAAAAACTAATTGGGTTTATTTAAATAGTATATTTTGGTTAAATCTAGGTATTCTTACGTTATTCAAGTGCCTAAGTTTCCTTAACTCACGTTATTTTCAACGTGACTTCTGAAACCTGTAAAGCGGTTCTTTCTGTAATTTGCTAAGAAATAAAACTACTTAACTTTTTACGTTTTCAGTTTACAATGACAAATATTTACCTTTATACGTATGTTATACAGTACATACCTAGTATGTATCTATGTTTTTATGTTTTAATAAATATTTATTTAATTCTTATAATGATTTTAAAAAATGGAGAACGCTGATTTGATTTTTTTAAATATATTATATAAGAATAATAATAATGTTTAAGAATAATTTTAATTTGCGAGTGAACTAAGTCTACAAAACTACATTTGGTTTTTAATTTTGTTTGTTATATTAAGTACAGTAGAATCCGTTTATTATGACGCCGGTTATGTTGACCAACCGTCTGTTATGACGTAAATCAAAACTAAGTTTGGTTTTCTTCTTGATGAACTTCTTTGTAAAAAAATTTGGATATAATGATTTATGTCATGTCGCTTATTATGACCCATTTATAATAAATTATGGCCGGTTATAATGACTGACTTGATTCTTTACAACTAATGGTAATGAAATATGAATACTTTCATTCATGTTCGATGATTTTTGACGTCATTCGGCATGTGGTTGGTTTTTTTTTGGAATACAGAAAGTAATTAACACTTGACATTGTTTTTAGAGATGTCCTGTGAAAAAAATGACATCTCAACGCTGTAAAGCATTTACGATTGAGAAGAAAGGTGCAATAATATGCAGATTAGAAAAAAAAGATTCAAACTCATCTCTCGCGAAGGAATTTGGCGTGAGTCATTCGACAATCTCAATGATTTTCAAAAACAAGACCCGGAGTAAAAAAATTTTCAATTCAAATGTTTTGAAACCAAAGAGGCTTCGAAAATCTTGAAAAGAAAATGCCGATGACTGATTTGATTGATTAATTATAGTAATCTCTATTAAAACGTTTTGTATGACATCCGCATATTATGACGTGTTTTTCAATTCCCTTCGATATCATTATAAACGGACTCTACTGTAGTTCAACACTATTAGTAATTTTATTAACACAGTAATTTTATTTATTATATTAAGTAGATTAACACAGTAAATTTTGGTATCAGTATGTTAAATTTAATAAAAAAATTAAAAGTAATACAAAATAAATAAAAATAAGTGTCGTAAATTCGAAATTCAAACCCTATCTCACGTTTAATATAAGTAAACTTTAACGAGTGTTAAGAAATACATAGATTTAATCTAAAAAACTAGCATTTTGTTTGTACTTTTTTACACAAAATGCTTGAATAAAGTGTTGCCACAAGTAGGGACCTATTTTTTTTCTAATTGTGTATTTTTCTTCAGTAATACTTATTTTCTTGTCAAAGGCGTTACAAGAATTTGAAGGTTTTAAAGACGGTTTTTTGTACTGTTTCTTTCACAATCCGATAAAAAAATAGTAATTGATAATATTTGAAAATAATAAAAAAATGTACTGATATATAATATATCTATGATCTTTGATGTCTATCCACCCCCTGACCCGTTATGTAACAATCATTATTTGTCTATTATATCTTATATTACTTTATATATAATATACTCCCTTTTTCAAATTGATATATCGAAATAGTTATTTAAGTAGAATCCATTAAGGAACATCACGACAAAGTTTATTACGTAAGCCTAAAAGCTTGGATAGACATTTTATAGGAAAATTTAAAATCTTTCAACGTTTATTTGTTCAAAATGATTTACTTAGAAATAATTAACAGGCTATGTCAAAGGAGTTTAAAATTTACAAAAGAGAATTGTAAAGCTTATGAGGTAATGAAACCTGAGAAAATTAAATATTTATATTACTCGAAAAACAATTGAAATACCTTTTAAAAACCTAAAACGAAAAATAATTTCCATAATCCTTTCATCGATAAAAGTAAAATGTATAACACGTGTAGGACCATACAATGTCGCGAACATCATTAGGTTTCGGTATTATCTCGTTTCCATCAAAATAATAAATTACAATTTGTTGTTATATACAAAAGTAAATCTGATTAAACAAATGTCATAATAAAATAATAATAGTGTATTTTATAGGTAAATAATTTTTAATCGAAGGTAGTTGTAGAAGTTGTGTGACCACATCAAAAATTGTCTACAACTGTCAAGTTATAAAGCACACACTGAAAGTATCACGTCGCAATAAAGAATGGTCTTTTTTATCCGACCGACAATGAGATGCAAATTTAGTCATTTACATACCCTTTGTCGTTGAAAAACCAATTAATTTTGGCGAGCTATAAGGAATAAATAAAAAACTAATAGACTAACTCTCGCTTTGTCAAGATATCATTAATTATTGGAAATAACCGTTTGGCACGAAACAACAAGTTACATAACATCTTGTTATTGTCACTCTGAGGGTCGCAGCCACTTCTTCTAATGACTAGCTTTATAAGTACTGCAGGTTTTCAGCCTTTTAGAGATCACAAATTGTATGGTTTAATTCTCACACCATGTGTTTTTTTACATAACAAGTATCAAAATTGTCTAACTTTACTGTACCTACATATAATTACAATTTGTTTTTTGACATTTAAAATAGGGTCATTTCGCCTGTTTGCGTCCATTTAGTGGAGTTGCTGACTTTGAAAGAGAAAATAAAAATGATTTAGTTACTAGTTTTGAATAAAAACTTATGTACAGTGTTAATAATATAGTCTTTTTTATATTCATTTAAAGTTTTGGTGGAAAGATATAACGATTTAAATATAAAAGTGATAAATATCAGATTTGGGCGATTTAGCCAGTTTGCGTCCATAAAATCTAAATTGCGTCCACTCATGTCCAGTTTGCGTCCACCAATTTATATATAGAATGTAGGGGAGATTTTTATTAATTATTATTCAGAAAGATTAGATTTTAACAATTTATTGTTTTATGTCTAAATATTTAACTAATTAAATTTTAAAATATTTTTAATAACAAATATATCATCTTATATATTTGTCACAGCCAAAGTTTTCTTCGCCGTCTTCATCTACACCTGATATAAGTATGTCATTACATTCAGCGCACTTTGTACTATCCACGGCTGGTAAATTTTCTTTTCAGAGTATCAGTATCTACTGTGACTTTAACAGGAAGTGTCTTTTTCCTACGTTTTGGAGCAGTTCCTTGAAGTTTTTTTTCTCTATTTGTTCTTAATTTCTTTTTCTTACTGCTTTGTTTTTTTTTCTCCATCTGCTCTTTATGTTCATAATACTTTCTCGATGCAGACGAAGATATGGCCGCTGGAGTTCTTTGATTAAATTTTCTTGCTATGCTAAAAATTTCAGCCAACATCAGGTGGGTTTTAAATGGATCAAAGGTTTCTGAATGTGAAATGCCTTGAATAAATAATGAAGATGATTGTAAACTGATGAATGATTGATGACTTGGTGTAGTATGAGTTCCCATATCTTCTAGTGGTAAAATAAGAACTTCATCTGAAAACACTATTGAACTAAGCTACAGGTAACTGTCAAAAAGGTGTATAGGCAAAATCATTTTTATTCATGTCATGAGTTTCAGAGTTGCACTTTGATACACTGTAATTTCACAATTTCTAATTTGTTCAATCAGGAGCCGTTAATAAATTACGTTAATTTTTGTTATTATAATTAAATTAAGATATTATTGATCGTAGGTATATACAATTTTATTAAATTTAAATAAGCTATACATTTTTAATTACTTTTATAAATAGATAACAAGAAAACAAAGGTGGACGCAATCTGGTCTGTCCTAAATAATAGGTCATAAAATTCGCGTCCACTGCGGACGCAAAGTGGAATTTTTAAAATTTGTATGTACTAGTTTGCGTCCACCTTATTTTAACTGTCAACAATTAAAAAACTTAAGTAAATTCATAATTATGTTTTTCCTTTCTTTATTATTAAGGCCTAGAAACATCTATGTATACTTAACTTCATATAAAACAATGTAAAACTAACCGTGAGCGGTGTTGCTACTCACTATTTTTTTACTAACATTTAAGACATTCGCAGTCTTTTGTCCCGTGGCTCAGATAAATTATTTTTTTTTAAAGGGAAGGATTGTGCTCAAGGTAATTTTGTTTATGACTGTGTATCTCCTATATATTGAGGTATTGGCAGAAATTACATTTGGTTTTGTTAGAAACTTCATGAACTTATTTTCGAGTATTTTATGAAAGGATAGCCGTCGAATGGACGCAAACTGGCGATGGGCGCAAACAGGCGAAATGACCCTATTATAAATGAACTTGATTGCGATTTAAACAATAGAATACATTTTAGTTTCCGAAATGTTTATCTGTTTATTTGTGTAAAGATCATGAGATAATTTTGGATCGATTATTAATTTTGGTGTGGTGTTACTGTCGGAGTCAAAAAATAGGTTGATTATCACTCCGGATCGCTATTGGATAGTAATATGTTTGTCTGTGCAGACATTACAAGAAAAGTACTTGTATATAAAAAAAAACTGGGGTGCTTGCTTATTATGAGTCAACTATGGGTTAAATATAGCTTGCTTTTCACTTTGGAAAATTTTCAATGTTCCTCGCACGTCATGGAATGCAATCAGTGGTAACACCTAGCTATAAAACTTTTGTTAATTATAGTAAGAATAAATAAAAAGAAATATTATGCCAAGATAAGACTTATTCTTACTGTGATTAGGATACAATTATTCTTGAACATTAGACAGGACCTACAAACAAAAAAGATGAACAATATTGATTACAAATTGACTTCACTACTTGCATTATTTTTATATGTGAAATACCCTTAGCATAAGAAATACTTAGGACAAATAACACTAATTAGTATCAAACAACGGAGTAGACTAGACGTAGGCAACTCAGCGTTAAATTTTAATAAGGTCTGATGATAAGAACCCTTGTGAGAAGTGCATCTTAATCACTATAGTAAAAATTATCGGAAAATATGCCCTTGGACATGATTGATACAAGAGATCAAATCATTGTTTGTTGTTGACAAAAAATAAAAGGAATAAAACTAACATGAATTTATTTTTGCATGCTTAGCAAATTTTTGTGGCTATATAGTGTTTTACTGAGGTTTAGGATATGTGGGTTTAGTTTTAGGATTAACACATATCATAAAGAGTCAAAGCTACTTGGTAATGAGACGATAATATTACTAAAAACATGGTTATAAAATCAAAAAAGCTTTTATTTGGAGCTCACATTGAAAAAATATAAGAAACTATTTTTAAAATCGCTTCATATAGTGTAGTTATAGTACAATAATAGTACGATTGAAGAAACTATATAAATATATTTTCCAATCATGTGAAAACGGGAACAAAAACACGTCCTCTAAGTGCTGGAAGTTTTTTATTTCATGAACATTTCTATTGTCCTCTATGTCTAGAAAAGTATTTAAAATCTTTTGCCACCTCTTTTTTAAGTTATCGCAGTGAAAATAGATATTTTAATGTATTTTATTAAATGACGGTGTTTATGTAAAAATATAATTATTTGATGGTCGGACGAATTTATATTTACAATCATAATAATAATACAGTTAGTAACGTATATTTAATAATATTATATGACCGAAGTGATAAAATATTGATAAGAAAAATAGTTTAATAGTATTCAAATTAAGATATTTTTGAAGTGAAACTTCTTTATCGGGTTTGGAAAAAAACTTAGTGTAACATTTTTTCGTTACGCGTCACATTTTTCCGTTACACGCCATCTTTTTGAAGTGAAACTTCTTTATCGACAGATGGGATAAAATTTTATAGGAATGTCAAAAAATTATGACGTTTTTCTGTTACGCGCCATATTTATTTCTAAGTCACATTTTTCCGTTACGCGCCATATTTGAAGTGAAACTTTTTTATCGACAGATGGGAGAAATTTTATAGCGTTGTAAAAAAATGGTAACGTTTTTCTGTTACGCGCCATCTTTATTTTTGCTTAAACTTTATCTAATTTAGCTTAATTAGCCATTCCTGTAAAGTTGTAATTAGTGAATCATTTTTCAAAAAATTATGTCATAAAGAAGTTTCACTTCTTACATGTGTACACTAATACACACACACATAATTTTTTATATAATATATCCCTATCCCTTGGATGGTAAATACATTAAGGATATCGTAACTACTACCTAATTCTACATTTATTCATGAATTTTAACTTTTAAACACATATGAAATTAGAAAGATATTTTAACATAGATAAAGTTTTATAGACATTTAGAAAAATCCTTGCTAATTTATTTCAAGGTATTTTAATAAAATTCAAATACATGTACCTACCTATCTGTCCGTCGAAGTTTACCGCTTTTATGAGTAACGAAACCGTTAATCGTCAGATAAACAGCCGAATAAGTACAACTTATTCGTCAGATAACGACTCTACACTTGGTTATTAAACGATGGACTGAAAAAGATAAAACGTCCTCTGAGACTGAAAGGATTGGATTGACGTTAGGAAGGTCAGTCAGCAATCACTGAGAGTAAGTGGAAGTGCGAAATCGTCACAGGGGAGGTTCTCTAAATGACTTTAAATCTTGAAGAAGTGTTAAAGCACTCCTCATTAGTTTTATTTACGTAGTTAGTTATATTGTCTACAAATATCTTTAGTAAGGTAAAGTAAAATGAGGGTGAAGATAAGAAAAATAAACGAATATACGGAATTTTAATAAAGAAGTAAGTAAGATCCAAATGTTTCCGTTATTATTTAGAAATATCTATAATATCTAGAAACTATAGCCATAACAAATATGTTATGGCTATAGTTTCTAATCTCAGTAATCTCTAAATTAGCAAATTGTACAAACAACAAACATGTCTAACATGTTTCAATAATAGTAAAACCTGTAATTTACTAGTATACTGAATGACGGTAAAATGTTAGACACCGGAGCTTTTTAACCTTCTTACATTTTTTTATAAGATAGTAGGTAGTTGCCTGTTACTAACCTAACTCTCTTAGGACACTGTTATAAACGTAGGTATGTCCCAGTCGGTTTTGATTCTTGAATGGCTTAAAATGTTTTCCTTGAATGATAGGTACTACCAGGCGTGTAAAATACCTAAATGGCATGTCATTTGGGATAAAATTTGAAGTCAGACACATATTATGAATTAAGATTAAAAAAAATTGAATTAAATCTTTTTACCGTACTTTCTCTTGTATTGCTGTTAGATTTTTTACGTGAAAATGTTTCAAATTAAAAGCTTACAGTATTCAAATTAGTTTTGCATCGTACTTATGAAAAAATAAAATCAGATGTTATTAAAAATTTATTATTCATACAATACGAATAATAAATCTATAGGTATGTTTTCCGGCTGTGCAGTGTGCTCACGTTAATTTTTTGGCATTTTCTTTCACTAGTTTTGAAGCTATTTCGCGTATCTATTCATAAACAAATATAATACCCCAAGTAGACGAAGTATGCAAGAAAGTTAACTCTGGACTACGAACTCTTTATCGACATAAAAACTTTCTCCCTACAAACACCAAACTACTTCTGGTGCAAACCTTATTATTACCGATTATTGACTATGCGGATGTGTGTTACTCTGACATCAATGTTTCACTGCTAAATAAACTTGATCGTCTTCTCAATAATTGTATACGTTTTATTTTTGGTCTTCGCAAATACGATCACATCTCCAACTATCGTTCTAAACTTAAATGGCTTTCTGTCAAACATCGCCGAAGTTTAAGAATTTTGTGCACTCTCTTTTCTCTTTTATATGATCCATGTTCTCCTAATTATTTAAAATCTCGTTTTCATTTTCTTGGTGATACCCATAGCCGTCAACTTCGCTCCACTGAAAATTTAACACTTCGAATGCCTCTCTGTCGCACTGACTTTCAATTCAACTCATTCACTACACAAGCTATTAAACTCTGGAATGCATTACCTACCGACATTAGGAAAGCTCCTAACAGAAATATTTTTAAATGCCTTGTCAAAAACCATTTGTTATCACAAGCTATTCCTTTGTAAAAATTTCTCATTTAACTTTATGTTTTATCCTATTATTCCTTAGAAAATTTTGTTAGTAGATTAGTATTTTTTTTTTTCATTTATTTCTCTTTTTTTATATATTTTTTTCATTCTTATATATAACTACTATTTTATTTTGGTTTTGTTATGCACCTTGATGTATTTACTGTTTTTTTGAGGGCTTGCTGGAAGAGAATGCTTGTGGCATTATGCTTGCCTTTGTAGGATATGTGCAAAAATTTTTAAATAAATAAATAAATAAATAATAGTACTTTATCATTTAATAATCATATTTTAATAAAAATCTGAAATCGATATTTATACATACAGGGTTATTTTTAATTAGTTGACCACCTCTTGCAGGCAACCCCAAGAACATTTGTTCTACAAATTTTTACAAATCTTCATAAACAACACAAATACACACATATATTATATATTGTCTGTCTGTCTGGTATTTCTAATGTAGTTAGTAAGGTTTTATTTATTTGTTGTAGTAAGATCTAATACAAGTAGTAATATTTATTGTAATTTTATATCGTGGAATGTTGTTATCACCGAGTGGTAATGGAGCTCTCAGTTTTTAAGTATTTGGTAAAAGAAGATTAAATAGAAATACTTACAAGGTCAAAAAAAATGTCAATAGGTTGTAAAAATATTTAAAGACCTTACAAGTGTTATTAGTTCTTTTTAAAAGACATAAATTACACTTACATCAAAATCTAGTAGCGTGTTTCTAAATGATACGTCCACGAAGAAGAAATGCGAAGAAACTCTATGGATACTGTTTTAAGATATTTTTTTAAATTACAACGATTCATACTGTTTAGTCACAATCATACTTGATATCTGAGAACAAATTATTATTCAAGTGAAGTGTGGTATATATTGAAGACTGGAATAACTAACCACGCCATTACTAATTCTATAATGCTCTCTCGTTTTTAAAGACTTCAAAGATTCAAAGTGTTAGTAGGAATTATATAATGCCTAATCTTCGATCTAAGAAGGCAACAGGAAACACATATTATATTATTTTATATACTTGTAGTTATAGGTACGTTTCAAAAGAGTTCAATTATATTTACTGGCTTCTAATACAGAATGTAATAAATCGTTCAAAGTACTTAGTTTTTGTTTTAAACATGCGTTTGATTTAGTTCATGAAACGACCAGCGTCATTGCGTGACCATATCTTCCTGTGTCGGACAGGCATTCTTGATAAGAACACAATACACTAGAAACGCAATACAACTTTGTTTTAATATAACCTGACCTGAAATAAGTAAGTAGGCTATGTTTTTATTATTTTAAAACTAGCTGTTGCCACCGATTTTATTTTCTCCTCCCATTTCCGTTCCAGATAAGCCTATCGCTACGTAAAATGTAGTAAAAATTCTTACATTTATAGTTTTATTGTAATCCTTTAAACTTAAATTCTTTCAACTTTTTTTTTATAATCTCACTAAATTTATTCAAACCTATTTAATAATTTGAGCGTGATGTTGGGAACAGCCAACCCTTTCAAAACCTTTCAACCTTCTAGGAATCTGTATCATATACGTAACTATTTGTATATATGTAATTATTTTTAAAATATTATTTAATATACCTACATTATTTTAACTTGACCTCATTTACCTCTTGACCAATTACTTTCAGTTTTTTTTTGGGTTGTCAGGTTTTCACAATGATTCCTATCTTAAGACCAAATGAATTAAAGAAAAGTACATGATTATACTATAACAAAATATATCTTTAATAAGAAGTACTTTACATGGATGAAATCTTGATAAATAAATATGTATAAATTTTCTTGAACTTACCGCAAAACGTTTTATTCTATAGTACATTGAACCCAAATAGAGTTGAATGCCATTTTATTGAGAATAATTTCTAGTACAGATTGAAGTAGTATATTTTAAAAATACAGGAAAAAATCTCTTTTACAAACAAATCCTGTTCGTGTCAAGCGCAAGTAAAGGAAGACTATAAAGGTTTTTATCTCAGGTAATAAGCCACTGAATAGATTATCTCAAATACTATTTCTTTTGTTTTACCGCTTTTTCAAACATTTCAAGTCCTTAGAAATTATAAAATAAGGGGAAGGTTCTTAAAATATCGTGGAAGAGCACTTTTAAAACAATTATAATTAATAACATAAAAAACTAAAATAATTAAAGAGGTTTTATAATATACATAACTTTCAAATGTTGCTTGTGTATTTTTTTACTTAAATGTTACTTGTTAATTAAATTCTCGTTTTTATTATTATTAAGAGAGGGGAAAGGGGTTAAATAAGAACCTTTTGCGGCTTCGACTTTTCACATGCGGGACTCTGACTCTACCGATACACAGAGTGGCTAATGGCTTTTGGCACGAACTATTCGGTACTTAAAATTAAACATTCTTGAGATTAAGTACCGATTAAGCTGTAATTCTGAACTGTAGTAACAAACTAGATATCGTAAACAAAAGTAGACATTCATGCAATTAAAAATATAAATTTGACCTAAAATGTTTACCTAGTTCGCTCATAACGTTTCCTATAAATGAAAATATATATTATTTATATGAAGTAATATAATGTTATTAAAATTATGATATATTGATGGTTAGTCTCGAAATATCTACAAATAAGAAAAAATAAGTATCCAAACCGCCGTCTTTGTATTAGTTACCTACTGGTCTTATTTCTGTCTGACCACGGATTTATGGGTTTACGGTCTATTACCATGGAAAATTGAGAAACTGCTCGCTCCAGATATTACATAACGGTCTCAATATTGGCCTAACGTTTAGAGCAGACAATGTCCTCCAACACTGATCATTATTAGTAGTTCAAGGAGTTCAAACCTGCGAAAGCTCTTATAAAGTTCGAAACGTTGGGTTCGAGCCAGGTTTGGTTAGATCGTGCCTTGTGCAGATCAGACCACTTTACATCTTTATAGTATTTGAGAGGGTTTTACAACACGATCTGAGTTCTTTATACAATATTGCTAAAGTATTCCTTTCCATTTCACAAGAATTAAAATAATACTCCTTGGACAAGATAATCCCTACCAAACCAGGACTGAGTCAGAATGATGATTACTTAGCACCTTTCCAACTTTAGAGCAGTGAGCAATTAGTTCGTTAGTTTGTTGTAACTTGCATTGTATTTATTCTTGATTTTTTTATCATTGAAGACAATATTTCTGTACTTTTATTATAGTATTAGGTCAGAAATCGTTTTTATCGAGTCTTTTTTGATCAAAGGAATTGATTAGAGTCATGTACTCTGTAACGACGACAAGCACCAAAACTTGTTTTACGACAGAGTTCTAATTCCTTCATTTTTCACGATAAGATTGTTTGTTTACTTATAGAGTTTAGGAGAATTAGGACCTTAACAAGAATAAAAGACTGTGTAGTTCTAACAAAATGCAGCCATCTCGATCTTTTACGGTTTTCAACAAAGGAAGAATTGGTTTATTTGTATATAGTACGATATAAGAAACGTACGGTGATCCTGGGATATAAAACGGTCTTAAAATTGATCGACAGGTACCACACTTGCGTAGTGCAATCACTACAGTCTGCAATCCAGTTTCTTTTGACAACCTATTTCATATTGCAATTTAATAAAGACGAAGAACAAAAATTTTAACAGCGATAAACTATTTTTTCTCAATAAACGCGTTCCAACTGAGAATAAAAAAAACAGTTAAACAGAAATGTTTGATTAGTATTCAATAATCTTAAATCTATTAATTATTAAAAGTTTTTAAGTCTCATCAATATTTTTAAAATCGAGAATAACAGAGAAGACATAATCAATGATAACGGTTATGAAACATCACTATCATTCTCCAATATATCTGGGATTTGTCCGTAATTAATAGTTAATAGCTTACCTACTACAGCATCTGCCGGACAGTGTCGACTGTGCATAGAGTAGGCGTAGTAGACAATGCATGGCTATACCGAATTGATATTGGGGAGTGCTGACTTAGATACCAGTATAAAGTAACTTTTACACACGATACGGAAAAATAGTCTTTATAGACATAATTTTTTTTTCCGTTAAGTTGAGATATAAATACATATATTCAAGCAACCACACTTTATTACATATACTGATATCTACAAACACGTTCAGCCATGTTTTTATAAATAAATAATTTAAAAAAGATTATTAACAAGGGTAGTACTCGAAGCTGTAACCTTAGAGATATCGTCCCGACACTTTAACTATTGAGCTACCGTGTTGTCGTGTGTTTAATTATATTTATTGGAACGGAAGTGACACACATAGATAGATAGATACATAGGTCGATAGAACAAGATAATAGAACTTTCTTTACGTAGTTCTGTTTCTAACGTATAACACTGAAAGATGCGAAAAGTTAAATTGACTATATTTTATTGTATATTAATTTATAAAAATTATTATCATAGTATTATGCAGAACAAATACAGCTTAATAATATACAATGAAAGTATAAACCTCTATATTTAAAACAAGAATTAAATTAATGAAGTTAAAGTCTTCATGGGGTATTCAAATTCCCTTTTGTATGAATAATAATAGAAATTGTGTCCAATGTTATCAAGCCTATCATTGGTGGAAACCCCAATGGGCTTGTCATATAGTGATGTTTTGAAAATCGAAATGCGGTAAAAAGTTGTTAGGCGCGACCTCCATAGATTCCAATATACCGTTTTCTATAACAATATATGAGTGATTTGTATTGCTACTACTATTATCTATATTCTATTGATCTTAGTGTTATTTTATTTGTTAATAATTTAATAGGTTACTTATATATTGCACAGAAAATTAGGCGTAATTAAAGAATTAAAACTCTAAGTTTTAATTATTTAAATAAAATATTGTACAAATCCCTGGTGTGTGAAAGAAAACAAAAAAAATTAGGTAAATATCTAGAAATCTTATTAGGACATAAATAAGGTTTCCAGAGATTATCCTCGAGGTGGAGAATTAAAAAATCGTATTTTTTATGCGAAAACGAATACCTTTTGAATGTTTTAATTCTTTTAATTTATTATACATGTATTGAGAGAAACTAAGAAATTAATATATATATAGTAATAAATTTATAACACTATGTATCTTACAAATTAAATTAGCTGATTCTATACCACGAATAAAGAGACATTAGTTATTATGTGTATTATAATTCAGGGAAGCCGTTCAACGGTTTGGGTCAGTGTACAAGTAAAAACCAAATATTAAATTAGGTACAGATTTATATACTTTGATACAATTTCAGGTATAGCAATATTTTAAAAGGGATTATTTGCTTTTGATATAATTTCTGAAAAGCTCGTACAAACATTAAACCGAATAGGGAGAAATAAGCAAAGTTTCTGTACCAAAGTTGCCACACTCGTCTGACTGCTGTTGTTTCGAAGAAAATCATATCGAGTTACGCAGTGGTTTTAGTATCGTAAGAGAAAAGTAAAACATGTTTCTGTATATGTATACAGAAGTAGGTAATGTTTGTTTCTTTTTTTTCTGATAGATGTCTAAATCGATTGCCGGTACTTTAAATTTATTATGGAGGGTAGAAGTAGTATCTACCCCCCATACCATTATATTAGTTTGAGACTTGGGTGCTTTTTAGCTCAAAATGTGTAAGGTTATTCTTATATATTTAATTTTATCTCTTAATAAGGTTATCCAATTCTTGAGAAGTTTATTTTGATTTTATACAATAGGTATGAATTATAATTAATTAATAATTATTTTTACTTTAATAAATCTGACGCCGGTGTTCAAGAACCAGCCCGAGGCGCTAGCGGCCATGGTACTAAATCCTCTTACAGTTATAAAATAAGAATGCTGTTAAGGCTGTTATGACATTGTTATATTACTTACATCGTTAAAATACGCCTGTTCGAGGCGTTGTCTTGTTTTATTGGCCTTACTGTAATCGGGAAGACTTGATTGACGTCTCATACGCATTCTCTGTTCTCGTTCCATAGTCATTAAATCGGATTTTTGGGACAATACCAAGTAATGCAATCGGTGTACTATGTCCATTTTGTTTCTATAGAGAAGTCTTTACGAACGAATGAAATCATTAATATCGCAGATGCTTTTACACTAATTCAATGTCCCCAATTAAGATATCCAATCAGGCAACATTTATTTAATTAATTAAAATATAAAAAATATGGAATTAATTTCTGCTTTATTATGAACTTAGTCCGAACCAATTAATTTTAGTTGAAATAAAAATTTCTGTGATTTAAAAGCACTTCACAAGACACAGAGAAATACGATAGTAAGTAGGAGTCATAAAGTGGAAGGGACAGACCGTGTCTGTGAGCGGGCGGCCGGGAGTCGACTGAAGCGAGTGTCGACTGTCGGATGTAACGCCTCAGACGTTACCAGGCAACTAGCTAACAACATGCTCTCTTTCCAATGAATATCTACAAATCCCTTTTGTATTTAACTTGTAGCTTTGCTCTTGGCAAATCGTTTTTATATCTAATTTGTGGCCTTTACAAAAAGTTTCTTATAAATACGTTAGACGTTTGATAAGTCAGTGAGGAGAATCAAATTATTACGATTGACTTTTTATATTATTACGTTAGATATCTTTTTGAACATTTTGTTACTAATCCTAGCTATTTTAGCAATATTTATTTAGGTATCATAATATTCATTTAAATATTTATATTTAAGAACATTAACTTTAAATACTTAGGTAGGTATGTGTGTTCGTTTCAATGAATTACCTACATGGCCACATAGTTATATTATAGGTAGGTACTTACTTTTAATAAGGTAATCTATGGCTGACAAATTAAAAGAAATTTGGCGCAGATATTGTTTACATGCTACAAACGTTTTACTAGAATACCTACATTTTCTTAAATCTCAGCTCTTAAGATGGTGTAGCCGTGTAGATTGTGGACTGTGGCGCTGATGATATGTAGGAGATAAAATTTGTTTGTATTTTTTAATATATTTTCCCTATTTAACTTTAAATCTATAAGTAGGTAGTCATCCAAAGGCAGTAACTATAACCACACACTTAACATTTTTCAAAATGTTTTGTTTAAGATTATTTTTTAAATAGACCGATGTATGTAACTCTAAAGAAACAAACTTAAATAAAATTTAGTTAGTTAAGTTTAATATAAACCATCGAGAGTTTTTATTTGTTTACTATCTTTAGATTATTAGTCTACTATAATTTGATTTTTTTAAAAACAAAGTACCTACAAATAAAACTCAAACTAAAAATCAAAAGAGGACGCACGTACAATTCACATTTATGTTTGATTATCAGCGTATGGAGAGCAGCTCTAAATTTACAAACATTCAATATATTTTTTCTACACTAATATGATTATCAAGATTTTATATCTAATTTGTTCATAGATATAATTATACACCTTGTTGTCTACCCACACTAATTTGATGATAATAATTATAATACCAATATTTTGCTTTAGTTTGGATATTCACTGAATGATTTTAATATAAAGTCAAACTAAAATTCACTCACGTGTTTGTCTGTACGTCGCGGTGTCGCAAACATCTCTGAGAAGCCATTGCATACGTAGAAACTTATTTAGATCTGCTTACATTTTCTAGTCGATAAGTAAATTATGGAGGTGCGTAAAGACTCACTTGGTAAGAAGTCTACATTAATGGGAATGTCCTCAGTAAGTTTAACTCAAAACTAAATGTAGTGTAAGATCTTTCATAATACAGAACTTGAAAGCTGCTAGTTTGGGATTGAGTAGATATTGTAAGTAATATTTTTTGCGCTTTCTTCATTTTCTTGAACACTAGCACTTTTTTATCATGACGGTTTAAGTATCCTTTTTTTGAATTTAACTCGTAGGTACGTCCCAAACCACATGCTTGTCAAATTTACAAAGGTTATTATATTATATAATAGGAAAAGTACGTAATTTTACACACCAGTTAGCACAGGCGCGGAGTATTTCGGTTTAGAGAGATTCTTAACATAATCCAAATAATTTGTTTTTCAGAGGAAAAAAATGTAAATCTATTCTAAAATAAAACACTAAGGAACTACATTCCAATAACTGTCAAATACTTACTCAATACTAACAATAGAAGTTATTTTTATGACCATTAAAAAAATGGTCAATTCAAGTGCTCCTCGAGTCAACAGACAGCACCCTAATTGCCACCCCCCCTGTATCATCATGGTGGTCTAATGCTGATTACATATACTAGATTATTATAGAGGTAAAAATTTGTTCCGGTTTTAGGTAATATTTCTCAAATTTCATAACCTATTTTTTTTTACGGCGAGTACCTATAAGAATTTCTGACAAATCTTTTAATTGAAGAAATAAGGTATCGTTCTAAGATCGCTAAATAAAGGATGAAATTGAAATGAAAGTAAGTTACCAAGGCAGATAAGGAAATATCAATATCAAATCGTATAGTCTAATTCATTAGTTCTGATAATTTTGTAAAATAGGCACCATCGTCAACATCGTCAACGTGTAACTGTTCCACGAAACGACTTCAATAAGTACTTACATAATAACATTATTTTCATCCTTTTTGTAACGGGAGGTTTTAAAATTTTTTATTTAATTCTTGTAAGCGTGTGTTTAATATTAAATTCGTATTATAATCAATTAATGCTAGGCAATATTTAATTATTTTTAATTTAACTTAGTAGTATTAAGTGATGTATGGGAACGGATAATCAAAAAGATAAGCCAACCTAGTTTGTTTCGTTTCATATGGGCTTTGGAAAACTCAATATTCATATTTTAATATCACGTCATAAAATGAAACAAATAAATGTTGGATATCCTTGAAGTTTTCTGTTTGATACATTTGACTATAGGATAATAAAATAGTTAAAATTCAATATTAGACAAAACTTTCTCCAAAATAGACTTTGAGATGCTCGCTTGTCAGCATTTATGTATAAAGAATTACAGAAACCATATAATGAAACCTTTATCTTATATAGTATAAAATGTTCTCCCTTACACAATTTATGTATATTTTTCATTATACTTTTAAATTATAAATTGCCTTCCAATTTATATTTTTGGGTATAAATTTCCATTTCATAAGCGATATACAAAGCGGAAATAAAAACTAAATCAATTTAGAAATATTTATTAGTAAGGCACTCAACTTTCAATTGTTTAATCTTAAATACATGTTTATATAATGAATTTCTATTTGAAATTTCTCCAATTGTTTGCGCTTAAAAAGTGTTGAGGTCATGATCTTTGCCAGAAATACATTTAAAGGATGAAACTATTTCATAAATAAATAAGAAAACCTACACTATTTCAATAAATTGAATTCAAATAAATCAATTTATCAAATTCATATTTTTTGCTAAGACTTTAATATTGTGTTACAAAGGTTCATAAACAAATCATTACTTGAGTAATAAGAAATATGTGAAGACAAGTATTTTAAAACAAAATTTGTCAAGAAAATAAAAGGTACTTTCTTGTATAATATTTTAATATTTAAATAAGACAACTAACACTAGTGTTATGTGCGCTTTTCCACTAACTAGCTTTAACTATAAAAACTTAACTGTTTCTATATATATATATTATATTATGCATGCAAGAGAATCACAGAAATACTTATAACTTTATAAGATTATAAAAACTACGTTTCAATTCTAATTTTGGGATAATAGGAAATCCTTTAGCAAAAATATTTAACATTAATAAAATATATAAATTTCTCTACACAGATCATTGTTTATGTATATTATATATATATATAGTTTATAACAAAATATTGTCTGAAACATGAACATATAGACAGTACATTATTTAAATTTAATTCCCAGCTCTGCTTAAACCAATAGAAAATTCATTTAATCAAGTTAACCTAAGTAATAACCACGATGTTAATATAATTACCTAATAAAGTTATACAATACAATAGACTCCAATATTTAAATATAACTGGAGTTAACTAACAAGTTGTAAATACTACTGTTCGTCTTTAAATAAATATTACTATAAATATTATGCTTCCAATATTTTGGATTTTCCGTTTAATTTGCCAAGTTGTCCCAACATAAGAACTGTGTTAATGAGGTTCTCAGAATAAATACGTTGATTTGTTTCCATTCTCCGTAACTTTTGGACTACATATTTGGTAAAAAATTCTAATTCATATTCATTGTTTTGTGATCTTGGATCCGTGTCTTCTGATCGTTTACGTTTTGCACCTTTAGGGCTAGTCTGAGTAGTTCTGGTTTTAGATTTTTTATTCAATTCTGCTTCTGCTTCAAGACTATTTACAAATGCAAAATTAAGGTCTTCCCTTAAATCATTTACCTCATCTTCATTCAATTGTAAGGTAAGGTCATCAGGTACAGTGACCATAGGAATATGGTTTTCTGTTAAAACAGGGGATGGAAGAAAGGAAACCCGTTTACAAACTTTGACCACTGATACTTTTTTATTTGCTACTTCAGTAGTACCTCCATCTGTATGCCTACGATTGCTATTTTCTTTAATAACTTCTGGTTTATGTAAACGTGTTCCTGATTGTTTCATACTCCAGAAATTTACTTTTATTTTTGGCTTTGGCTTCTGCTTTTTCTCAATTATTTTAGGTTTCAGAACCGATGGAGAGGGTGGAGGAAGTTTATATCTAATATTTTCATCTTCATCATTAAGTGATGTGACCTGTTTTTTGATAATTTTAGGCGATCGGCCATTATTAAAATATTGGGTGTTAATTTTGTACCTCACAGTATCATCATCTGACTGATAACCATTTTTACCTGATTTTTGATTCTGGATATTCTTCATAATGAATTATAACAATAAGAACAATGTGTTGAAACTCTGAAATAAAGAAATATTCTTTATAAATATAAAATTGTCACAATTTAAACCAATAATTCGCGATAGTAATATAAAGTATTTTAGTTTGACTAGGTGAAGAGAATATTTCCCGCCGAAATTATAATAAGTTATGAATTATGAATGTAGCTCGTATCTATATATAAAGAAACAGTTAAATAAAACCAATGGGCAGTGGAAATTACACAATATCACAATAAAGAAAGAGAATAATGGTGATCTATTACAATTATTTGCAGTAATTCGAGGTTATGTTAAACGACATAAGCAAAACAATAATATAAATACTAACCTTTAAATTTTATATAGAATAAATATTTATGACAACTCCAATAAATATATCATTGATAAACAACTAGAAGGCCTGGGATAACATACAATTCTTGTTATCTTAAATTGTTTTAATGGCACCATTATTTATTACATAATCGAGATATAGACGTTACACAAACTTACCTTCATTAACTATGTTAGAAATTCCACTTTTTCCACTTGTAATAATATCACTTAAAGAAACTTAATTTATTTTTTAGAATCAAACACGTCCCAAATAACCAACTTAATCTACATGACGCACAGTAGTATTTCTTGTAATCCGCCAGAGGCGCAGTGAACGCGCGGGAAAATTGCTATGGCCGCGTTCGAATGAAAATAAATAAGAGCTAACTCAAATAACATTGTAAAAAAACTGGTTATAATTATTTTCTATGTATTTGGTATATTTACATATTACTACGTCTTATTTGTATATTGTATATTTAAGCACGTAAGCCATGTTGTTTACTATTAAGCGTCAACACGGTCACTAGTCAAACCTGCACCTCGAAAGTCCATCCCCAGGAATTAATAACATTTGTAAATGGCAATTTTAAATGTTCTAAGATGAACCTACATAGAACTAACTAAAACATAACATATTCAACTATGAGTTATTATGTTCGTAAAAACTTGAAATTACTAATAAATAATTAACATAATTCACATACATTTCCAAGGTAATTAATTAATTATTGGTATTTCTATTATCGACTATTGCATTATCTTTGTAAGAAACATATTTACACATTGTATTTTATAATTACTATATATTTTGCTTTAAATGCTTATATAATGATAAAAAACTATTTTCACTTTGATAATAAATAGTTTTATAATGATATTTAAATTGTTACCTGAAAATCAATTATTGAAAGGCTATCAAATAATTATAGTTATGAGTTATGTCGGCATGTTTAATGTTGTTATATGACGTCTAAACAATCTTATACCTACTAGATTATACAAAGCACTTTTGTGTATTTTTTTAAATTTATCTATTTTATCTTAGATTCATATCTACGAATATCTTTGACAGCTTGACTTACCATATGATTCTTCATAGAAATCCAGCCCATCTTGAAATATTAAATTTTATGATCCGTAATTACGAATACCACGTAACATATAATAAAATATAAACTCACGAGATATTTATTAATGTCTTTGAACTTAATTCGTTACGAATGTATATGATCTAGGTTATGCCAGCCCGTGGGAACTCATCTCGGATTCAGACTGAGTAAGTGGGAGGCTGTGCGCAATGCGGCACATTTCACTCCGCGAAAGTTATTGTTATGATTCAAACTACGTTTAATATTTTAATTATTATCTTATATACATACCGTATTGTGATTAAATAACTTCAATAATACCATTTTAATGTGTAAAAAAATAACAATTGATACTTACAAGAAGAAACTATTAAAAAACTATGGACCCTAATTCAAATTACACTGAACACTAACACTTTTTTAAACTAAACTTATTGTTTTTTTTTTCAATAATAAGCAACAGGTTCGACAAGTGTTGAAATATGTATGGACTAAATAGCGGGAAAGATTGAAATATATTGATTGGAGGTCGGACGTCTACTTCGCATGGTCTGAAATTCGTCGCAATACGCCATGCGCACTGTGTTTAGAAATTGTAAGGTTTGTTAACAGCCAAAGTTGAAGGACTGCAATCTTTACAAAAACGGCAATTTGCTGAGTTTTTCAACTATTGAAAATCTGAATAAATATCTAACATACCCTTCTAGATGCAAATATATGAAACTAAAACCGGCTGAAATTCAATTCACTATATGTTACCTATGGAACGAAACTAAGATACCCTATATAACATTTTACTATCTTTACTATTACTTTAATTTTGTTATAAAATACAAACCATAGGGTCTACTTGAGAGAGGGACAAGAGAGAAAGAATAAAAATAGTTTTTTAAATCCAGTATTGACATTCCTTTATATTGTAAATAAATTTAAAAATAAATGATTTGTGAGCTGTTATAGAATACTAACCTACAGTTATTTTATAGCTACGAGTATTTTTTTTTGTGTCTATACTGTTAGCGCTGTTGGCTATTACAGCGTCACCGGGGATAGTAGATAACTACGAGTGTGTACCTATATTATTATTTCGGTATTGAGTTTACTGCACTAGCTGCACCCCTACGTTTTCGACCACTCATCTAAAAACATCTTCTTTCATGGTACCTATATTTGGCTGTTTTTTTACATGTATTTAAATTCAAATTCAGCTTAAAAGTATATTCCATGTTTGTTTAAAAAGTTATTGAACCGTTACATACTTTTGTCTCCTACTTAAAAACATAAAGGTGGAATTTTGAAAAATACCTAGCTTAGATTTTTAGGATTTGGTGTGTAGGTACTTGAAAAAACTAAAGATGCTAATACTGTACGTTTTGTACTCCTGTAAGTTTTAGAATTTTGAGTGGTATAGAGTTGAATGGTTTTACGGATTTACGTATGCAACGGATTTTAGGTAGGTACCTACCTATATGGTTTATACAAAAAGATAGTTCAATTCTCGAGGAAGGTTTAAGTAACTAGTACATTACGGTTTTATGTAAATTAACTGGAACATAACGATTACTGTTGAAGAGATAATATTTCCATGCAGGCGAAGCCGCGGGCACAACTAGTTGATAATAAATTATAAATCGGTCTAAAACTTTTATACCTATTAAATAATGATAACTTTATTAAACAAAACTTGTTATAAAATCCT
Organism: Napeogenes inachia; assembly: GCA_959347355.1. Lineage (NCBI taxonomy): Eukaryota > Metazoa > Arthropoda > Insecta > Lepidoptera > Nymphalidae > Napeogenes > Napeogenes inachia. Next base: position 2,724,201 of record OY365799.1, on the reverse strand, counting down.
TTTTTAAGAAGGCCTGAGTGAAGACATGCACTTGTTATTTTATAAAACTTGACACAAACAGGATACAGAAAATAATAATTATGTACTTAATTTATAATTTTTAAACAAGAAGATAAGAAAATATATGTATAATTGCCTAATTCAAGATTACTATTTGTATCTTATAACATATTTAAATTATTATTATATATTTATGTAGGTTGTTTAATTTTTTTTATTTCGTTTTTTGGAACATACCTACACGACTAGTGTCGTACCCATCCATAATAGTCATGCTATATTGTTTTATTGTATACTAATATAAAATTAATAAGTTATAATTAGATTTTTAGTAACCTACCGCAATTTCTCAACATTCGCAGAGGTTAACTGGTAGAGAATGCCAATAGACATTAAGTTCGCCTTTTGTATTATTCAATAAAGGGTAAAAAAACAATAGTCGTATAGTAGTGAAAAGTAGTCCTTTTGTCCGCTCCTTTGAAAATGAGAAAAACTAATATTATATCCCGTATATAAGCATTATATACAGGATACAATGTTTGTATAATCCTATGATTAGTTAGATATCCACTTACCTGTGCTCTCACTGCAGCTAGATGTAGTTGTGTGGCGCGGTAGTCGTATTTTTTCAAGGAGATATCCTCCTGCGAAAATAAAACTAATCAACTTCTAATAGCAATATGATACACAATTTCAGGAAGTTTAAGTTATTAACTATTCTAATACTTTGTACGTGTGAAAAGATATAGATAATATATGAAATCTGACAAAGAATTAAAAATAAAAAAATATTTTAGACTTCGATTTAAAGTAGTTTTATGACTAATAAGCGCCATCTATTTAAAGAAAACGTGGGTGACTATTCCTTTTATTCCATGCGCACTTAATAATTTAAGATCTTGTGTGCTAGAATATAGGTGGCTCTGTAGTCTTGTAATCCTATTTTTTACCTTTTAGGGTAGGTGGCGCTAAATGGTAGTATGTACTTATATATATTTAGTTATAATGAAATTGAATGCTGATATACACAATGACAAAGATTTATTGCCGTAAAAACCGATTGAGTATTTGGAATTGAAGCTATGGAAAGTATTTGTATGACACCTCTTAAAGTTCAGAACGTCCAATAAAATATATCAAATAAAACTACCCTACATGGTACGAAAGAGTTAAGTACTTTACAACAGGTTCACTTAACTTTACTGTTTATCTTATTTGAATTAAAAACTAATTAACAATCTTAGTTTTAATGTCGTGTATAAAAGAATATAATAATAATACAGGACAAATAACACACATTCATCTAACCCCTAAGTAAGCAAATTAATTTGTGTGCTTTGTTTTAAAGGTGTTAGACAACGATACAAATACATAGAAATACACATTATACATACCGAGAATATATATTTAAGAAACGACCAAACTCAGAAATACAGACATCTCTGCTCATCACATACAGGCCTGTCCCTGTCGGGGATCGAACCCGAGCCTCATTGCGTCACTATACGTTAATCGTCTGCGCTATCAATTCGACCAACGAGACGGTAATTAAAAACTAGTATGCAATGAAAAATTACATTACTAATTTTAACAACATTTTTTTATATTAATTTATACATATTTTAAAACTTTAAAAACTGTTTGGGAAAGATGATCTGCTATATCTACTTTATCACGGATATATAAACTATAACGTAATTTTTTACGAAGATATAGAGTTTAGGCAGACGTAAAGCAACTCGTTATTTTTATCAGCTACTAGGAATGTTGTTCAAAAAATTATTGTAATAATATTATACATTTTTATTAGAAATAATAACTATAAAGTTTGTAGATTTTATAATATCATCGTTAAATTATATCAATTTAATTTCGTATGACATTAGTAACATCGCCAACTAATGTAATTAAGAATATTCATAGAAAATATACAATAAAATAATAATATTAATGTACTTATAATGGTACTTAGAAATATATTTCTCATGTAAATTTAGTATTGATAGCTGGGGTATTCTGTCATCGTTGATTAATTCAAAGTTTGTATAATACAGCTGACGAAATTGGTTTTCCAATTGAATAGACTTCACGCGGCGATAGAAAAATAATATTACAATATGTCAAATTCAAATAAATGACAATGACGTTTGTAAATTTAAGAAATTACTTTTAATGACTAATAGATGAAGATTTTGAGTGAAATTGATTAATGAAGGTTTATACAAATCTTGACAAGTTAATAGAGATCAATATATTTAATTACATATATTTTTTTTTTATTTGTATTTAAGCTGATTAAAATGTTTTTGATTGGATTTAAAAATAAATTCTCGAAATTTTGCTAGAACATATAACTATAGTAGTCGTTTTATATTAAAAAAAACCATACGAAATCATATACTTTAATATAAAGACGACGACAAAAGGATGAAAACGTATCCATTCTTAGTACCATTCAGTCATTCACAATAGTGTCAAGTTGCCAGTGAATCCGCACTTTCAATAAAACCCTATTTCCTCTATGTGATATATTACTTTTGTCACACACATATCTGCTATACTTTTAAAAACAAGGAAAACTGAATTGAAAAAAGTTTTGTTACAGGTTTCGAACCAATGAACCTTTTCTAGAGTTTTTGGAATTTAGATCGGAGTTACAAAACTTGTATATCCCTACTTTGAATAGTATATATCTAACGATGTTGCATTGCTTTTTAATGTTGTTGATTTTTTAGAACTTACTTGAATTTCGTTTACTTTAGCATAAAGATTGCTTTCAAGGCTGCGAGTTTGTAGTCGTGCTAGAGCGTCCAAACCATCCTGTAAAAAATATATATATTAAAATGTTTGTTCTTAAATAAACCGTAGATGATTATTAGATTATTATAACATACTGAATTGATCAAGGAATCTTTTGGTCCCACATAACAGTTAAGTTTTGATGTAAATGTAATTTTAAATATAACAAAAATTATTCACTGATAAACCATGTTATGTATAACTTTTATCTAAAAAAATCGTAACAAATGGCACCACGATAGCAAACTATAACTCAATATGTCAAATAAGTTTTTCCGGCGACAGGGAATGTAGAGCCGGGAAAGACGAATTTTACCGAGATTTTATATACTAATACATATTAAGAGATGGGTTGTATTAGGAACATTTTAAACTAGATTTACTTATTGCTAGACTTTCAAGATGTTCGCATTAAATATGTTAAAACTTCTCGAACGATACCATAAGTGTCAGCTAATAAATGTTATTTGATAAAACACATGTTAGAGTGTTAATATTATTATGACAGCATAATATATAACATGTAGCAAATTATAACATATTTATGTTATTATGTTAAATAATTACTACCCTTATTAAAATTCTAACCCGAAACTCTGTTACATATTTTTTCAAAAGTAAGCAAAAAAAGACAATTAAGCTTGTATTACAAAGAAGTGGTTACATAAAAGGTAAAAGCAAAACAGCGTACCTGCAAAAGTTTTATCTGCGTCTCAAGATCCAGCGCATCTTTCTTCAGCTGCTCGTAGCTGAGTCTCGCCTGTCCGCCGCCCATTCTGTCCAGTAGCATTTCACCTCGTAGCACTGGCGGCATTGTCTCCTATTAGATTACATAATTAGTTAACTGCGTTGATTATATAACTAGTTTATATAGAAATTTAAATGAATGACCTAGATTTTACTGATTTTGTAACGAAATACCTAAACTCTATCCTTCCATTAGAATAATGGCGCATATAATGGCGCATACCCTTTATATGATTATTTCATCTCTCCACGCCTCATTATTATAATAAACCAAATCAAGCCCAAAATGCTGCGAGGGATAAACGTATTAAATTCAAACTCTAGATTACTTCATAGTTCAGCGGATGACGTAATAATATATGAATATATGAATATATATATTTACGACCTCTAGTGTTTTGCAAATGATAACTAAAATGAATGCTGTTTAAGAACAAAAGCGGAAGCAACCTTAGTTGCTTGTTGGTTTAGTGGTTAGTGGTCCGCTTTTGAGTCAAAGGTACTGGGTTTGTGTCCGTTAATTCTATGTTTGTAAAACCTTCCGCGACACAGCGATTATTTCTATAATGCGGGGAGTTGTCTTTAAAATGTCTACAGGTTTATGGAAATAAAAATAAAGTACAGGGACGTATTTCAGAATATCGTGAGTTATTTATTCCAACAGAGATTGCTTTATTTTTACGATACAAAGAATGATAAAGATCGATACAGCTAATCTTTATTAGTTCTGATACATTTTGTGTAAAAGGAAAAGGAATGATTTATGTTGGCTAATGGATCGTATTTAATCGTCTTTTAATACTATAAAGAGTACAAAGAACATTTTATTAACTACGTAAAAGAAATAAGTCAGTTCATGCATTCAAATATAATTTACTAATAATATTTCTTTGCTCTCAAAGTGTAACCAAATTTATTGCGTTTGAATAAAAATATGTTATTTTTCCACATTCTTTGATGTTTTTTGATTTTATATATATGAGAAGATTTTTACGTCTGATTACTTTTTAAATAAGAAGTAGAGTTTGAAAAACCAAACAATTTTCGACTTTGTAAATAAAATATACAAATTATACATTCATAATATACATACGACACTGAAGTTTTCGAAGTAGAAATTATGTAAACATTATGTTCAAAGTTTGAGAAATGCAATCAATATTTGGAAATAAAAGTTCTCCAACTTCCAGTCTCGTCGAAGCTCTGCTCTGTATTTCTTTTGTTACGAAAAATAAAGTTTAACTTTAGTGAAGTTCGGTGGGAAGCCGCCATCAGAGGCGTCAATTACTACTTCGGAGTTGAGGTTGCGAGTTACTTCTTTAATTTAATTTATATAACCTTCAATGAGAAGTAAATGTTTTTGAAAGTTAACCACAAACTCTATTTATTCCGAAACATTGAGACATTAAAAAATCTTTTTTTTTTCTAAAACTCAATCACATCTTAAAAAAATATATAAATATATACTTGACGCAAACGAGACAACTAAAACTTAGCAAGATTATTTTAAATTATTTTTTTAATCATTTATATCTGGTTAAATAAAAACCTTTACGCAAAAAGATAATTAATTAAGATTAAAAACTATACCCATATCCACAATTACAATCCCAGAAATAGAGTAAGTTTATGATCTTTTTATAAACTGTGTTATACACAATTGTTACGTCAGTTCATAGTAATTAAAAATATTATGGGTGAAATATTTATTAGAGTTATACCGCAGCCACATCAATGGGTGGATCGTCGGGCTCCGGCGGGTAGGGTGGCAGGAAAGCTCTCTTGGGCGTCCTCATGGGTGGAGTGTTGGTGAGCAGCGTGCGGGCCAGGTGCGCCAGGTCTGCTGTACTGGACACTGCGCGGGCTTGAGCACACAGAGACTCGTACCTTCGAAGCTGGTTGTTGCTCTGGGAAAAGTTTGATATAACAATTATAATATATATATTATATATATACATCGGTTTTCTAATTTAATAAACAGTCGAAATAAACATTTATATATATTTATCAATCACGTCCCAAACCGGTAAGTGAAACGTTAATAATTAATTCCAAGCACTCGTTGTGATTAACAAACTTTATAAATAATAAATACCTTTGAAACTTTGACATCTCTTTTGATACTTAAGTTTTGTTTTTCGTTTATATTAAATGAGTTTTAAAATGTATTACATTATTAATTATCTATATTGAACAAACGATCTAAAGTATACTTGTAAAAGTAATAAAAGTCGTTTACCTTATCAGTAATTATTTCACCCTCCTGACATATGGCGTCACTGACAGCGGTTGTCACATCAGTTAGAATCTCCTCCAGCTCCTGAAAAATAAAAGAGGACCATTAATAACATCAAGTTAAAAGCTAAAATCAAACGAATTTCCACAGACGTGGACATAAGAAGGTAAGTTAAATATTTTGGACTTTGTTATGTAACAAACTTTATTTTTTGTTACATAACATAACAACAATATAAAAACACATTTATGTATAAGACATGTATAATAATTTCTACTATATTATACGAATTATGTGACTAATTTTTTCCTATTAAGACTAACCACAACTTTTTTTTAACTGTAATTAAACCGTAGTATATAAAATTATTCGAAATAACTACAAAAACATAAAATACAAAAAATATTGAAAAACTTCAATTTAATTAAAATCTATTTGTATACCAGAAGCTTCACACGTCGATAATATTTGTACAGCTTTTGATATTCAAAAATAAAAACATTTTCAGCCTAAATATTATTATAATTGGTACATAATTTGATGATAAAAGAGTACTTTAATAATTTAATAATCTCTTTAACTTTAATAGGAACTTAATGGAAAATGTCAAAATTATTTCCATTATCCGTGAATAATTGAATTATTTATGGATTGAAGATACGTATTGAATCGAATAAAATCATATTTGTAGAGGAATAAAATAGACTCGATGAACAATACTCAATGGGTTTCAATGAGCATTCATGTTAGGAATGTTTTTATATGTCATAAATGTATTTATAAATATAAATCATATTTATCGAAAAGCTATCGTGATTTATTTACTAATCAATAAATTTAGTAATTATAAATAAATGAACTATAAAAGCGGCGCAACTATAAGGTAGGGTGGACCTATATAGGTCCAATTCGGTAAAGTTTCCTAAACTAAGATTAAATATCTCGTCGAATATTGCTGAGTCACGCTTTAGGAGGAAGTTTCTCATTCATTAATTAGTTCGAAACGTTGGTTCTTTCATTAATTATGATACTGATATTAAATGAATATTTTGCTAAAATTATCCAAACATTTTATTGAAAAGTTTTACATTTTTGGCAAATAATAACTTGAAAACTTACAACAATTGATAAAAAAAAATTTTAGCCACAATTTTATTATAATTATACCAAACTGTCATTAATTGTATAAAATACATTGTAAAAGATAGGTTGCATATAAAGAATATTATGACTTTACTTTTGACTTTATAATATTATATATTATGCAAAAAGTATTATAAGAATCGCAACTCGAGCTAGGTGTTACCTGGATCTGGAATTTAAATATTCTCAGATATGCAACGATATTTACAACTTCAACGAGCTCAGAATATACAGCAGATTAGGTAAATAGTGTCCATTATAATAAGCATATTTATCCAATAATACTTAAATATTTTAATTTAATCTAATCTATGGGATTATTTATTTTATTAAAAAATATGTGGTAATTTGATTGAGATGAAAGAATATAATGTATCAATAAATATAGAAATAATAATTAAGTACACGTTTTGGCAACTCATAGTAAATTAATAGTTGTCTAATTGATACTCAAAGTTATAATTATCACGAAAAAAATATTTCACTAGAATCATTTTAATTATGTAGTGATTTATATGATTAGATACTAACCACATCAGTGAACAAAACGAATTATATTTTTATATGAATAAAAAAAACACGTGAAACTTATTTATAATCATAATGTTAACTTCCAACTCTAAAAAGGTTACATTTTACATTTGTTTTCCTCTGCAAATATGATAATGCTTTAGACGTCATTTCCTTTATTTTAGTCCGCGCTTGTATCGTAACATTGAAAAGAGCTTTACAGAGCACGGATTTACATTCATTTTAAGAGATATTGTGATAGTTGAATTAAAACAAATGTGGTTTTATTAAGTACTACTATGCAACGTATATTAAGTACTATATTAAGTAAAGGTTATGTTAGCAACAATAATGTGCGCATTTGATTATCCAATTTGCAGCGTAAAAAATAGCGGGTAAGTGTGTCCACCAATCAAATGGGAGCACAACCTCACTAACAGCTTTTTTATAATGCGATATTAGTGCTCTATTTGACCTAGTGCTTGATAGATTGGATAATAAAATGGCTGCTTACGTTAAAGTTCTTATTTTAATCTCACCTGCAGTATAGTGGGCAGTGTATGTTTGTGATATTGTTCAATCATTGCATTCGTAGCAGTCAGTTGCTGCACGTAGGTGTTGTGGGAGTCGTAGTAAATTGCTAGATTTGAAGGATTAGAGATGTTGCAGCAGTTCAGGAACGCTGTACGGTAATCTTGACGACTCTGAAAAATAAATGAACTTTTATATAAGTATATAAATTGTAAGGGAAAATAAATGTCCTTCTCACGCGACATATATTAGATATATTTGATATAATGTTTGTACGTTAAGGGACTTATTTGACGTAAGTAATAGACTATAATAAAAACCAGCCAATAAGTGGTCTATAATTTATTACCAGCTCCATTTAATATTTATGAGTGACTTATAAAAGTTACTTGTAAGGTAAAGTAATATATATATATGAGGATAGCATATTATACCTTATGCTAGTGTATTGTATATATTAGTGAATTCGAGTACACTGCTATCGTATTATATATTTTCTTTACAATTAAACATTCTTTAACATTACATTAAATATTATTATATTTCAATTTTCAACATATTATAATGATCACAATAATAAATATAGTTGACATGCCAGTAAAGTATCCACTAAAGTGCTTTAAACAAAGGAAGTTGAAAATACTATCAATGTTTGAAAATAAGTAATGATTATTTAATTATTATTAAATAATTAAATATTATATTATTTCATCCAAAATAATTGATTATTTTTAAATGTATACATTTTTCTTATTATACAACTAATAATAGCTGTTATTTAGAAGTGACTTATTCAATTATTAAAATTTATTATCTTTACATCACATAATATCAATGAAATTAAAATTGGGTCACAATTGCTATTTATTCATTCTAAATAAAAAAATCATACCATCGAATAATTAACGGATTTTTGACTCTCACAAATATGACGAAGAATTTACAAGTGTAATGAGAAAATGCTTCTTTATTGAAGCTGGTATAAAAGGTATTAAATAGACAACAGAACATTAAAAAATATTTTCATTTAATTTGCCATTCGGATTGTATTTGTATTGTAATTAAAACAAAACCGGCTTTTCTTTGTATGAAGGCAATTTATTGAATAGTAAAACAATAGTAAAACAGCAAAGTAAATTATACTTTCAGAAATAAATTTTGATTTGTATTAGGACTAATAAAAAAAAATATTAAAGAATAATAAATTAAGAAATAATAAAAAAATGTAATCTATTGGTCTATAAAATTATATTTCATCGTTTAATCTATGGTAGATTATAATAAATTCCCTGAGGAGTTTCCTAAATCCTTAGCAATCAAATATTTGAGACTGAAGAAAACGATCTTGATAAAGAAATAGTCCGTATATAATAAGCTAAGCTCGGAGAATTGATATGTCAAATATACTATTGTCTTATTTAAACAGAGTTTCAAATACGTATACAATAAATGAAAAAAACAAATGATCTACTAATGTTTGTGAATAACGTCTTCTAAATATTTACTGTAATATTTAATTAGAGAGAAAGTTTAATTAATATAAACTTGATTTTAAAACCTCAGTGTAACATTGAATTTAAAATTATAAACAGTTTATCCCTTTGGGATTCCAAATTCGTTTAGAACATGTTGTAATAACTTAGTTAATTACTTAGTTTGTAATAATAACACATGACGCGTGTTTTTGTAACCCTTAAATATATATTACAGGATACCGGAGTATTTACGAAACAGTATAACATTATTTAATTACATATATTAATTTAGCTTAAACTTCTAATATAATTATTTTAACATCGAGGCTCACAGTCTACATAATATTGGTTAATTGTTTGTTTGTTCCACTTAAAATTACTGGACAAATATTAGTATATTTATATAAATATAGAATGAAAAATAAACCGATACGGGCAGGTATTCGAACCCGCGACTACTGGGAAACCGTCCCGTCGCTCTACCGACTGAGCTACCGTATCGCTGTCCGCCTCGGTGAATTAAAAATATACTTGTTTATAGATATTTTCAAACAAATATTTGTATGTTAATTGATAACATTTTTTAACCTGAGTTTTTGGATTTTTTAGAGAAATATTTTTGAGATATTATTACAATAAAAGCTAGAATTGTACAGATCTTTTCCACAGTTGTTTTTTACGAGAGATGGTTTTCTTATTTCTAGTTATCTTCTGCAGATGAAATCTCATTTAAAAACGATAAATAATACAGACGATTTCGTGACCTGAACAACAAAAGCTGATATTTTATTATTTTTATTTATTATAAAATAATGCGTTATATGAAAATCCTAAACCGTGTTCTCTTTTAATCAAATTCAAAATATCTTTATTCAAGAGACATTTACACGCACTTTTGAATCGTCAATGATTACATCAAATTGGTCATTATAGTCAGTCCATGAGTAAGCTGATATCAACTCGGAATGATGTTCTGTTGAGAAGAGCTGGCCAGAAACTCAACAGTCGATCTTTTAAATGAAATTTAACAATGTTTGATTTATACATTATAACATCAACTCTCCAAATGAGTCAATGACCCAAGTTCGACACATTTCAATTAACCAAAAAGTCTTGAATGTTATAATAAGATTTATTTAATGATATACTTTTAATTTTATATTAAAACCCAAAAAAAGCAAGACATAAGATATCTTGTGGAATTTAATTATATATGCGAACTGAATCCCATGAAGGATTTGTTAACTTTTTGAAGTCGAAATTGAGCCTATTTTGATTTCTTGATTGATGTTTGTCGCTGTTTTTAATATGAGCATTAACATTTTGGCGTAAATATAGTAAGTTAATAAAAATGTATTGAGAAACAACCGTAAGAATACTGATTTCTTTAAAAACATCTTAGGGAGTTTCTAGCTTTTAAGTTACAAATAACCCGTATCTTCTGTAAAATAAATAAAGATTTAATTTCGGCAGCGCTGCCTCATAGTAAAATACCGTAAGACAAAATACTGTGAAAATAACTAAAATAAATGAGTCCTGCAACGTCTGTTAATTGCTTACTTTTTAATTGCAAAATTGGCTGAGCTGAGTTTGTCTGCGAGTGTCGAGAGATAGGGGTTCCACTGGAGCTTTCTCTCTAAAGTTATACCTAAGAAAATTGATCAGTCAGTCAGTTCTAACACTTCATTGTTAAGTAATAAGCTATAATTTTTATTTTTTTTACATTAGGAAGTGTAAATAAAGAAGTGTAAATGCATGGATTTAGTTTTCTTAGCATTTAAGACCAAATTATTAATTTCGAACCAATGAAGAACACGTGACAGAGAACTGCTTACTTTGTCATAATTAGCTTTATTACGATCAACTTTAAAAATAAGCGAGGTATCATCAGCAAAAAGTACAATGTCACATAGTCCTTTTACGTAAAAGGGCAAATCATTAATGTGGTGTAAAAATAAAAAGGGGCCAAGAAAAGATCCTTGTGGAACACCCATCTTTAGGTGGGAACCAGCCGATTTACAATTATTGACATCAACCGTCTGAACTCTTTAATTCAGGTAAGAGGCAATAAGATCAAGCGCAGCACTACGCACACCATAGTGATTAATGATTGCATAGTAATGTTTGATGGTCCACGTAATCAAAGACTTTAGATAAATCACAAAACGCCCCGATTGCATTCTATGACTTCTGCCATGCGTCGTAAATGTGCTTAAGGAGCATGGCAGTTGGCACCCGCATCAGTTGTTGATTTGCCTTTGGTAAAACTATATTGTTCACTATGCATGATTTTATTACTATAAACAAATACTTTCATTTGGTTTAGAATTTTTTTTTCCAAGATTTTACTAAAGATAGGTAAAATAGAGTCTATAATTTTTGGGTCCTAGTCTATCACCTTTGAACAAAAGCACTACTTTACTATTTTTCATTAAATTTGGGAAGGTACCGGTTTTAATACATATGTTAAAAATTAAGGATAATTGTGGAGCAATATCATATAAAATAGTGATAATTAGATATACCCTAAAGATCACCGACTTTTTTTAGGTTCAGGTTTCTTAATGTCTTAACAATTTCAAATGATGTGATAGGTTTAAAAACAAAACATGGTATATGTATAGAGGTTCTGTCAAAAATACTGTGCAACTGTTTGAAAATATTTATAAACATGTATACCCATGTTAAGTTTTACGATAGAAATAAGTTTGTGAAACATATATTTTATTGAAAAGACTCCTGCCACGAGTTGGAAGTTAAAATATTAAAGTTTCTAAACCACATTGTCCTCCAGTTATAAGCAACTAATGCATAAGTTATGAAGTCATATAACATTTCGTGACAACATTTAGAGTTAAAACTAAATTAAAATGAGAATTATTTGTGAGGTAGTTTGCGTATTTTAAAGCGAGCGAAGGAGAAAGTGAAAATCATTGTTTTAATAATAATGTAATAAAGCTATAAAACTTGTGGGTTTTTAGTTTCTTTTTATTTATTATTATGTGCCTTTAAATAGGTTTTGACTGATAAAGCCTACATCAAAAAATGGAATTTTAAACGTGAAGACAATATTGTTGACCCTAACGTAAATAATTTTATGTGTATTTTTTCACTTAAACAAAGAATTCTTATGGTGACGTACATATTTTATGTTTTGTTTAACAAACAGCATTCATTAAAAAAAATGTCGCAAAAATGAATATGGCTGACATGTCAGTAAAGTAGCCACTAAAGTAGTAGGTATATACAAGGGAATACAATTGATACATAATTGTCTAAATTATTATTAAATAATTGAATAATAGGCAGGGTTATTTGTAATTAATTGGCCACCTCTTGTAGGCAGCCTCTCTACATCAATCCCAATAACTTTTGAAAATTTAAGTTTTCCCATACAAAATTTATTTATTTGTTGTCTCTGAACTGGCATTAACTCTGAGCATCGGTATGGCTAAATACAGAGTAATAAGTAAAAGAGGAAGCAAAAATTTCTTGTTTTGTTTTTTTGTGTTGTTTATCAAGATTTATAAAAACTCGTGGAACTAATGTTGTTGGGATTGATGTAGATCGAGGCTGCATGCAAGAGGTGGCCATCTAATTACAAATAACCCTGTATATTGTCATTTATAATAATTAATTCAGTTTTTATATATCCTTTTCTTATTATACAACTTATATTTGTTATATAAATGACGTAATCAATGATTAAAATTTATTTACAAATAAAACCGATCAAACTAAAACGGGATCACCATTGCTGTATATTCATTCTAAACAAAACAATCATACCATAGGATCATAAGCGGATCATATTTGTGACTCTCACAAATATCACAAAGAATATTTACAAGCGAAATGTGAAATCCTTCTTCATTGAATTCGGTCGAAAAGGTTAACAAAACATTAAAAAAAATCATTTTGCCATTCTGATGGTATTTGTATTGTAAATTAAAAATAAAACCGGCGTTAATTTGAATGAAAGGCAATTTATCTAATAGTAAAACTTATCCAAAAGTGAAAATACTTTCAGATATTGTTAAATTCGGTTTTGTATTCAGGAATAACAAAAAAAAACTGAGACAACTATTATATGTATATAATATTATATTTTGACATGATATAATAATATAATATATTTCCATAGACTTTCCTTGAGGAGTTTCCGAAATACTTCACAATCAAATATTTGAGACTAAAGACAATGGACTTGATAAAAGAAATAGCCTCTCTATTATAAGAGTTCGGAGGATTGATATGTCAAATATACTTTTGTTTAATTTAAACGTTGTTCCAAATGAAATCTTAAAATATGTAATTAAATAGTCTGTCGAACATATTCTTAATATTTTTTGTAATATTTATTTGAGTGGAAAGTTTGATTGAATCTGAACTTGTTTAAAAACTCAGTGTAATTTTGAAATTAAAATTATAAACAGTACCTATATTTTCGCTAAACTTTCCTTGTGTTTACAAATTCGCTTAGAACATGTTGTAATAACTTAGTTAATTACTTAGTTTATAATAATAACACATGAGGGGTGTTTTTGTAACCCTTAAATATATACTACAGGATATCAGAATAATTATGAAACTAAAAAAATTTGCTCAAATTCCTAATATTATTAAATAACATGGATGCCAAAATTTTATTGTAAAAAATAATTTATAAAATTATAGATTTAAAAATGTTTAGAAAATTATTGTTTGTTGGTTGGTTCCATTATAAAACGAATGCACAAATTTTTATATGTTTTATTATCTGAGTTTTTAAGTTTAAAAAATACTAGAATTACACAAATTATATCAACAGTTTGATACGAGAGATGGTTTTCTTATTTCTAGTTATCTTCTGCAGATAAAATCTCATTTAAAAACGATAAATAATAGAGATGATTCCGTGACCTGAAGTGTAACAGCTGATATTATTTATAATAAACATTTACTCAACTTATAAATACATAACATTTATAAAAATAACTTTTATATACGATTTCAAGAGTTTTTTCTGAGAGATATTAAAGCAGATGAGAGATATTTATTTCTTTAAGCAGATTTATTATGACAGGATTTTTTCTATATATTTTTTGTGTTGTTCTAACGGGTAACCTCATTGTTATGTTAAGATAATTAGGAAACATTCAACAAACAATGTCGTAAAAGTAACTGCTAAGGCTTTCGCGGAATATCCACCGACCACCTCCTTTTGTTACCGAAAGCTAGGTTCCCTTTACTTAATCGTATGTAATTTGATTATGTATTATTAAAATAATCATCTGTACTAACATATATGTAAATTCAACAAAGCTTTATTTAGAGTTCATTACAAAAAGAAACGATACATATTTGGAAGCAAAACATATATTTTTTTTGGGGCGGTTTCTCAGATGTCGTGGGTTCGAATCGATTTATCTTTCATTCATGAACCTTTAAGTAACCTTTTATTAACGTATGTTAGTAATCTTATACTCAATCATAGTACAAAGGTTACTATAATCTAAAGACAGTTTAATTATGCCATGTGTCACAGTATTCTGTATCTAACTTCAATCATGATTGCTTTGTAGTGTACGTCACTTTGTAGTTACACGCGTCTGTAAACTGAATACAATATCTATAAAATTAACTAAACAACTCTACATACTCTCTATTACAATTAACAAGAGAACAGGTAACTTAGATAAATTCATATATGTATTTTATTGTTCTCGTGCGCTGTGTTTGTTATACCTATCACGGTCAATAAACAATTTTAATATTGACTGAATATATTTTTTTACTATATTATATATTTAGAATACTTTTACTTTACTCATTGTAATGAATCTGACAAATCACTCTGAACCAATTTCCGATTTGACCGATTTGAAGTCAATTTCACCTAATATTAAAAGTAGGATGGGTACTAAATTTTCTGTACTGAGGATCGGTTGAGATAAATCGAGGTACAAAGGGCGAGTAAATGATCCTGTTATAAATAGATGTTAATTTAATTCACATTAGTCTGTCTTACTTATTTATTGTATTGCTATTGTATGGTAAACCTGTGTTTTATTTCGGTTGCCATTTTCTTGTTATCGCACGGCATAAAAACAAATAATATTAAAGTATTTAAGTATATAAGTAGGCTTTCATAATATAAAAATAATTAATAACTGTGGTTGTATTGTTTATCTACTTCATTTTAACTAATTAATTATAATTCATATGAATGTTAATTATAATTTATATGCTAATTGATAGTAGAATTAACGGTACGAAATATTTTTTATCTTTTTCCTAATTAATGTGTGTCCTCTGTACCTATGATGTACCTGTTAATATAGTGGTCGTGTTATTTTATCTCATTTTGCTTATCTTTTTTGTTTTGTTTTAAATTAACGAGTTAAAGGAAAATAATGCATTATATAAAACCCTTAACCATTTTCTGTTTATTAGTCTTTAGTAATGTAAAGATTTTATTTTAATTCTTTATGTTATTGCTAGTTCAAGTAATTTTCTGTAAACATTAGCCTTCGTAGTTGCAAGTAATACTATATTATTAGGAAGTTTCATTACTTGTAATCATTGTTTTAGTAATGAGATTAAAATTGATAGCTTATATAATTTTAAAATGTTTTGATATGTTGCTTTGATATGTTTTGATAAGTTAAAAATAAATTTGTTAAATTCATGTGAAAAATGTCAGGAGTCCGCTGAAGTTACATTTACAAATAAAATAACATTGATGTTTGAAACTACATGCAAAGTTATGTACTTACTGTCGAAAATGGAAGGCAGCTTTTAAGTTAGAAATATGTTTGTGAAACAAATATAGTATTGAAAAGAAGAAAATAAGATCTGGCACGAGTTCAAAGTTAAAATATGAAGTCTCTAAGGTACATTGTCGTCCGGTTATAAATAACGTATACACAAAATATGAACACAGATACCTAGTCTTGTCATAATAATAAAACAAAAAAAAAAAAAGAAATATTGCAAATAACATTTATTACTTTTACAGTGTGTTAGTTTAATACACAAATATAAAACCATTAAAAATATAAAAATCTTTTTTGAAGTGGCGTCCATTGGCTGCAGTAGAGTCCTTTAAACGTTGAGGCCAGTTATCAATAGAAGCACGCGCTCTATCCTTGGGGAAATTCTTCACAGTCAATCGTATGGATTGTTTTAGGGACTCCAAACTATCATGGCGTTTAGAGCAAGATGTACTCTCTAAAACTGACCATAAATTATAATCCAGCGGATTAAGATCGCAACTAGATGACGGCAAGTTTTCAGCTCTGATGAAATCCGAGACGTTCGCTGCCAACCAAGACTGCGTGGACCGAGCTTTATAACTCGGCGCCGCGTTTTGCTGGAAGGACGATACTTCGTTATTGAACATGGTTTTTTTTTAAGGGGCTTAAATAACTTCTCAAGAATGGTATCTTGATACACTTGTGCCCATGTTTTGATACGTTTTTCACAAAAATATGGCTCAGTCACTCCATCATAGCTAACACCCCACCAAACCATCACTGAAGTGGGACAATGCCCACGTAGCACTCTGTCGAATAATTGGGAAGCTTCCTTAGAGATTTGAGCATAAATACGGTCATTTTGTTTGTTAAAATTTTTCTCATCTGTGAACAAAATTACCGCTTCAGTAGTTGCTTCAATTTTACCACCCTATTCGTCTTTACTATATCAGCTAAGAAATGACCAGTGCATCTCTTATAGGCTGCAAGTCATCTCTTAAAATACGCGACATGGTTCTAGGTGCTATCTTCATTTCTCGAGATAAAATCTTTTGCTTTCGGACAGGATTTCTTCAAATTCTTTGCCTTACTGCTTTGACCACCTTTTTCGTACGAACACTATGTAGACGACCAGATCTTTCTCTGTCACAAACAGAGGAAGTCTCATGGTACCTATTAATAGCCTGGTACATAAACATTTGACTAATACCAAGTGTATGGAGAGTATTAAAAATTTGGCTCCATATCTACTTTGTGTTATGCAATAACAGCGATTATGTTCTCTTTATCACCCCACTCTATTTTTATATCGCAAAATATTGTATAATGTATTGGCGCCAAAATGAGAAAACACAGTGAACAATCGTAAAAAATGACAGATTTCAAATTCAGATGTAATATTTTTTTATTTCTAATTGTAACAGTTTTTATGGCCAGACTAAGTATAGTTCCTTGAATTTAACTCTAAATTAAAATGAGAATTAGTTTTTAGTTAGTTTGTATGTTTTAAGACAATCGAGGAATAAGCGAATATTATGTTTTTATAATATTGTAAAAAAGCTCTAAAAACTGTTTTAAGTTTTTTTTTTATTTATTATAAAATACATGTCTAATAAATAAGTATTAACAGATAAAGTTTGGATCAGAAAATTGAATTTTTAAGGGTAAAAGTACGATATCATTGGTCGTATTAAAATTAATTTACTATACATTTTTATTTATATAATGAATTAATCTGGCAATATGAATAACGTAGGTGCATACTTTTTAAAATTTCTTTTAGTTAGAAAACAAACAGCATCGATTTGCAATAAATATCACAAAAATAAATATATGTGACCATAAAAATATTATACATAACTCTATGTTTGTGACAAGCTTGTTAACTATCCATCAAAGAAGTGTAGGGGAGACCAGGGCTGGTTGTGTTAGTGGTAAGTAGTTACAGAGACAATAGCGTTAGAAAGTTACATAACGCCGCCACTGTAAGCTCACCTCCCGCGAAATCCTGTTTCTCCAGGGTTTTTATGGAAAGAGCACGGAGACGTCGGTAAAAAACCTACGTTTGTAACATTTTCTTTTGTACGTAGTATTGGTTTACAACCTGTTTTTGAAGTAATCAAAGATGTATCTGGTGTTATTCTTGCGGCCTAAAGCTTTAATTTTGCGATAAAACTACTAAAAACTCAACCTCAAAAGATCAATTTATGCGTTGGGGTTAGAAGTGACATTTGCATGGGGCAGGTTGTGACATGTGATATGGTTTTTCTTTTCAACGAACAATAGAAGAAACGACTAACTCAATGATAGAAAAATATATTGTTACGACACTGAAGACCGAAAGACCGAAAATCCGGCTCACAAACTCATCATTCACCCATAACGAGTACCATAATATCAGAATGCATATCTCCATTTTTACTTACCCAGTTACTGAAATTCTAAAGTTTTTGACGATTCTTTTCTCCAGAAACCATAAACCCTTATCTTAAAGCAGCTGCTAGGAAACGAATATAACATGTAAAACTAGCACATCATGACTTAAACTTCGAAAAAAATGATTTTGTGTTGCAACAATAGAAGAAGAAAGATATAAAATCTAAAAAAAATAAGTTAACTAAAGAGTTAAATTAAAAATCATGTTCAGCAAATATACCTAGTACAAAATATCAAGAAAACCATAAAAGCAACTAAGAAAACTGCAAATTTTCCTGCAGTAAAAAAGAAAGGTATAGAAATGACTAAGAAAGCGTAGAAGATGAATATTTTTGTCAGATATGTTGTCACCCATTTGATTTTAAAAAATCTGAGTGCCTAATAGGTAGAGTGTGTTGTGAGTAAGAACTGGTCACATGTAATATAAAAATATTCTTAGGTTCTTATTACATTTGGTTTTGCTTGTAACATTTTGCTCCCGGTAATGTAACAACCTGCCCCTGGTGCGGGGTTGAAAGTTACAGGTAATTTGTTCATTTATGTTTAAACTAATGGTTTGTTATAGAAAATGTATTCTAAATTTAAATACTGAATCGATACTTAATCAAATAAATATACATTCTGGTAAATTAATCAAACAAATAAAAAGATATGACACTTTAAAAAATGTCACTTCCAACCCCAGTCTCCTCTACGCAAAAAAAAATAAAAAATCAAATAAGAAAAAAGGGAACTATAATAAATCTACAAACCCTTAAGCGACGATACATAAAGTTTAATTTATTACTTAATAGATAATACAATACAATATATGTAATTTTCTACATGGTGACACAAAAACTGACCAGCATCTTACTTTTTTTTAATGTATTTTTTTTTATTACACAACTTATAACATTTTTATTATTTTAGTGACGTATTCAACTATTAAGATTTATTAAAATCACATCACAAATAAAATAAAATAATAAAAACATAAAATCAATTTAATTAAAATTGGATCAGCATCGCTGTGTATTCATTCTAAACAAAACAATCATACCATCGGATCATAAGCGGATCATATTTGTGACTCTCACAAATATGACAAAGACAAATATGACAAAGAGAAAATCCTCCGCTATTAAAGTCGCTTTAAAAGGTAGGAAATTGATTGCAAAAGGTTTTAAATATTTTCATTCAATTTGTCGTTCGGATTGTATTTGTAAATTAAAAACAAAAACGGCTTTCCTTTGTATGAAAGACAATTTATTGAATAGTAAAACGAGGCACTGATAATATTTACAGAAATAAATTTGGATTTGTATTAGGCTTTTTCATTTAGGAATAAGGAATATAAAAATTCTGAGATTACTAATATATGTTCATAAAATTTCGTATAATAAAACCTACGTCGATTATAATAATTTATTAAGGAGTTTCCAAAATCCTCGCAATCAAATACTTGAGACTGAAGATTTGATAAACCCTTGGGGTCCCATGTAATATTTTTTTTTATTTAATAGTTTTTAAATAATAATACTTGACGTACCATAGGTTAGGGCGGACATGATCACCGTATCTTGCCTGTTTTCGAAGCTCACTAACTGGCCCAAATAGATATAACTGTCGACATATTGTATGGCCTGCACATCTATCTCGATCCTGCGTTTCGTGCTATTTGACATGACTTTGGTTTTAGTAATAAAACTGTCAGTGACAGTTTTTTTACTACTGATATTGTTTTTTATATCAAACTATTTAAGGTTAGTTATAACGTCTAGACACTATCCATGTACAAGCTAGAGAAACGAATAGAAGAAAATGGAATTCAGATTGAAATAAAATTATTTTTTGTGTCTGACACCTCCATCTCGTTTTACCGTGGACACGATTGCTGCAAAGCATTCGAAACGTCGGGTTAGATTAAAAATGTAAATTTAAAATTTAATTCAATATACGGGAGTTAAATCCGTAAAAACTTTTATTTCAACGTGTAATATTCGTTAAAAACCTTAGAAAACAAAATGAAATTCAGTTTGAATCATAATTATTATTGCGGTGGTTAATTCTTATATTTTATTTTTTAATCTGTATTTTGAATTAATAAAACCTTAAAATAAGCCCGGCGAAGCTGGCTGGATATGTTAGTATTTATATCAATTTAAATAAGCTGAACATGGCTATACATGTTTATAGATATTTTCAAACATTTTAAAAGAATCTCTTTCTAATAAGCAGTGAATAAGAGCAAATTATTTTCAAACACAAATATTTCTATATATTTTGAATGTTGGAACCGTATGGTCAAAGTCAAACATTCTTTATTCCATCAAAATGGTTACATTTATTTACATAGGTGAAAATGAAATAAATATTTCAAATATTAAAATAATATATTTTTACTTGGCAAAAAAAAAACCCTTATCATTAGTTGGGCTCATAAAAAGATCCAGGCACAGAAACATAGTTTGTAGCCACTCTTTTTAACTGCCAATTGTTGAAGAGTTTTTTTTATGAGGTAGGCTTCAAAATATCTTAGTCTCAGAACTTTTAATAATTTACATAACTTTAATCTTATAGTTTGCTTTATTTTTCCTATTTCTGATGACTGATTATTCATCAGTAGTAGTAATTAAAGAATTATGAAAGTAAAACATTTGAATTTCTACAGGGAATTTATTATTAAAATGGACACATTGTATCTACATAATATGACCTATGATACTTTGCCAGCCTGGTGTAGATTGGAACAACTGGTATTTACAGAATGCTCATCTCTATATTGTTATGTAAAGATCATAATTAGGAAACATTGAATAGTTGAGCATTGAACAAATTGAGCATGTTCACTAGCGAGCATCAACTACTCAGTCCTTACCATCTGAGTACCGTCAGCGCTGGTCAAGATCACCGACGATATTCGGCCACTGCTAGACTGCTTAGATAAAAGTGATTTGACAACACTGTAAAGATTTGTATTGGCTGGCTGTCACGACATCAACCAATCACAAAGTTACACGGGATTTGACGGCGAATTTTTTTTTTTCGGGGTGTTTTTCCAGATATTGCAAGTTCGCAATCCTTTTCGTATCGATTTGTTTTTCATTCATATTCATCATATATTTATTTAAAAAATAGAAATGTTTTATTTATCAACCTTCGATAAACCTGTTGCTACTGTTGTAAAAGTGTGTTTTTGTTTCTAATATAGTAATCAATCATAATACGAAACTTAATACAACGACAGTTTGATTACAGCATATGTCATATATGTATTCTGTACCCGACTACAATCATGGTTGCTTTGAAGTACACTACATAACCTTATAAGGCTTAGACGCGTCTGTAAACTGAATACAACATCTATAATATTAACTAAACAACTCCACATACTCGCGATCTCAATTAACAAGAGAACAGGTAATTTAGATAAATTGATTCATTTTAAAGTGTGTTATATCACGGTCAATAAACAATTTCAATACTGACTGGATATCCAGTCAGTATTGAAAAATATCCTAAAAGAATATATATATATTCTTTTAGGATATTTTTGAAAACCTTTACGTTTTGTAATAGATCTGACATAAATCACTCGGAACCAATTTCCGATCCAACCGATTTGAAGACAATTCCATCTAATTTTAAAAGGTGAATGTGTACCCCAATCCAATTTTCTATACTCGGGATTGGATCAGAAAAATCGAGTTACAAAGGGCGAGTAAGTAAGTGATCCTGTTGTAAATAGATGTGAATTTAATTCACATTAGTCTGTCTTACTTATTTATTGTATTGCTATTTTATGGTAAACCTGTGTTTTATTTCAGTGGCCATTTGGTTGTTTCAAGTTATTGCCTTGACATTCATCATTTGAAAATTATTAATATCCATGCTTGTTGTATTTATGTACATAATTTGCAGTTATTAATTAATCACTAATTAATTGATAGTAGAAATTATTAATTAGTGTACCCATGTATTAACATATAGTTCGTGTTATTTTCTTCCCTCTTTGTTCTTTGAAAGGAAACCGCTGTAGTATTTTATAGTTAAGTTCTATCACAAAGTTATTAAAATGTTTGTTGGAAATTAACGAGGTTAAGGATTATGAACTAAATAATGCGTTATATAAAGCTTAGCCGTGTTGTGTTTTATAACAAAAAAATAATTAATTAATTAATGTTATTGCTTGTTCTGGTATTTCTCGGGAAATATTTAGCTTACGTAGTTGAATGTTATATCGTGAAGCCAATAATTTATTAAATTAATCTAAAAATGTCAATAGTCAGCTGAAGCTGTTAGATCTGCAAATAAAATAAGATGTTGAATTTTGAAATTACATGCAAAGTCTACTTTTTTTCAAAATTATTATGCTGGATGATTTGAAGTCGGAAATACGTTTCGAAAAAAACAATATTTTATTGACAAGAAGAAACTTCTCTCTTCTTCAACCTGGCAAATGAAAATAATAATTTCTTGAGTACATTTAGAAACAACTAGGAAGTCATATAAAGTTTCTTGACCTTGAACTCTAAATTAAAATGAGAATTAGTTTACAGTTGGTTTGTGTATTTCAAAGCGAGCGAAGGAGTAAGTGAAGATTATGATTTAAATAAAGTTCTATTTTATTAATATATCTGCTCTGAAATTATCTTTCTTTTTAGTATAATTTTATTTATTAATAATGTAATTTTAAGTCAGGATAAGGCATAGTAAGGTAATTTTATTTTTTTGATTAGAAAGACGACAGCGTTAACCGTATTATAAAGAATTCAATATATTTTTTATCTCTAAAAAGACTTCACGTATAATATAACGTATATAAATTTTATAATTTTAATTAACTTATGACATATTTTTATTACTTCGTTATGTAATTGAAAATTCTTCCTATATATATATATAATAGATATATAATAAGTACATAAATCATAAAATTTGCTAATATTTGCAAACATGGCTTACGCTTAACACATTTCAAACACAATCTGTTGAAAATGTAAATGTGATGTTACGCTAGGGGCCTAATGCTGTTTAATTCAATTAAACCCAATAATCTGATTACTCCGTTATATTTTATCTTTATTCTACACATATTAAAATATTTACTTGCCTTTATTGTATTTATTAATAAGAAATTAAAACAAATTGTTGAACAAATGTAAAGTGTTTACAAAATGAAAGTTTACCTTGTTAAGTTGATCGTCAGCCTTTCCAAGGATCACTTCGCAGCCTTCCCTATGCGCGAACAGCTTCCTGGCCTGCACCTTCATGTGGAAGGTCTTATCTATTAGAGGAGCTGCCACCACTCGTTCTAAGGACGTTGCTGCATTGGTGTAGCCTATCACATCTGCTTCCACTTCTTGAAGTAAGGTTTCCCAGGTGTGGAAGAGTGACGACGGACAGCTTGCCCTGTTGAAAAATTATTATCATTTATATTATAATGAAATTTAGAAAATAATTAGGCTCTTAAACTAATCAATTTAGAAAATAATTAAGGTTTTTAACTAATTTGTATATCAAATTAGTTAAAAACCTTACCGAGCCATAATTAAAAAGATATTTTTGAAAATAATCCTGTTATTATGTAATTAAAAGTATTCATTAAATGGGAAGCCGATTTTTTGGTGACGTGGTCATCAAATTATTTCATACCATTAAATTACGGTTTAAAAATAAGTACGTTATCCTCAAAGGTACAATTTATGAAATGAAATATCGACATGTATTAAAAAGCTCTCAACCTAATGGAACCACACACCACAGTAGAGCTCGTTTTTGTGGCTTTCTAATTTTCATAATTTCATGTTGTAAATATCATAACACAATCAATTTCACTTTAACTATTTAATTAATTATAAACATTCTATGTGTCGACCGAGTTTTTTATCAAAGACATTGTATGTTATTCTAACTTATATTTCATAGAGATAGTTGCGTATTATATAAAAGTTATGATGTACATTTGTGTGTTTGTTTTATAGTTACGTTATTACACATAAAAAAAAAACAAAAAAAACACCACTGATCATCGTGAAATAATGCATACCCATTGTTAGGAGAAAAAAAAGGACAAAAGGTATCTTTTATCCTAAAAAGGAGAATTCAGGGAAAGAAAAATATCTTTTAGACGGACATCCGATATAACACTATTGTTTTACAGAACTTTATAGCGCGGGCGAAGCCGCTATCAAAACTAGTATAGAAAAACAACATTTTGCATATTAACAGAAAGTAAAGATTTAATGTAGCATTTGTCAAAAATAAATAATATGTTAAAAGGGTAATGTTTTTCTTTTTACTTGAAGTGACGTGACAGTTGACGGACACACGAGGCTTTGTTTAAAGGAAAAAGAAACACGAAACATTTTAACATTGGGTGTTTTGAAACTAAAATCATAAAACATCAAGCTGAAATTAAAAAAAAACTAATTACGTTCTTTTTTTACAGTATTGTTGGATAATATAATTACAACACAGAAAAGTATTTAAATTAATTTTTTTAACCTTTACCAAACCATTAAAACGTATTAAAAATGCTTAATTATTGTTATTTTTCCATTCGCAATTCGTGTTTTTGTTTCAAGTAAAACGATAAATAATAGGCAACTATATGTATTTTGAAGTATATGATTAAATTCTTAAAAAGACGAAAAATATGAAATAGAAAAAAAAAAACAGATTAGCTTTAATATGAATATAAATACTTTCACAGTATTCAGGAGTTTTCTAAATATAGAAGCAAACCGAAGAAGATGTGGAAACTAATAAATGATTTACAATGTAATAAAATAAAATTAACTTTAGCTCCTTCAAAATTACTGATTAATAATATAGAAATTATAAACGATTACGATATTTGTCAGACCTTCAATATGTTCTTTGTATCCATTGGCCCGGAATTAGCTAAAAACATAGCACACAAAACTAATATAAAAATATAGTAAAAAATAAAATAATGTAGTGGATGAAGCTCAAAGGGATTTAGATGTTTTATTGGCATGGTTAAAGACAAATCTTTTAACCGTAAATATAAGCAAAACCACTTACATATTTTTTTTTGGCAAAGAATAAAAAAAGTATAATAAAATAAAAAAGCCCATTATTATTTGATAAGGAACCGCTGAAAAGATATACGCAGGAGAAATATCTTGGCCTTTTATTAGATAACAGACTAACTTGGAAACCTCATAATAACGACGTAAGAATCAAAGTATCTCCCTTGATTGGATTGGTTCGAAGAATATCCAGGTACATTCCGTATTCTATCCAAAGATTAATATGTAATGCTCTTGTCAAGCCATATGTAGAATATTTTATTCAAATATGGGGAAATGCGGCCAAGTAATTTTAAAGACCTTTGCGTAACACTAAATAAAAAAGTAAAGACGTTATTTAGTTTTCACAGACTTACATCTACACAAAAAATATATATAAAAGCTCTAAAATATTTAAAATAACACAACTATACACATATAACATAATAAGTTATAACACACGTGTACTTATCAAAAAAAATATTATTAACACTACCCACTCTCAGATAACATTTGAATGATTGAATGACAAATGAATCACAAATATATCACTAGAAATAAAACAAAATCTAAGCTTACCACAATCAAGAACAAACTATGGGAAGTGTGACATGAAGTTTGAAGGAGCTAAGTTATACAACAGTTTACCGATAGATATAAAAAGTTCAAAATCATTAATCGTTTCTAAAATAAAATTAAAAGAGTATAATATATATTATAATCGCTAAACTGGAACTAGGATAGTTGAGAAATATATGAAATGTTATAAATAAGACAAAAGTTTTATAAGTTTCGATGTTAAAAATTGTTTACTTTTATTTTAGTTTTAATTTTCTCTTGTAAGTGAAGAGTTTATAATGTTCTATCACAGAAATAAAATATTTGAACAGAAACACATAAAAGCACCTTTCGATTGTTAATTAAAAATAGAGTAGTTAAGTAAATTTAAAGCGATGATTATTTTTAGATTAAAACTAGAGATAGTCTTCCAATATCATGGATGCCATTCTAAATTCCGGATCAAATATCTGATAGGTCTTAGTGGGATGACTGAAATGCGCTTGCCGAAATTAAATCTACCAATTTCAATTTAAATTAGAGCCAATTTTGTTTTAGATGAACTGATCTACAGATCGTATCGATTGATCTAC
The DNA here is from genome assembly GCA_959347355.1 of Napeogenes inachia. Taxonomy (NCBI): domain Eukaryota; kingdom Metazoa; phylum Arthropoda; class Insecta; order Lepidoptera; family Nymphalidae; genus Napeogenes; species Napeogenes inachia. The sequence continues at coordinate 2,697,417 of OY365799.1, read as the reverse complement.
AAATAGAACTAATGAGAAAATTGTATAATTATACTTTAACTTACATTGATAATGTTTATTTTCATAATTATTATAATCTTTTAATTTGAAAATAAAATGATTCGACTTTTGTACCATTGACGTAAATTACATGAATATTTTACTTAATAAATTTATATTTTGTAAAGAGTATAAATAACCACGTAAATTTATGTAATCTTGACGTTTCTTTTCCTCATGATAAATTACAAATGTTTTTTTTTGTAAAATGCTATAAAACTATTTTTCCTTATAATTGGAAAATTATATACAGCTTTTAAATATAAAACTAGACACATAATTTATGGCACTATGTCGTAGTAGTGGGAGTTGGTCTACATATATTCTAATCAAGTCTTAAAACATCACAATAACATTTCATTTGCCGTTGAAGCATACTTACTACATACACTTTTGAATAATAATTTCAATACTGAGAAAGACATTGTGTTTTTATAAAATGAATATCTCGAGGGGTTGCAGGTTGACAGGAAGCTAAGTGAAACGAGAAGAGGTTTTTAAAATATACATTTTGCTTCACAAGTTACTTCTAGTTCCTATACCTTTTTATTGAATGGGTGTTGAAAGTTGTTAAGTAAATAAACAATACTATTTATGATATTAAATAAAAATAACCTATTACATCGCCTGGTATTATATATTTAAAATTATCAACAGGTACCTATCAAGCAAAAGACGTAATACTTGATAAAGATACATTTAAGAGTATAAGTACATAAAATATTTCCTTATAATACTTGGGTTAGATTTAAGAGTACGCAAGAAAGATTTGACAATAGTACTGGATATAGAATTAAGAGAATGCAAAACGGTCTTAATTGGAGTTAGATTTAATATAATTTTTCACCACTAATGAAAAATATTTACTCCTATACTAATACAGAAAATCCAATTTGTGTTTTAAAATATTTATTTCTAATGTTTTAAAATAAAGTTTTTGACATAGTAGTGTTTAATTTCGAATATATTTGTAATACGTTTCGTATTGATTCCTTTAAATTATATTTGACGTTAATAATTGTCCTCAGCTTTTTCGAATACGTATTTTTATCAAGGATCATCGATTCGCTGAAGCTTTTAAATAGAAATTCATTTAAAATCAAGAGCTGTCATCCAATAAGGGTATAGACGTTTTTATGATTAACAATATTGTTTGTAACTCAATATTTTGTGGATATATTATTTAATGCTTAAAATATCTCATAAGGACAGTGTTAATAGCTCATATATGATCACATATATCGTCACAACTCTGAAAGTACTGTCAATTTATTTTATATTTCAAATTATTGTTTATTTTCGAAAAACTAGTAAATTTATTTTTTATTTCACCAAAACTAGGCTCAAGTCATTTGTAGTCTCAAATACTATACAGAAATACAGTTATTTTAGCTAGTTCAAAAATTTGGTATTTGTAATCAAAGTTTTCGTTATCAAAGTGTCTAATATGTAAACATTTGTATGAAATTTCTAGATGCTAAATATAAGCAGAATTAAAAACATAAGAATATTAGTAGATAACAAACAACTATCACTTTTTAAATTTCTTAGAATATAAGAATGCTTTGAAAAATTTGTATATTTTATTATTTAAAATTTATTCAGATGATTATTTTTAGGCATAGTCTAGAATAACACAATGAGATTTAAATTTCGTCTATTAAGGGAATTACTGAAGATCTTTGAAAGCCAGTTGAAGTTGTTTTAAGTAGAGCTTTGACAAGCAATCTGGTCCTTTTGATTAAAAGAAAAGACAGAATGGATCAAGGTTAAATCGTGATCGACTACAAGTAGGTACTCTCCAACGGACAGACGTGCTAAAGTGGGTTCCCATCTCCGTTCAAACCGATCATAAACATCTCACTAAGAACATTATAATTTTGCAGTCGAATTAATTCTTAACTTCATTGTGAGTAATAAAACATTATTAAACGATTAAAATTATTAAAATAATTAAATTAATTAGTGTATCATATTAATACGTACATTAGATAAATACAGATGTATACATCATTTTAAAAATACTTTGAGGTTCGCAAAATGGAACATCTTTATCATCACTACTAATTATTAATAACGAATGCTTTTAAAAATATGGTCACAAAAAAAATTGAGCTTAGTTTATTTGACCTATTGTACTTTTAGTCATATTGTTTCATTTGTGTTGCAACAAATAGTAATTACAAAGCTAAATAAATAAGGTCGTTTTAACTTAACACGCAAGTCGGGACACGAAATCAGCTTAACCTACTTTTTATTACAAATTTTAATCTATGAAAATATAAAAAAATATATATTTTTTTGGTCATGACATTAACAATTAAATATACAAGTAAGCATAAAGTTTCAAGATTTGAGATCTGCTCGTTTAGATAAAAATTTCACACCTGATTGGTGATGTAAGTGCTTTAATGTAATTTTCAATCAAACGCTTCCAAAAAGTTTGTGTAAGGTATATAAGTTTATTAATACTTAGTAGAAAACTTAAATTTACGTCCCAAGTATCAAAATCGTTACAGTGCGATATATTTAAAAATTTAATATAAGTGAACTATTTATGACTCACTTTATACTCTTCAATTACTTCTAAGTGATTCCAAAAGAAAGACTTTACAGTAAAATATATTTTCTAATATACTTTCTTCTAACAACAATCACAAGATAATTTTTATACCAGAAGACAATAAGCACTGTCTGAAGTCCTATTTTTCGCTTGCCTCGTATTATTTTATTACTTCGGTAAAAGCCTTTAACTTTCTACTAACAAGATCAAAAAGCAATATAGTTGACGTCATGTGTTTAACGTCACAGCGTCCTAATAGTCCGAAGCGTCAGGAGAAATTTAGTTTCATTAGGGCATTGCACCCTTCGGCGGTCACCATAGATTACTCCTAGGCCTACTGGCCGGTCAAAATCTCCTTTTTTATTTAGATTGATAGGAAAATTTCCGTCAATGTTTTTGTCACTGAACTGCTAAATGGCTTATTCGTTTTTATTTTTTTTGTTTGTTTTTGAGTGCGTACTGTATGTATATAATTCTATATTTTCTAACATAATTTAAAAGGTTTATAATTATAATTTTTTTTTTGAAAAGGATGACTTTGTATAGTGTATTTGAGTGAGTAGAAAGTCCCACTAGTGTGCACTTCAATCAGATAATATCAGGGTAAATATGTACATACAGATTTGGTACCTATATAATATCAGGGTTGCGGGTGTCTGTTTGGCGCTAATTTAATCTTATATAATAATTACTTTTTCTATTCTATTATAAACGCTTATGTTACAAATAATACATTACACTCTGTTCACAAGCAAAGCCAAATTGCAAAATACACTTACTAAAACCCTATTCCAATAATGTAATTATCAAAGAGATGTATATTATATAAAAACATGATGATGTCATATAAAACACGTGAGAGTAAAATTATTAGTTCTGTACAAAAAGATAAAGATTGAGAGGAGGATCGTTCGGATGAATCTTCGTAACCACTGCGTGTGTTTAGGATTTATGTTGGAAATTAAACAATTTTACTTTTAAGCATGAAATAATAAATTCTCTCTGTTCTCTCTGCGTCTTGTGCCTTGATCTAATTATAAATGTGAGAGAACTATTAATTTAATGGATTTGTAGAAAATATTATTTTTGCATTTATTGTTTTGCAATAAAAATGTATTATATTATCATCATCAAAATAATCGGACTATATTTAGAGTTTCCTTCTTTTATAATGACTTTTACTTTAATGCCGTAACGAATTTCACTGAAAGGAATAAGTTAAACTATCTTTAGGGTTTTATTTTCGCTACTTTGTTTCATCTTTATTTCATTTTAAATTCTTGCAATATTATTTATACGATTTGAAAATTTGAATATCGGTCAAAATATATTTATATTAATATAACATAACATCAAAATAACAATAATCTTAATGGAAATAATATTTCTGTATAGTCCTAAATCTATAAACTTTTCTTATTTTTTTGTAGGAATCTCCTAAATATTTCATAAAAAATACTACAATATTTAATAAAAAATATTTTAAGGTACTGATAACTGTTTGTTATGTACTGATTTTGAATAGATCTTTTATATCTGAGGATTAATCATTTTATAAAAAATGCTGTAATATTTTTTTCAATTACCTTCCAAAAGTGAGGCATTTTCAAAATATAAAAAATGCCTTTATGAAAATAAAATATTTAATGGCTAAAAAGCTGAGACATACTAAAATACCCTTAATTATCCTAAAATAACTGTCATCGTACGGTATTGTGGGTCCTTTGTTGTTATGGCTAGAACCATACAAAAGAATTCTCTACGTAGTGGTGTGTGGTTCTACTTTCACACGTATCATAAATTCCGGAGTGCAACAAGGATCTCACCTCGGCCCCGTTTTTTAAGATCTTAGTTAATTACTTTCTTCACTTCATTAAGCATACCGTGCTTTTCTTATACGATGACTACCTTAAGTTGTGGAAGGTTATTGATATAGAAGATGTTCCTCTTCTACAGAGTGACCGTGATACTCTCGTGCGCAGTGAGTCTCGTGAGTAATTAAGGATGATAGAGTGACTTTTGCACATCATATTGATTACTTATTGGGAAGAGCTTAATAATTAAATTTTGTCATCAGAAACGTCAAGCCGTTTAAGCGCTAATCAACCAAAGTAGCTCTCTGTAACTGTTTGGTAAGATCAGTTCTCGAATATGGTAGTGTAGTATGGCATTCACATTATGCTTGTCATATATTAAGAATACAACGTATTTAAAAGCGCTTAGTTCGATATTTTCAACCACTACAGAGATAAGAAGACACTCTCTTATAATAATGCTTTAGGGTTACTCAGAATGCAGAGTTAAAACAGCCATCGAGACGTACTAGATTTCTGTTTCTTTTATTAAATTATGAGAAACCATATAAATTGCGCTGCACTTTTGGAAAAAATCATGTTTAGAGTCCCGCTTTGCATGCTTCGCAAACCAGTTGAGCCACTCTGTTGTCCGTTTCGAAAAACAGTTTTAGGTGAAACTCACCAATCCCTTAAATTTGTATGATTTACTATAAATGTAATGGATTTCTCTGCTTAGATTTAAAACAGCTATTGCCCACAACGTGAATTGATTGTTTATATTGTTCTTGGTATTTAGCTCATAGTTTAGTTTGTAAGAAATTTTGTTGCATATACATAAAATGAACAAGTAATTTAATTTTGCAATTAGCTCAAATAAATATATTTTTATACCGTAGATATAAGTAATATTGTAACAGCTATTGGTGTACCCAATAAATAAATAAAAAAAATAGTATTAGTAATAGTTAAATTAATTGTAACCTGTTTTTGTTAATATTGTGTTAAAATTTAAAAGACGAGTCAATATTAATAATATTTCAGAAAATAAACATAATTACATAAATAAATGTTTACTATTGTTTTAAATTAGGTTTGAATTGCTATTTAAAATAAGTTATCAATATGAAACTTATAACAATTATCTACAGTGTTACTTAAACTATTATTAAATTACACCATTAGAGCTTAATTGACGTACATAAGTACTATTTATAAGATGGTTACCAGTACTAACTTGTGAAGTACAAGACAAATATATCTTTTCACCGTTGCGTTTCACATGAAATACAATTAATATACAATATTGGGTGTAGAGGCGGTCTTATCAATAATGTTGATCTCTTTTAGGCAACCCGTATCTTATAAAGGGAAAAGTTCCTTTAAGAGTAGTTGAAATATTTAAAACACATATTTGGTGTTTAGTTGCAAAAAATCCCACTTAAAGTTATAATCATTCGTTTTTTTCCTTAAACACTCTCAAGTCACGTCACTTTGAGTGAAAAGTAAAACATTTCTTTTTTAACATTGTATTTATTTTGAGTCAAGTGCTACATTAAGTCTTTATTTTTCGTTGATATGCTAGCTAGTGTTTGTTTTTATTTTTACATAATTCTTTCAAAGCGGGATCGCCGGCTCTGTATAGATAAACATACAGTCGTGTTACGTCGGACTGTCTAAAAGTTATTTTTCGATGCCTAGAGAAATAAAAAAAAAATCGGTACATTTAACATCGTGTCTGTCCAATTTCACAATAAAGTAGGATAAGATTTGAAAGCGTAACTAACAATCAAACAAACTCACATATACGAGAATATTAGCTAGGTTAGGTACTAAACATAGTATTTGATAACGAACGATGAAGATAAATAATATGTTTATTAGTAATTAAGTAGTTAAAGATATTAATTGTGTTATGATATTTACATCATAACAACACAAGTTCTACTGTGGTGTGTGGTTCCATTAGGTTGAGAGCTTTTTATTTATTATTTTATAAAATTGTTATTTAATAATACGAAGAAATTTAATGACCACGTTACAAAATGTTCTGTTTTCCTATCAAACAAAACTTAAATACTAATTACATTATTACTTACAGTACAGCATATATATTCCTATGTATGTGTGTTTATGGTCTCAAATGTTAATAATAACGCCAAAAACAGACTATATTTAACTTTAAGATAAGTTCATACTTTATTATGTTTAAGATTATATTATTATTTAAATGATTTATTTATAAGTTAAATGATCATTATGACAATATTGTAATTAAACAAACATTTTAAATAAACAGAACGACCAATTCTAATGTCTGGAACACATTTACCAATGCTTGTCTATTGATAGTACAATAAGCAAATATGTCTGTATGTATGTTCCTATAAAAACTTCACTGATCTCTATTATAATTAATATATAGTAGGATCATATTTTGATCAAATATAAAAGGTAGGTATAGTGAGGGTAAGAGTATTACAGCTCAGTTAATTAAATTAGGTATTTTTTAACAATTCTTTTTATCTTATCTTTATACGTAAATATTTACTACTACTACTTCTTGCCAATTTATATAAATGAAGAAGATTTACTTTTGTATGGCTACTTCATAATGTCTGCAATTCAAGCCAATTTAGTCTATCCTAGCTTTTAAGACATTAAATATAACAATCTTTTAAAGGCGTTTCTTTTCTATTCTTAATGACTGAGCTATAAAAATCTATTGAAGAAAACATTGTAGCATTTATTATAAAGAAATATAAAATTTAAAACGATTTAACCTTATATATATATATATATATATATATATATATATATATATATATGTGTTTTACGGATGTTTACGGACTTTTATCATCCGGGGAGATATAAACAATTTTTCATGAAAAATATTTTAATATACTGATTTGTTATAAAGATAACTTCAGTAGGTTTTATATATATATATATATATATATATATATATATATATATATTATTAATCGGATATATTATTAATTTTATATATATATATAAAACCTACTGAAGTTATCTTTATAACAAATCAGTAAATTAAAATATTTTTCATGAAAAATTGTTTATATCTCCCCGGATGATAAAAGTCCGATTAATAATATTGAAGATTAGGAACTATACAGAAATATCCTTTACACTAGTGCATATAGATATTATTAGACTTATTTTTTAATTTTCAGCAATAAAGTTTCAGTACGAATTCAATGACATTGCAGGAATTTAAAATTGTGTTAATAAATTTACAAAATATAGAAATGTAAGTTATTATCTTATTTATTCCTATTTAGTGAGAGTCATAGTTGTACTGAAGTAAACTTATTTAAGGAACTCCAAAATCTAGCTTCATGAAACCCTCACAGGATTTATACAATTCCGTGAAATGTTCTTTAAGTTTTAAGTTAAAAGTTTCTATTTGAAATCAAAATAACATTTAGTCTGCTCAGGGTTATTTTTTCGTTCATATTATTTCGTAGGTAGAAATATAGTAAACACACATAGATAGAAATATAGTAAACACACGTAAATAGAAATATAGCACAACAATAGATACGTACAATAAGTATATTTTTTTAATTACATTTATCCCTTTATTTAATTAAAATATCTTATTTATAATTATATTATTAATATTTTATTTAGTCATATTTTTTTATAATTCCAGCTATTTCAAAATACAAAAATTTAAATAAAAAAAAAAATATAAAATTCTATCTCGCATTCAAAGATAGATAAAGGTACACGACGCTTCAAGAAGACAGAGAATTTATTAATTTAAAGTAAAATTGTTTAATTTCCAACATAAATCCTAAACACACGGAGTGGTTACGAGGGTTAATCCCAGCGATCCTACTTTCAATTTTTATCTCTTCCAACAAAGCTAGTAATTTCAATTTCCTACGTTACGTAATTTCTTCATCATCGCATTATCATCAGTATAATTTACATAATTATATTCCTACTAACAAAAAAAGCATGTTATTTTTTAAACCATTTCATCTATTCTCTTAGGGTGTATTAAAAAACGTTAGATTATTCTCATTTTCTACCCGTACTTCGTGTATTTTTCAAGTAAAATGTTAAATGATACTTTATGTTTTTAGAAATACATTATTGTGTACAATAAATTGATAAACATTCATATCTAATATAGAATTGTGTATATGAAAAATATGGTTGTTTTGTTTATTAATAAAATATGACGCTTGTTAAATAAATTCAAGGCGATTATTATTTTGGATGAAAACTAGAGATGACGTTCCATCTTAAATTCCAAATCAAATATCTCATATGCCTCATAGTCTGATGGATGAAAGGCGCACACCTAAATTAAACCTATCAATTTAAATTTCAATTCGAATGAGTTTGGTTGAACAATATTAATGTACTAAAATTTAATATATTTTTTTTATAAAATGATTAATTTACATTTATTCTCCTTTGTTAGTGCTTTATTAGTATTACTTTTCCTTAATTATATACTTTAATGATTGTAAGAAACGAATGAAATGAAAAACCCATTACGATAAATTACAAATCTCAACGTTACTTATTCTAATCTGAGGGAATGGTCTCCTCGCCATAAATGATTATTTATTTATTTATTCAGTAGGAAGATTACTTTAACACAATATTTATTTTCTTAATTTAAGAAAAAAACATTATTTTACATCTCTTAAATATATATATTTTTTGTACGAAATAAAACAGATAACGAAAAAATATTAATAAAAAATTTGGTTTGTGTTTAGTTCATAAAATATAAATTGTTATGACCAGAAGAACTATATCTTTCTGATATAATGGAATCCAGGCATAACGAAAAAGTATTTTATACATATTAATTCAGAAGATCAATAAAAATTTTCAAAATATTATTTTTTTTAAATTAAAAAATAATTGCATATTAAATTTCATTCACATTTCATGATTGATGATTGTACGATATCAAAACCCTACCAAAAGATAGTGCTGTCAATATATTTCATAATTTCCCAATAATCGGCCGTCTATTGAGGTCTTAAATTTAAAACAGCAATAGAGTATTTCTGATAAGTTAAAAATTTGGGAAGTTGGAAACAAACATTTTGATATTAAAGAGAGATATATAATAAATAGTTGTATAAAAGTATTAATTAATGTTACGTTGATAATTGCCTGGTGCAAAACATAACGGGAATCTAAGTTGTGTATTTGTAGACAAGAAATTACTATAATTTAACTAAAGTTAGCTTAGCTTAACATCTCTCAAAAAAAATTCTTAGAATATGACAACTCTTTCGACAAGACATACTTACTATATCTACAGTTAATTATCACAAAACATTTTAATTAAATAGACCATATTTTCTTTTTTATCTATGAAACGAATAATTGAAACAGATCTTTGACCGTCCAAACCGATCATAAGCATCTATATTTAATTTGGCAGCAGTAAGAAAATAGTAATATCTGAATTCTTATTTATTTCTAGTTATATACGATACTATCAGTTCTGTAAAAGCCTTTGAATTCTACTAACAAGATTAAAATGCAATAAAGTGAATGTCATGCATTTAACGTGACAGCGTCATAATAGTCCGAAACGTCAGTAAAAAATTGTTTCATTACACCCTTCGACGGTTAGCAGTAATTACTTTCAGACCTACCGTCTGGTCAAAAACGAACATTTTGTTGAAATTGAAGATATGATTTGACTATGATTCAAAATAAGAACTGATAAGTGTTATACCACCGCTGCATCGAGCTTTAGTTATTATATAATTTAAAAGCTTTTTCGAATACCACACATTTTTCCCCCTGTTTCGGTACCACCACCATAACCAGCTGACATTGTAAGATTTGATAGTTTTTTTTGGTGTGTGTGTGTGTGTGTGTGTGTGTTTGTGTGGGCGTGCGTGCGTGCGTGCATATGTAATGTATGAATGTATGTATGTAATGTCGAGGTATGAAAATGTCTGCAAGGCGTTTTGTAATTATATAAATACGATTCAAAGTACACGTATCGCTCTGCTCACAAGCAAAGCCAAATTAAAATAAGGCAAGTAAAAAAAATAACCAAAATCCTTATCTTGTAAGTACATAAAAAAATAACTATTTAAAAGATGATGATGTTATATAGAACACATAAGAGTAAAATACAATTATTAGTTTTGTTGAATGAGATGAGAATAATAAGGAGGATCGCTTGGATTAACACTCGTAACACCTCCGTGTGTTTAAGATTTATGTTTGAAATTAAACAATTTTACTTTTATGCATGCATATAATAAATTCTCTCTGATTTCATGAAACGTCGTATGTTTTGTTGTATTTTTTACTTATGAGAGACGTTTATTCTTATTGACTTTTAAAATAAAGTAATAAAAAATGTGTAACGAAATAAATTGATAAATGGAATTATATAAAATATTATTTTTACATGTATTAAATTTTCATCTAGAAAATAATTAGACTATATCAAGAGAAGATACCTTTGAACCCACTAAAACTTATTTGAATATAAAATGAAACTTGCTTAAGGAAGACATTTCCCGAAATTGTATAAATCCTATGAGGGATCCGTTAGGTCAGATTGTAGAGTTTCCTTCTTTTATAATAAGTTTAACTTCAATGCCGTAAAGAATTTTATTGAAAAAGATTATGTTATACTGGCTTTGGTGTTTTATATTTCCTATTCTATAACTTAGCATCAAAATAACTGCATTATAAATAGAAATAATATTTCGGTCTAATCTTCAAACTTTATAGAGGGTTGTTATCATCTGGGTTGACATTAACAATTTTATATATGCGGTTAAATCGTTTTATGATTCTATTTTATCTTTTAAAACTCAGCGATTAAGGAATAAAAAGGAAACGCCTTTAAAAGAATGAAATATTTATTGGCTTTAAAGCTAAGACAGACTAAATTGGTTTGAATTGCAGATATATGATGTTGTCGTAAATCACCGTCTCTTTCATTTATATAAATTGGCTAACAATAACGATTTGGAAAACTATATATATTCCAGAAACAAGTCTTTGTATTTAATATTTATCGTTTAAAGGTGACAATAAGAATTCTTAAAAAGTTATATTATTTTATTAACTGAGCTGATAAACTCGTAATTGAAATCGCACAGGAGACAAAGATATTAAACCTTATTAATATTTGTATTAGATTTAATTATTATATTATACCTCTTGCCACAAGTTTTTCTAACTCAGTAGTTTATATGGTTTACTGATTTTATTTACAACTTTACATTTGCTGAATCATATGTTCCTTTTACTATATATTGATTTGTAAATTAATAAATGTACATACATTGTAACGTATACACTTATTTCATATTTTTTATATAATAGTTAACAATATATTAAAATTTAAAAGACAAGTTAATATTATTCATATTTAGTTACATAAAGATACATAATACTTGCTGTTTAATATTTGTTTATTATATATTTGTAAGCAATGCTGTAATTATGTACTTAAAAGTTTATTTATTTATTAAACATTAATTTATTAAATGTGAATCCTATTATACATTAAATTACGGTTTAAGAAATAAGTACGTTATCCTCATAGTTAAAATTTATGAAATGAAATATCGACATGTATTAAAAAGCTCTCAACCTAATGGAATAACACACCGCAGTAGAGTTCGTGTTGCGGCTTTCTTATATTAGTGATGTTATGATATAAATATCATACCATAGTTATTACCAAATATATAAATATAATTTCACTTGAACTACTTAATTATTTATAAATTTGTTAGCGTAATTGTCAAGCGAGTTTTTTTTATCAAAGACAATGTATAATATTACAATTAATTAATACTACTGGGTGCGACTTAGTACCAACGTTTTTTCCTATAAGAGCTGGCAAAGTTGCAAGCAAAACTAGTGTAGAAAAAGCAAATATTATACCACATATTAAAACAAAGAGTGAAGGTTTAATGTACTTATCTAAAAATAGATAAAATGTTAAAAGGAAAATGATTTTTTTTTCACTGAAACTGACGTGACAGTTGACGGACACTCGAGGTATTATTTAATGAAAAAAAGTAACGAGAAGTTTTATAACATTGTATGCGATTTTTCGCAACTAAAAACTATGATACAATTGTCAAGCGTGCGAGCAAAATGCTGCAAAACCATTTTTCTTTGTTATTGGGAAATTGTGTACATTTTTTAAATAAACAATAGCTTAATGTCTATGTAAATCTATAGTCTATAGAATGAGTTACTAAAACAGAGTCTTATAACCAGTCTCAAAAAATCTAAATAATTTTTCATATGTATTCAAGGATTACTAACTACGTAAAGTAAAAAAAAAAGGTTACTGTTATATTAATTACATTTCTGTTTTTTAACCGAAGACTATTCAGCTATTCCCTAGTAACCTATTCACTCTTCTCTTGAAGACACCCACATTGTATTTGGCCGGCAATACCGACGCAGGCAATTTGTTCCAGTCCTTCACTATACGCACTAAAACAGACGAAGCATAGAGCTTCATTTGGACAGGTAGAGTGGTCACAACATAAGGACTGGCTACCTGCCGAGCGTCGGAACGTCCGGAGATGGAACGGGGACGTTGGAATTAGATTATGTAATTCCTGCGTACACTCACCAAAATGTATCCTATAAAATACTATGAGGTTAGAAGTGCTACGGTTGTGCTCAATGCTATGGAGATTAGTTTCAACCAATTCAGGGTCACCTATAAGCCTTTTCGCTCGTCTCTCAATTGAGTCCAGAACCGCAGGATGAGACTTTGCGGCACCAACATAAACGTGACCACAGTACTCCACACACGACCAGATCTGTGCTTTATATAATACAAGTAGCTGACCCGGTATAATGTAGTTTTTACTAGGAAAATTAATATTATATAATCAAAGTTAAATTTGGGTGAGCATCTTCTTGATAGCGTTTCCAGCATCAGAGATTTTGGGGTTTATCTCGATTCCATACTTATTCTCGACAAACACATTGTTACATAGAAATTTCATTTCTGTAGATATTTTAATATTTATAATTTTAATATTATTGACTTCTTATTATCTGTCAAATTCGTAGACAAGGTAAATTATTTATCTGTTGACAGCTAATTACAAAGCTTAATTAGTCTGTGACATTTCCTTTTGTTAACATATTGAAATGTTGCCAGCTTAAGCTAACTTTATAGTGTAGATACCCCAAAATGTTATTGAAAATATAAACATTTTATTAATAATTACTATTTTAAATTTCATTTATTAATCATTATTAAGGATAGCATATCGCTGAATATTATATAAAAGTAGCTGTCATATTGTTTCAGAAGTTTAACAATAAAACAACGTTGGCTGCAACCAATTCAAATTCAATTCAATATCTTATTAGCCTTCGGGCTAATAATTTAATATGGAATAATTATAATTCCTATTGCCGGCACTTCCCGGGCAGTTTCAGTGTTTGTTGGAACAAAATTTCTATTTGTACTGATTCGACCATCGGAGTCGACATAGGCTAATAATATTGCTTGCGAAGCCTTTTTCCTCTTTTTTTTATATACCCTAGAAGATATGGGTAAATTTATAATTAGTTCGCGGGGGTAGACGTGAATCTTCAAAGCGTCGTCCTGTTTGACCTGTATCCTACTTCCTAACTAGCTAAGTTTAAAAAGCTTGTCTATATTGTAATCCCGATAATATGGTGATGTACAAAATTAATTTATACCAATAATCAACACTTTCATTTTTAAAGTTTTATAATTATAAACAAGTGTTTGACTGTGATTCTCCAGTAACTGACAAGCAGGGGGATCATGCATATGTCTTCGCTTATAACTTGTCAGTGGCGCCTAGGATTTCTTTTTTAGTATTTTTTATGTATAATTTATTTTAAGTTATCTCAAGTAACCCGTAACCCACCGCTGAGTCTAGCTGGCATTATTTTGGGCATTTTCCTAATTCTTTGTAACTATTAATATATATTAATGATAAGGGACAATATTTTTTGTATTATAAATCAATAAAAATATTTTTAAACCACAAAGCTATCTTTCCTTTTTTTTACGAGTAACAACATAGACCACATAGTAAATAATGCTTATCGCATGCTTGGATTCATTACGCGGGCCACTAAACTTTTTAAGGATAAGAGTACATTAATTTATTTGTATATAGCACTCGTACAGTCTCAACTCAGGTACGCTAGTCCTATCTGGAACCCATTTTTTAGTACATATAAGGAAGGAATCTTCGAATTCGAAGGATTGAGGCTGTTCAGAAAAGGTTTTCGCGTGTACTGGCTCTTCGTACCAAGGGGGGTGTCGGTCACTATAGTGAATATGTTAAAGATTATGGCTTATTAACTTTGACTCAACGGCGCTGTCTTTTAGACTGCCTCACTGTTAGCAAAAAATTTGAGCGAGTTTTCATGTTGTGAACTCCTCCAGCTTATTAATTTCAATGTGCCCTCCAGGTTTCTTCGGATTAATAAAACACTAGTTCTTAATACTCCCAGACTAATATCGGGTTTCATTCGCCCCTTCAAAGAATGTGCGAATCACTGGATTCCTTTCATGAGGGTGATTTGTTTTCGTGCTCCTCAGCTTTCTTAAAATAAAAGATTGTAAAAAAAATATGAATGTGACTCTAATATTTAAATTTTTAATATCTGTAATTAAAATTCTCTGCTCTTCTTTTAGTAATTTTATACTATTATGTTCTTATTATACTTGTGTGCTTACTACCGTGTGTTCTTTGTGAAACGTCTTTTAGGCTGCATCGTTACTTCTGTAATTTCTGCTTTCAATTGCTGTATTGTTTTTAAAATGTATTTGTTACGTTTCGCTTTGCTTTAAATAAATAAATAAATTACACAAATTAGCTGTAGTAAACTTCATATACAAGGATGTATATCAAGTAAGCTTAAACTACGTCGTTAACAATAAATAATGTATCTTATGATATAGTAGTGTTTATTGTAATATGATATTGAATATAATTTATATAATTTAAAGTACGCAAAAGGGCCATTTACCAATTGCATTTCTTAAAACTATAATTTTATTTTTTTAAAACTGAATAATGTCCTGGCTGTGTGTGTGTGTGTGTGTGAGTTGTGAGGTGTATGTATGTTATTTTTTTCAGTTTGATATCATAGCAATGTAATGCCTATATATACAAAATTGCCACGGGAATAGGATACTATAGAATTAACTATAAGTCTATTATAGGTCTGGATAGTTGTAGTTTCCACAGATTAGGCGAAAAGCGACCTACACGCGGGCGGAGCTGCGGGCAACAGCTAGTGGTTAATAATTCATATATAAGCAAGAGCCGAATTCTAAAAAAAATATTCTTTCCGATATCAATATGGCCAATTTACATAAATCCACATGTTTAAAACAATTGTTTTCTGAATGAAATGAATTATTGAAAGAGATCTTTGACAGAAAGTTGAAATTTTTTAACAATAGCTTTGACAAGTAATTTGGTAATTTTAATTTAAAAAAAAGACAGAATGGATCAAGGTTAAATCGTGATCGACTACAAGTAGGTACTCTCTACCGGACGGACGTGCTAAAGTGGGATCCCATCTCCGTTCAAATCGATCATAAACGTCTTTCTAAGAACATTATAAATTAGCAGTCGAATTAATTCTTAACTTCATTGTGAGTAATAAAAAAAACGATAAATTAGAATATTACGTACATTATATAAAAATAATAATAAATTTATGATAGGTGCTCAAACGAATAAAGTAGGACTAGGATCAAGTAGGAAAGTTCAAGACATAGACATAACAAAATCTTTTATTTGACAAGATTAAACGATAACTACCGACTGCACGCGATGAGCCTAGAAATTCAAAACGAATGGGTGACCATAGGAGATTTTTGTATTCCACTAGCTTTGAAGTGGCGCACCTTAATTTATGGTTGGTCCCCAGCATTATTAAAATTCTCTCTTAATGCATTCCAAATGACTTACCCAGATCAAAGTAATTTAGTAAGATGGGGCAAAGCCACCGAAAAGTCTTGCAACATCTGTGGGGGGGCAATAGGAACCGCGAAACACCTATTAGTAGGGTGTAGGGTACTTCTAGATAAAGGTCAATACTCGCGTCGCCACGATAAGGTATTAGAAATTATACGGAAAGCGGTTAGTCTTTCAGTAGCAAGAGCGCGGAAAGGTATAACAACCACCAAACGATCTGTAAAATTCGTAAAAGAAGGCTCCTCCAAAATCAAAACCGAAGCCTTATTCAATTTTAGGCACGGCTACTGATTGGACTCTCATGATGGACACTTATGAAAAGCATTACAAAATCCCTGGGGACTTTGGTGTTTCGTCATCCAGACCGGACTTATTCCTGTATTCTAAACATCTGAGGCTCGTGATACTTGTGGAGCTTACTGTTCCTAGGGAAACAAAGATCCTAAGGGATCACACATTCAAGCTCAATAAGTATTACAAACTGACCAACGAACTAATCAGGAATAGATTTATAGTTAGTTTGTACGCGGTAGAAGTGGGAGCTAGAGGTATAACAGCAAAATCTCTCTATAGCCTACTTAAACACCTTGGCCTTTCTAGAACAAGCTCGGTTCATTTCTAGAACGTATTTCAAAGGCGGCATTAGTAGGTTCTTTCCAAATCTGGTTAGGAAGGGAGAGGAGTGCGGAGGGTGAAGGTGAGCGTTTTTGCGCATTATAAAGGGGCCCCTTAAACCTACTCCTGGGTCGCAAGTCCCAGGCTATGCTTGCACTCCTCTCCTTGCAACGCTATGGCCCGGCACCCGCACGGTGAATCCATGGCTATGATTTATTTGTTAAGCTTTGTATTATAATAGATAATTATCTCCACATGATAAACAAATGATTTGATATCTAAACATCTTTATTACTAATTGGTACTACAACAAATTAAACAAATGTATATTAAAATTAGGTTCCCAAATACTTTTTTTAAAAACTATGTTCACAAATAATATATTTAGAGCTCAGCTTATTTGACACCGATGACTTCTGCATGCGTTTAAATTGCAACGAATGGTAATTACAAAGCTAAATACATGATGTAGTTAAAATTTAACACGCAAGTCGTAACACGAAACCAGTTTGACCTACTTTTAATTATTAATTTTCATCTATGAAGTGTAGTGCTAAAAAACCAGACAATGGAACTTATATCATTATATTTTAATTAAGAAGCAAAAGAAGGAAGCCAAAAAGATGTCGCCGTATATAGAACGTTTAATGATAATTACAATGCGTGTAACGACATGGTAGTTCAATTAAAAATGCAACCGAATGATTTTTCTCGAGCCCTAGATTTAAGGGCGGCCCGTGCGGATTAATAATTTACACATAATGTGTGATCAAAATACTTTAATGTAATTTTCATTCACAAACTATCAATCTTTATATCTTTATATATAATATATTTCTTGTGTGCGTGTGTATGTCACTGAACTACTCCTAAACGACTGGACCGATTTTTATGAAATTCTTTGAGTGTGTTCAAGGGGACTTGAGAATTGTTTAGACTCACAATTTGATCCACTGGAAAATGGTTTTTTTGATTAATTTTTAATGTGTAAGTAGGTGGTGATTCTGGAATGGTTCACATTTTTTCCGTAGGACTGCGTTACCATGGCAATGTCAAATATTAAACAATATTATATTTTAATTATAGTCTGCCCTGACAGTTGGCGTTGCGATAGAAATAAGAAAAATATTTTAGTACTAGCGGCCCGATACGTGCTTCGCTACGTAAAAAATTGAATTAAAAAAAAAATATATATTGGAACAAATTCATTTATTCAAACAAAAATCTTTATTTTATTTATAAAAGTTTAGGTATGTGTTTTTGTGTCGGGGTAACAGTTATCTTTGTTATTAAATGTTATTCACTACTTACTTTATTAACTCAAACTAAACTCAAACTTACGCCCCAGGTATCAAAATCGAAGGAATATTTATATTTTAAAATAAATTGAGAGTAAACTATTTATGAAGAGTCAATTTCATTTAAATAATACAAATAGAACACAATGTCTGGTTGGCGCTCTTATAATTGTATTACTAAAACCCTTTTCCAATCTTATAACTAACTAAAAGAAATGTAATATATAAGTAGGTTATGATTTTATATGACCAGTACTACCCTTAAGAGTAAAATAAAATTATTAGACCTTCTTTGGATTAATCCTCGTAACCACTCCGTGTGTTTAGGACTTAAAGTTGAAATTAAACAATTTTATTTTTATGCATGAAATAATAAATTCTCTCTGTGTTCATGAAGCGTCGTGGAGCTTGATCAATTTTTGAATTAAAAAAAAAATTAATGAAATTAAAAAATATAATTAAAATATGGTGTTATGAAATAATTGGATTTTTTAAAACCATATTATTCCTATTGCAAAGCAATAAAATGTGTATTCTTTAAAATAATAACTTATATTTAGAGAAAACAACTTTAAGCTCTCTAAAACATATTTGGATTTAAAATGTAATTCGCATAAAACATTCCAAATTGTATAAATCCTATGAGGGTTCCTTAAGGCCAGTTTTTAGAGTTTCCTTCTTTTATAATGAGATTACCTTCAGTACCGTAACGACTTTCACTGAAAAGGATTAAGTTAGACTATCTTAGGAGTTTTATTTTCCGTATTTTAATTTAATTGAGGTTTATTTTCAATTTGAAATTCATATATATTATTTTTATGAACTGAAAATTCAATTTTTGATTAATATATAGGTATGATATACCTTAGCATCAATAAAACAATATTTTATGTATTAGTTTAAATCGTTGTATATTTTTTTTATAATAAATGCT
Source organism: Napeogenes inachia (assembly GCA_959347355.1). Taxonomy (NCBI): domain Eukaryota; kingdom Metazoa; phylum Arthropoda; class Insecta; order Lepidoptera; family Nymphalidae; genus Napeogenes; species Napeogenes inachia. The sequence continues at coordinate 2,678,179 of OY365799.1, read as the reverse complement.
GTAATGTTTGACTCAATTACTTTTTTAAACTCAGACTCAGAATAAAAAAAAAACGCCTTTAAAAGAATGAAATATTTAATGGTTTGAAAGCTAAGACAGACTATAAATTGGCATAAATTGTAGATATTATGAAGTAGCCATACAATCGTAAATCTCCGTTTCCTTATTTTTTTTAAATAGCAACAATAGTGATCGGAAAAAAACTATTTATATTAGTCACGAAACCAGCCTTTGTTTAAAGTTATGGTATTGGTATTACAATAAGAATCTTAAGAAGATTTCTAAATATATTCGCTAAGCAACTATCAAAATAAATAAAATATAGCAAATATAAATATACTTTTTAAATATGTACTAGAATTGGATATATATTTTACTAGCTTTTGCAAGGAGAAAACGCTGTTTCGCCTGCATTTAGTGGATAAAGAATACTAAAATTATAAACAGCTTAATCATATATTTCTATTATTATATACTAATTATTATATCGATCTGTCAAGTTTCTAGAACGCTTCATCAAACAAACAGACTGACAGATTTTTTAATTGCCCTGTTAATGGCCAAGCGTTGTTTAATATGCTTCAGACAAAGGAATGTTTACACTTACGATTATATATACGATATTATATACTATATTCTCAATCATTATTATAACGTACAAATTTATTTAAAAAAAAATTATAACCTGATTATGTTGACAATGTTTTGAATGAGTACAGAAACATGCAATTTTTAAATAATTATAGAAAGAAAAATAAACCTATATGGGCAGGGATTCGAACCCGCCACTTCTAGGAAGCCGTCTCGTCGCTACCCGTCTGTATGATCGTCTTTATTGGGATGGATTACTGATTATAAATATGTATATATACCGATGTTATAGTATGTTTTTTATCAACAATATTACACCTATATATTATTGATGGAATTGGTGGAAAGATAAGGACATAAATAAAAGGTGAATAATCAAAAGCATGTCTTATTATGTAGACATTTGATATTCCTTTTCTGATTTTATTCGGATATCGATTAGATGAACTCGCTATATTTACAGAAACAACAGAGGGTTTATAAGCGTTTGTATACTATATAACTAAGTACACACATCTAGATGGCTATTACAACTTGTATATGAGGAATATTAGAAGATTTTACTGTAAAAATAAATATTTTGAAATTTATTTATTTATTTATATAGATAAATAAATAATAAAATCTAAGATTATCTAATCATAAAAATGTTGGCCATTTTGTTTGTGGTTGGTTTTTCAAATAAGAAATGCTAGATCGTTTATAGAGAAGGGGAAGATGCGAGGGGACAAAGTCGCTGGCAACAGCTAGTTATTGATAAAACTTTAAGGATACCCAGTAATAATAATAATAATAATAATAATTTATTTATACCAAAAAAACTTGTACAATAACACGATTTTATACATATATATAGGTATACATGTCTCAGTCCCAGTGTCTCACAAGTTTATGGATTTGGACTATAAGATATATTGTTTAAAATGTTGGTACTTTTATATTCAAGGTCAAATCAACTCCAGCTCAAAAAAATAATACAAACAAACTGAATAATAGTAAACGTTGTTTTATTAATAATAACGCAACGATAATGCAACGATATATATTAATAAAATTTTAAGAAGATATTACTCATCATTGAAATTAGTACCTATATAAAATATGGACATAAATGTAATAAAACTAAAAAAGTATGGATTTGTGTGTAATAAATTCGTTGTGATTATAGATGGCTAGAAGATGAGGACACATGTTCAACCATAATATAAATCATAGTGCATTATGAATGCGAAATTTATAAGAAACTGTGACGAAAGAGCTACATATGAGTACAGGTAATAAGGTAATGAAGTCTTACAAGAATACATGGCTTTAAGAACATGATATTAGCGACATGTAACGCATTCTTTTTTCTTGAAAGAAATTTGTTTCTTGAAGCTGAGGGATTATATAAAAATAAACATTAATTGTATATATAATTGACCCATGATTGTTTACAAATAAATTAGAATTGGGATAGTTGTGGTTGACATTTACGTCAAGTTGTTTATTTTAAGAGCGGGTACGTATACTATAGAGTAGGGAAGCCAACCTAAAATGTGTCCATTGAAAAAAAAAGAGAAAACAAATGAGGTTATCTATCTGTCTCTCTTTCGTGTCTGACTGATTAGACCAAGATAAGTAACGACCTTTCATCTTACCACTTCTTTTTTATTTTCAGACACTGTCACTCATAGACCTATAGCTTCCCTGTTCTACGTATAATAATTCTATGACATATATCCGAATGTAGTTGTAAGTGTCATGGCGGGCGAAATGTCATTTTGACAGCGAACCGCACGTGATGGTTGAATGCAAACCCTTAATTTACTAACTATGGTGATGGTTTAACTCTTTATGTTGTTTTAGGAACTTGAATAGTGTAGTTACAAAAATTACCGATCAACTATTTAAAGTGATGCTCTCATGACTGACTGGACATTGGCAGAATTCGAATCCTCGAGATTGCCATAATTTAAAGAAAGAAAGAATGCAAACCCATTTGCTTCTTATCGTGATTTAACTTTGTAATCCTTAAATATTTTTGGTACTTTCGAATCTAAACAAGTATATAGTGATCAGATTATATTGTGAGACTTTGATTGTGTTGAATACGAGCACACGCACGCCGGTACGGTCTTAAGATGTCGGACCAACCTTCGAATAAATCTCTACAACCTTCTAATATTCTGACACATATAACGGTTTTAAGTGGAGAATATGATTAAGAACCTTGTGCCGAAAATTATCAAAGTATATAATTTTACAAAATCAAAATTAATGTAATAAAACCAATAATTAAAATATTTTATTTTCTTAATTCCTTAGCAGTTTTTAATATTAAAAGTTCGATATTTATAAATTCTTTAAGCATATTCAAAAAAATTAGCTGGAGTTTGGGATCATTTTTCTCGTATTTTTTATCATATATTTAAATATAAAAAATAGCCTGATTTAGAGGATATAAAAATTTGTGAAAAAAAGCTTTAACTTTAAGTTCCATTCGTCTATAGATTTAGTAGCATTCATCCATTCAAATTCAAATTCTAAATTCAAATTCAAAATATCTTTATTCAAGTAGGCATTTACACGCACTTTTGAATCGTCAATTACATTAAATTGGTCAGTATAGTCAGTCTGTGAGTAAGCTACCACCAGCTCGGAATGCTGTTCTGCTGAGAAGAGCTGGCCAGAAACTCAACAGTTGCTCTTTTTAAATAAAATTTAACAATGTTTGACTTATAAATTATAACATCAACCCCGCAAATGAGTCAATGACCCAAGTTCCACACATTTCGATCAACCAAAAACTCTTGAATGTTATAGTAAGATTTATTTAATAATACATATACCTTTAATTTTAGATTTGAAACCAAGAAAAGGAAGATCTAAGATATCTTGTGGAACCTTATATATGCGTACACTCAAGCCCATGAAGGATTTCTTAACTTTTTGAAGTCTCAATTTAGGCGTTACGAGCCTATTTTTATTTCTTGTATTGATAGTATGTCTGTCGCTGTTTTTTTTATAGTCATTTAAATTTTGGCGTATATATAGTAAGTTATTAAAAATGTATTGAGAAGCGACCGTAAGAATACCGATTTCTTTAAAAACTTATCTTAGTCTCTAGCTTTTAAGTTACAAATAGCCCGTATAGCTCGTTTTTGTAAAATAAATATAGAATTAATTTCGGCAGCGCTGCCCCATAGTAAGATACCGTAAGACAATATACTATGAAAATAACTAAAATAAACGAGTCGAGCCGTATTAACGTCTGTTAATTGTCTTACTTTTTTAATTGCAAAGACGGCTGAGCTAAGTTTGCTTGCGAGTGTCGAGAGATGGGGGTTCCACTGGAGCTTTTTATCTAAAGTTATCGAGTCAGCCAGTTCTAACACTTCATTGTTAAGGAATAAACTACAATCTTGACTTTTTACATTAGGAAGTGTAAATTCCATGCATTTAGTTTTCTTAGTATTTAATGCCAAATTATTAATTTCAAACCAATGAAGAACACGTGACAGAGCACAGTTAACTTTGTCAAAATTAGGTTTATTACGATCAACTTTAAAAACAAGTGAGGTATCATCAGCAAAAAGTACAATGTCACATAGTCCTTTTATGTAAAAGGGCAAATCATTAATATAGAGTAAAAATAAGAAAGGGCCTAGAATAGATCCTTGTGGAACACCCATTTTTAGGTGAGATCCAACCGATTTACAATTATTTACATCAACCGTCTGAACTCTTTGATTCAAGCAAGAGGCAATAAGATCAAGCGCAGCACTACGCACACCATAGTGATTAAGTTTGCAAAGTAATGTTTGATGGTCCACGCAATCAAAGGCTTTAGATAAATCACAAACACTCCGATTGCATTCTGTGACTTTTCCCATGCGTCGTAAATGTGCTTAAGAAGCGCGGCACCCGCATCAGTTGTTGATTTGCCTTTGGTGAAACCATATTGTTCACTATGCACGATTTCATTGCTATAAACAAATTCTGACATTTGGTTTAGTATAATTTTTTCGAAGATTTTATTTAAAGTAGGTAAAATAGAGATAGGTCTATAATTTCCGGGTATTAGTCTATCGCCACTTTTAAACAAAGGAACTACTTTACTATTTTTCATTAAGTCTGGGAAAGTACGGGTTTCAATACATACATTAAAAACATTAGTGTATCTTCAGGTCATTCCATCAAGTCTGATGGTAAGATCTTATCAAAACTAACATAACGAACCTAAATTCGGGAAATACAACTCCAGTACAAGATCAAACTTCAGGTCACAGTAGAAATAATAATATGTTATATTTATATAATTTACATACATAAAAGTAATCTAAAAATAATTAAAGTATTTAAAAAGATAAAACATAAACAAATAATATATTAAGTGCAAACTATTAAAATTGTTTCATTTACACGTAATTCCCGCACTATACATGCATACGTGTGCTTAGTCTTGTCAATGTAGTGATGCGATACTCGTATATTCATATATGAGTATACGGTATACACAACAAATAAAAATTCGGAACGCCTAATTATCGTCTTTAAAATGTTAACAAATTCTTCATGGGCCTGAAGACTATTAAGAATTATTACGCATATTATAACAAAGTTCCACAAGATATCTTAGAAAGATCTTTTCTTAGTTTTATATAAGAATTGTGATCTGGTGGTAGCTTACTCACGGAATGACTACACTGACCTTTTTAATGTGATGATTAAGATATTTTGAATTTGAATTTTAGTCTGTATTGGAAACGCATCTGTTTTTAAAACATTTAAATATTAAATGTTTAGGTTTGCAATTTCATATAAAGTTTACTAAAAGTATTTCATTTAGTACGTAGCAAATTTAGTGCTAAATATGTTCAAATATACAAAGTTGGACAGCTGTTGGAAGGTATTAAATTGTTCCTGTGTGGAATTATATGTATTGTGTATTGTGGGTACCACAATGAAAACGCTTCTACGATGAAGTGATAATTAATATGCTTATAATTTATATTTATATATAGGTATAACACTAAGAACGTGTAAACTTATACACTAGAGTAATTTATTTATATACATTAACTAAGTTTCATATAAAAAATATATTATATAATACTGTGCTATTCAACTATCGTGAACATTTTTTTAAATAAAAGTCAATAACTTAGTAACAGGGTTCAAGTTATATTTATATGTTCTCGCAACGCCAAGACTTAAGTGCACTGAAATTTTCGCGCCATGCATCTAAAAGTAGTTTATTAAGTGCTCGAGCTTAAAGTATAAAAGCACCTTCGAGCCAATTTCAGAAAATGGGCTGGGATTTGAGGTCAATAAACTTTTGTTAGCAGAATCTCGGTGTTATACTTTCTAAAAAATTCCTTTTTCATAAAATTATAATCTATCCGGACCGAGGTTTCGTTATTGTTATTTATATTCCCCATAGCTATGGTTAACAACATGGCTGCTATGTTTTAAATCATAATCAGCTGTGTTAAAGAAACTAATATTTTGGTAAATCTTATAGAGCATTATTTAGCAATTTATAATGTTTTTACGAACCAAGTGATTATATTTAAAAATGTATCCTCGGTATTGAAAAACTAATAATTAAATAAAACCCAAACGAATAAATTGAGATCTATTTACATATCGATAAATTCAACTCAAACTATCGACATCAACAGTATCAAAACTCAAATCAAGAAAATTACAGACATTTTATGTATATAGTCAACAATACAATAATCATGTATCTAGCATAAATTTCGTTCACAAAACACGAAGACATATTACTACAATATAAAGACAAGATTATATTGACTAAAACACTTTTAAACAATGTTAATTGAGTTAGAAGTTGTAAAGCAGCTTTCGATGTTAGAATCAAATTGTTATCTTCACAAACAGGCTGCAACACTGAGGGCTGTAATTAACAGATGTTTTATACAATGAACTAGAATTACCCAGAAACAATAGTCTTAATTAATCTTGTAATTCATTTTGTTACTTCAATACCCATTTTGTTAGTAGTAAGTTGATTTTGCTTGTTTTAGGTAAAAAGTTTATTTGATAATATTATGCACACATAATACATTAGCTAATTGGTACATAAAACTTACAAGGGATATATGGTGTTTTTGTACATTTTTGAACCCAAAAAGAGGGATGTTACAAGTTTGACCTGTATATCTGAGTGTCTGTCTGTGGCACCGTAGCAGCCAAACGCGTGAACAGATGTGGATGCTGTTTTTTTTAATCGACAACTTGGTTCGTTGAGATAGTTCTTTACTAATTTTCCGAGATATGGAGCTTTTGTTGGTACTGGTGAAAGGTTTTTATACAATATTGATGGTCAAAACATAAACAAGATAAATTTGTGTGTGTGTTAATAATAATAATATTGTTTATTATTGTTAACACTAACTAATAATAATATTATTTTTATCCTTTTTAGACGTTATTTTGTTTAGGGGATTTTTATTTTTTTTATTTAATGAAATCATTCGTTTGTCTTATAATAATATAAGCTTATCATAAACATCGTATTTATTTCTTTTGGCATTAGTATCAACTTCTTTTTTAATTTTATAACACATTAGAGTTACGAAATAATTCCTATATTATAGCTTATTAAATATTGGTATTTGATATCATAGTCTATCGAATATTCTTTTAATGCAATCCATTTAATATTTGATTTGAAAAACTATTTTCACCAAACGATACAATATTTCATACACTGTAAAATACGATGATATATTTAAAAAAGCATGCGATAATAACTCGCATGTCGTAAAAATGACAGATCGATAAATGACGGCACTGTTCCGTGTGTTCGTGAATAATTTAATAGTTTGGCGCCATTTGTTATGAGTTCACTGACCTGTTCTCCACATATTGTACTTTGTTAAAACTTAATATCGAAATATTAATTACTATGTTTATATTGCTTTAGTAGTAGAATATTTTTATGTAAATTCTAAGAGGCCATGTAGTGAAAATAATAAATTAAAAATCAATATATAGTTAGACAATTTTCTACAGACACATTAAAAAGAGATGTAAAAAGTTTTCACAAGCTTTTTTCTTTAAATATAAATGAACACTACTTTTAATGCATCAAAGATTTTAAGAAAAATCAGAGCGTGAAGTCAGTTTTATTTTCCTTTAAGATTATGAAAGCGACAAATAAGATTTAACTCGGAAGACTCAACGCATGAAGAATTTCAAAGAAATTACAGAATTCAAGACCCTGTTATGAATATGTATTTTCTTCATGTATGTCATTAGAATATTCAAATAAAGAAAACAAACTTGTAATAAAAAATAATGCTTCTACAACTACAATTACTACATAGTCTTGTTATAAATATTGTAACAAAGAGAAACATTTTTTTTTTAATTGCAAATAACATTTATTACTTTTACAGTGTATAAGTTTAATACACAAATAAAAAACAATTAAAAATATAAAAAGCTTATTCGAAGTGGTGTCCTCTGGCTGCAATACAGTTTTTAAACGTTAAAGCCAGTTATCAATTTTTCACTTTTCAATTTCTCACTGCCAATCGTATGGATTGTTTTAGGGACTCCAAATTATCATGGTGATTAGAGCAAGCTGTATTCTCTAAAACTGAGCATAAATCAAAACCCAGCGGATTAAGATCGCGACTACACGACTGCCAGTCTTCAGTTCTGTTGAAGTCCGTGACGTTCGCTTCCAACCAAGACTGCGTGGACCGAGCTTTATGACCCGCCGCCGAGTCTCGCTGGAAGGACCATATTTGGTTATTCAACAGGGTGTTATTAAGAGTCTTAAATGGCTTCTTAAAAATGGTATCTGGATACACTTGTGCCGATGTTTTGATACCTTTTTCACAAAAATATCCTTAAGTCACTCCTTCAAAGCTAAAACACCACCAAACCATCACTGAAGTCGGATAATGTCCACGTTGCACTCTATCGACTAATTGGGAAGCTTCCTTAGAGCTTTGAGCATAAATCGGATCATTTTGTTAGTTGAAATGTTGCTCAAAAGTAAAATTTTCTCGTAAACAAAATTTTTCTGTGACCTTCCTTTGCGTACCGCTTCAGTAGTTGTTTCGAATTTACCACCCTATTCATCTTTCATTTATCAGTTAAGAAATGACCAGTGCGTCTCTTATAGGCTGCAAGTCTTAAGTCATCTCTTTAGAAACGCGACATGGTTCTAGGTGCTGTTTTCATTTTCCAAGATAAAATCTTTTGCTTTCGGACAGAATTTCTTCGAATCCTTTCCTTCACTGCTTTGGCCACCTTTTTCGTATGAACACTACGTGGACGGCCAGATCTTTCTCTGTCACAAACAGAGGAATTCTCATTATACCTATTAATAGCCCGGTATACAATCATTTGACTAGCACCAAGTGTATGAAGAGTTTGAAAAATTGCATTTGGCTCCATACCTACTTTGTGTAATGCAATCACTGAGATTCTGTTCTCTTTATCACTCCACTCCATTTTAATATATCAAAATATTGAACAATGTATTGACGCCAAAATGAGAAAACCCAATGAACAATCTTATAAAAATAACAGAGTCCAAATTCAAATGTAATAATTTTTTTTTTTATTGTAACACATTTATGGCCAGACTAAACATATGTAGTAAACATATATATATATATATATATATATATATATATATATATATATATATATATATATATATGTATAAATAGATTACTATTAAAAAATTTCGTGGTCGTAACCATTAAAGCAACGAATCTTTAATAAATAGTAATTCTATAATATTGTTAAAGATATGGTAAGAGAGACCTGGATCCCAAACCTGCAGTGTTATGTGTATCTAAATCTCCTAGTTTGGATCTATGGGTTGTTTTTTTTCAGATATCCATGAGCTACGGTATCATTCACTATCAGATGTTTCATTTAATAATTTGATTCCAAATAACATATATTTTATTAAAGGTTTGTATCGTTAAAATATATCTCTAGATTATCCCTGTAAAAAAATAATCCCATATTTTATTCCACGTCGTAAAAAATATGATTTTTTTTTGGACATATTGAATATTTGTATTTTGTATAAATCTATTATCGAAAGATATCAAAAGGGAAATTACATTCTGTTCAGACAATTGATTTCCTCTACGATATAGTCATTTATGTGTACAAATTATTTACTTTTGCTTATAATTTTAACTAAGTTATGTATTAACAGATTATTTTGTTTCAGTAAAGTTAATAAATGGTTGTAATTTTATACAATAAAATGAAAATATAATGTTAAAATAAGGCGATTAAATATAGTTATCAAGCTATTTATTTTGAGAAAGAAAATGTTTAGCGAAGTGTAGGCGATAGAACGTTCGTCTAGACTTAACTTTATAGAATATTTATTCATACCTGCGGAGCTATTTATGGAAAATTAAACAAATAAAAACAGAATTTAAATTAAGCAAATATGAACTTTGAGTTGGTATATAGTATAAATATAGTATAATATCATATCATACTTAGTTTTAGTTTTACTTGAAGGTGTTATTTTATCTATGTTTAATTTATATTCGTAGTATTATTTACTTAAATGAGGAATGAAGTCACTCAATACTGTCTGTAATATATTTCACAATACAGTATCTTTAACTAGGATCTTTGTGATTAATTACGTAATTAGGGTTCCCGAGGCAGGTGAAAGGTCATCTGTTAAATGGCAATTTTACCGCAATTTCGTTTTATAATTATTGTACCTTGTGTTAATTTAAGTAATATCTATTATTTCATCCAGTATGTATCCTGTGCATTTGAACCTGCGACATAAATTAGTAATATTTGATATTGTCTATAATTATACATGTGTATATTCGCTGGTTTGTAGCTTAGTTGATGAAGCCATTAGAAGGAACTTTACAAGTTTCTCGGTTTGATTCTTGTGTTTTTTTTCATACCATACTTATAAAAAAACTAGCGGACCCGACAGACGTTGTCTTGTACACGCGTCTTTAATTTAAAAAATCTAAATTAAAAAAAATATATATTAAAAAGTGATCACTTTTTAATATTTTTTTTGTAACATGTAATGACGTTAGACATTGTGATACACAATGTCTAACGTCATTACATGTACATTTATCATAATTCGACCAATCGATACCGTATGAATATATAAGTAAATAAAGATTTTTTTTTGAATAAATGAATTTGTATGAATATTTTTTTTAAATTTCACTTTTTACGTAGCCAAGCACGTATCGGGCCGCTAGTACTAAAATATTTATCTTATTTCTTGCAGACTATGATTAAAATATAATATTATTTAATATTTGACATTGCCATGGTAACGCAGTCTGTCGGAACCAATGTGAAACATTAAAAATCACCACCTACTTACACATTAAAAATTAATCAAAAAACCATTTTCCAGTGGACCAAATTGTGAATCTAAACAATTCTCAAATCCCCTTGAACACACACAAAGAATTTCATAAAAATCGGTCCAGTCGTTTAGGAGGAGTTCAGTGACATACACACGCACACAAGAAATATATATATAAAGATATATATGATAGAGATTTGGTTTCATAAAAAAATACAACTATAATTTATAAGGTTATGTTCAATATTAAAAAAAGGCACAAAATGCTACGATAACCGGAAAACTTTTCAGCTCACACAAGAAATATGCTCTTCTTCTTTAATGTCCAAATGTAATAAACACATTCCTAAGTGATCATATGAATGTAAAGTAGATTATTATAAAAGAATTTCTTCTTTGCTTTTGTTTTTACCTCAGAAGTGAATTTAAAATAGAAAGGATTTAAGTTTGTAATGTAATGTACAATGAAATTTTTAATAATCTATACGTATAATAAAATTGTCACTGATCCATTCCTGTACATGGAAATAAAAATAAAACATTATAGGGGGTCTTTATAAGAGCAAGAGAACCCAAAATAATGGTTTTTCAGTTTGTCTGTTTGTCTGTATGTCTGACTGTTGAATGTCTGTATCTTTGTGCACGCTAATCTCAAAAACGGCTAAACCAATTTGAATGCAGTTTTCAGGAATATGTTACCACAGTCGTCACTTGACATTTAATGTTTATTTTATCTAAATCGGTTAAGAAATAAAAAAGTTATGACAATTTATGTCAATGACGTAATAGGCACCATGAAAATTTTATTCTATGATAGAGAAACTTCTAATTTTTAGTTTGTCAAGTTGGCACATATTCAATTTTGAAATAATCTGTATCAGTATCGGTAATGCTTTCGACTCTTGTATCAAATGTATTTTCTATTTGACGTTGTTGCGGCTTTCAATATAAAAGACGTAACTTCGGAGATAGGATCATGTATTCTCTGGAGATTAAGTGCGGTTGAAACGATTCCGGTGTTCCTTGTTTAACAACTAAAGCCTTTATCTAGTTCACTTAAGACTCTATTTTGGCCTACAAAATTGAATCGCGCTCTTTTGTATAAACATTTGTTTTGTAAATATTATTATGATTCGTTTTTTGAGTTTGTTCTTCAATGTTTAAACTTATAAGATGCTCAAAGACAGCTATCAAAGATGCAGGTTACAAATGGTCCGTTAACAAACCATATTGCTAAATACTCCTTAAAGTGTTTAATGCATATCGAACAGCGGCTATATACTTCGAGTTTATTTAAGTACACGTATGTTACATATATTACTTATATATGTTACTTATATAAGTCTGGGTAAATAAAAGCATAATATCAAATATTTAGATTTTTCCTACCCGTACAACCCTCCAAACACATAAGTAAGCAATACTGTTAAGATGTTCTGCAGCTTACATAAATATTATGCCGTAAAAATGGTTTTGTTCCTTCGAATTCAGTCTTTGACCTCATTCATAATGCATGGCCTCACAAGTCCGAACACCATAAACTACATAAACATTTTACGAATTCAGGAGTCACGAAGAACTGAAGGAACTTGCGTACTTAAAAATGTAAGTCGATTTATACCGAAACTTAACGTTACCTTTTACGTTGGTCTTTTGAACCTATTGAGAAGGAAGTTTTCGTCTATATAACTAGGAAGCATTTCTAAGTATTAACTTATGAATTATTTATTGTATATTCTACTTTATTTTGCTAAAAAATATAATAAACCAATTAATACAAATCTATGAAGTAATGTCATATTTCAATATTTTTAATATCAACCTTGTAATATAAAGTTACAATACTACAAAGTTTAAAATATTAACTAACATCAGAAAGTATTTATTTCTTCCAAAGGTGTTACTCCTTACTCTAAAGAATTCACCATGTTATCTTGGAATAACAAGAAGAAGAATAACTTTGAAAGGTAAAAAAGGTTATTATTGCAATACACAAACCAGATATGTATTACGTATATTTATATATTTTTTTGAATATTATGTATAAAAAGAGCCTTGAGAAGGTCTGCTAGCTTTCAGCATTTCATATTCTATATGAAAGAGACTTCTCTCGGATTTTTAAATAACATCAACATGATCGTAAATTGGATTTGATCAGAAACGCTCGAATGCATAAAAAATAACTCTTGCTATTGTAGTTCTTTTTTATGTATTCTTGTATTTATTAGTGTATTTTTTGTTATATGTTTTATGTAATGAGGTATATGCATTACTAGTAAGTATTTGTGTGTAATTATTAGTAAGTATGTTTATTATAACCACACTACCTACCAGTATTTCATATTGTTTGTTTTTTTTTCAATTTTCCTAACCCTAAGGTCGTCTGGAAGAAATCGACGTTAGGCAATAAGACCGTGTTTTGTACTTTTCAATGTATTTTCTTTATATGTATTACTTTTTTTTTCTCATTTATTGTGGTGTGCACTCTTTATTGCACACATAAAAACATAACATAACATGTATAACATATGAATGTCTTTAAAATATTGTTTACTGCACTCAAATAAAAATAAATCACATCAAGGACTGTAAAGGAAAAAGGAAATTGTGTCATATAATATTCATTTCCGTTTTGGAAAAAGCAACTTGAAATATGTGAAAATTTATATTCCCCAAATAGGATATGAATCCTTATTTACAAAACGTTTAATCAATATTATTAAGATAATTGTTACTGTTTAATATTTGATAATCAAACCAAATAGCTTTGTATGTTTAGTTTTGTTAAGTAAGATTTATTTGTATGATAAACACAAACTAATGTACTGAATAAGTAACTATGATTACCGGATTCAACTTTCAATCTAAATAATATGTATTAAAAGAAAGGACTTACACTCCAATAAAGTAAAAGGAAAAAACTTGATTGAGTTCGTTTAGCTGTGATATAAAATCGTGTTTGTCGTTAACTTAGTATAGAATGAATTTCTTGAGTCTTCGACGAGCTTATCTGCGAAGCTAACGAGTGTAATTGCCTTAAACATTCAAAGCTGCACTTCTCGAGACTTATTTTTAGCTCCTCATTGTTGGAACGCATCAAGAGATTGAAGAATAGATAGATACTCGTACATTATGCATGCTTCGGATTTTCTTGGTATCTTTATGTAATGGTGTACGCTATACACATCTTTAATATTTTCATTTATGTTTATTTTCTTTTAGGTTCTATGACATAAAAATTTATTATGTTATTTGAAAATATCTAAAAATATGTACAGCCATGTTAAGGTTCGTACATTTTAAATGTATATAGAATTACAAATCGCAGATAAATTCTATTAATATCATAAACTATAATATCTACTGTAAAAATCCAGGGTGTATGAAAGTACCGAATTACCATATTATATTTTACAATGAAATACTTTTCATTTATAATAAGTCCTTGAATTATAGGTGCATAATACAATTTTTATATAAACAAAATAAAAAAATTAAAAACCTCTGATACAAACAGACCTCTAAAAAGGATAAAAATAATATTGTTATGTACTAATTGAAGTCGTTGCGTCGGGGGACCGTTGTATGTATGCTGAAAATGGTCTTTTTTACGAAGTTTTCGGATCTGAATAAAGAGGACTAAGACTGTTCGATTCGATATCGTTATTTCTTTATTTGCATCTTTATTTCGTACTTTATTCAGCGGTCCACCGATGCAACGACTTCAACAAGTGCATAATAATAACATTTTAATCCCTTTTCTAGGTGATATAGAATGCTTAATTCACTGAAACGGACAGCGATACTGTAGCTCAATTGCTAGAGCGACGGGACGGTTTCCCAGAGGTGGCGAGTTCGAATCCCTGCCCGTGTTGGTTTATTTTTCATTCTCTTTTTAAATTAATTAAAATAAGCTTAACATGGATATATATGTTGATAGATATTTTCAAACATTACTCTAGATTTACAAATAAAATGTTCATACAGACATTAAAGCATCAAAATCAAAATTATGCAAGTATGTAAAAAAAACTCCATCTGATATAGCGTCATTGTTAAAGTCTTTTCAATTTTGTACGCGATCTTAACGGCTGCCACAATGATTGATAAATACAAGGGCTTAGAAAAACTTTATTTATGTATGTATGGATGTGTCTGTTTTATCGCAAATATAAATCTAGATTAGCCTGAAAAAAAAATATGCTTCTTTTATTCCATTGGTAAAGGATATGAATATTTTTTGTAAATATTCAATATTTCTATCTTGTATAAATCCATCATCGAAAGATATCAAAAGGGAAATTGATTCTGTGCAGACAATTGATTTCCTCTACGATATAGTCATTTATGTGTATAAATTATTTACTTTTGCTTATAATTATTACTAAGTTATGTATTAATAGATTATTTTTATTCAGTTAAGGTTATAAAATATTGTGATTATATACAATAGAATGAAAATATAATAATTATATTGTTATCAATTTATTTACTTTGAGAAAGAAAATGTTTTTCGAATTGTAGGCGATACAACTTAACTTAATAAAATATTTATTCAAAGCTGAGGAGCTATTCATGGAAAATTAAATAAATAAAAACAGAATTTAAATTAAGCAAATGTTAACTTCAAATAGGTATATAGTATAATATCATATCATACTTAGTTTTAGTTGTACTTGAAGGTGTTATTTTATTTATGTTTAATTTATATTCGTAGTATTATTTACTTAAATGAGGAATGAAGTGGCTCAATATCATGCCTGTAATATATTACACAATACATTATCTTTAACTAGGATCCTTGTGATTAATTACGTAATTAGGGTTCCCGAGGCAGGTAAAAGGTGATTTGTAAAATGGCAATTTTACCGCAATTTCGTTTTATAATTATTGTACCTTGTGTTAATTTTAGTAATATCCATTATTTCATCCAGTATGTATACTGTGATATAATTATATATAAGTGTATATTTGCTGGTTTCTAGTTTTGTTGATAAAGCCATTAGAAGGAACTTTACAAGGTTCTCGGTTTCATTCTCGCGTTCTTTTTCTCATACCTTACTTAATAAAAATAAATATATGAAAGAGATTTTGTTTAAAAAAAAATCAACCATAATTTATAAGGTTATGTTGACAACAACTGGAAAACTTTTCAGCTCATACAAGAAATATGCTCTTCTTCTTTAAGGTCCAAATATAAACAACACATTTCTAAGTGATCATATGAATAGAAAGTAAAGTTAATTTAAAATAAAAAGGAATTAAGTTTGTAATGTAATATTTGATTAACTTAAGCCATAAAATAGAGACAGGTTTTACTATTAAATTTTTTATAATATTGTAATAAAGTTTTCGTTTTCTAGAAAAAAGATTTAAGAGATAAAGTAGTGAGGCGGTTCCTTTGAGACTTGCGCATGACTAACTTAGGGAACATTACGAAGAATTTACGTAAATATTCTTGAATATAAAAATGCATCTTCGATGCTTCTATGGATTTTATTTAACTTTAAATGGAAACACGTTTCAAAATGGTTATAGTTATATATTATCCTCCTAGCAATAAATAACATTGAGTTTTAATTAAGATGGATATAATGATTGCAATAGCAAATAAACTGTTTATTTTCAGTCATTAATAAATCAAGAGTTCTGAAACGGTACATTTTAGTGAGGTGAAAATTCATTAAGAGTCATATTTCTGTAATCATAGCTCCGGAATGATGAAAGGGTGTAAACTGTCAAGTGTTATTGTTACTTAAAGGTCATTTACACTTTGATTTTCAGGTATTTAGACTGAACGATTAAATATAAATAAACCTTTGGTTATATATTGATTTCTATTTATATATTAAATAAACACTTTCAATTGATAAGATGTATTAAACGAGTAAAGATTTGAAAATAAATATTCGTTATTTTCACTAAGCACCTGGAAATTACTAATATTAAGAGCAGATAGCCTGAAGATGATCTCAAAGATAATAGCTCTAAAATTTATATTGTTTAATGAACATACTGAGATTATCCGAAAAAGATATTTAAACAAAGGCCTCGGTCTTATTTATTCGAAATGACTCCAGGGAGTGCTTTTAAGTTCCAACATTAGTATTAAATTAATCCGATAATAAATAATTTCTTAACCTTAAGAAGCGAAGATTAAATATTTATGTATACTTTTATATATTTAATTATACCAAACAACCGACATGTACATTATTATACATACTAGCGATAATTAAGAACCTCAGTACTCAGTTGTTCCAGCATTAATAATGAAAGTCTTCTAGACTAGAATTGAACTTCTATTAAGATACGTCACCAGAAAATAATGCACTGAAACGTAAATGTCGCCTGAATAAAGTTCACTGAACTTCAGGTTATTTTCAGTACGATTGTTAATCACAACCTATATTTATGTAATGAAGCCATGAATATTTTAGTGAAAGAAGTATGTCAAAAAGAATTGAATGTTAGTAGCTGTGTGGTGCAGAAAAAAGAAGGCCTAGTCTTGCCATAAATATTGTAACAAAGAAAAAAATATTTTTTTAATTTTAAATAACATTCATTACTTTTACAGTGTGTTAGTTTTATACACAAATATAAAACAATTAAAAATATAAAATCTTTTCCTTTCGGACACGATTACTTCGAATTCTTTCTCTTACTGCTATGGCCACCTTTTTCGTACGAACACTACTTGGACGTCCAGATCTTTCTCTATCACAAACAGAGGAAGTCTCATTGTACCTATTAAAAGCCCGGTACGCAAACATTTGACTAATACCAAGTGTATGGAGTGTTTTAAAAATTGCGTTTGGCTCCATACCTACTTTGTGTAATGCAATCACAGCGTTTCTGTTCTCTTTATCACCCCACTCCATTTTAAAATCACAAAATATTGTACAACGTATTGGCGCCAAAACGAGAAAACACAATGAACAATCGTATAAAAATGACAGATTCCAAATTCAAATGTAATATTATTTTTATTTTAATTATAACAGTATTTATGGCCAGACTAAGTATGTTAAATTAATAAATTATTTTAAATAATTAATTCCTAACACCCAAGAAGGTTTTTACTGGCTCAGATTAAAAAATGTATGAGAAAAAAAAAACAATTTTCTACTCGTTCAGTCTCGAGCATTTACATCTTTAAATTTATTTAAATAAACAAAAATAACTGAATAAATAAAATATAATATTTGCTTACAGGTTGGTTCTCTTACAGCAAATGCATTTACATTATACACAAAGTACTTCACTCGTACTGTTCAAGTTTCGTTTTCGTGAAGTTGTAAACGTTTGATGACTTAAAGCAAAATTAATAATACGTCTGACTTTCCTTTTCAATGAAAGTTTCTGAACAATAAACTAATATGGATGGATTATATGAAGACAAAACTACATTCACATATAAAATTAATATTATAGATGCAATTACTTAAAGTCAGTGTAAGTAATTATTTACACGAAAGAGACTCAAAGGTTTTGGGATACTGGCACAGTAACTAAATAAATTTATAATTAAATGTACGTACATACGTGTATATTTTAACGTACATGTATTTATTTAATTTAAAAACAAGAAACCTACGAAAATAATATTAAAATAAAAATATTAAATTAAAATATAATACCTGACTGCGGGTTACTTTACAGTGTAATTCATACATACATACATATTACGGTCCATTTATTTTATCATGACATCTAATAGTTTTTCAAAAGTCAAATTGTATCTGAATACCTGGTCACTAAATGACACATTTAATGTAGTGTTTTGTTCTAAAAACTAAAATATTTATTTACATTTTTATTCATTCATTATTAGATTTTCATACAAAATAAAATAAAGGTATTAAAACCGGGATATTGAATTTTCTTTCATAAAGCGATTCAATTAAAAGTACCGATTTGTAATATTTAGTCTGAGCCCAGATGTTAACTATACGATCTTATACCCGAGAAACAACTTGTCGATTGTCACCTACCTATTTAGGACTGCATTAGTAACGGAGTTGGACGTAAGTTGGCCGAGTGCCAACCAACGTTGGACGTTAATCTGACGTATTCAGTTTGGAATTACTAAATGCATATCTAAATTGTATGCTTTCATTGCAGCGATAATTGATATTAGCAGTGTTTATAATTATTTGGAAGGTTATTTTGATTGTTCTATAAGCTATATTATATAAGATATATTATAGTCTTCTTATTTCATATCTTAAGTGCACAAAATGTTAGTAATCAGTGGCTCTATCTTCATTTTAGTTTAATTATGAATTCAGGTAATTAAAAAAAAAAAGTTTTTTTAATTTTTTTTTCTGTTTAAAAGAGATTCCAATAATAATATGTATTATTAAAACAATATAACATATTTTAAGACTTAAACTGAAACATCATCGCTTTAAAAATATTCAACATTTACAAAGTTCTTCATCATAGTATTTTTTTTTTACATCATAAAAATCTTCTACAAATATTCTCCCTTTCCTTATCTTTAACTCTATTAACATTGTAATAAAACACTAGTATATTTTAATAAAACACCAAAAAATGTTGTTATTATTAAAAATAATACATTCAATAAATAAAATTGGAATTAAACTGATAGTAAGCCGAAACAATCAACTATTGTTCTAAATGTTTATTGAGGTTGATAGATTGTCAGGACTTGCTTTAAAATTTATGATCATTTGAGTTCTAAAATAAGAATAGTCAAGATCACGATCAAGTGGACCAGTGACAGGGTTATAACGACACTGCGACAGCTGTCCAGCTGGGTGTCCAGCTGTCTTAGAAATATTACTACGTGTGTTACGTAGACTTACGTAATGTGGGTGTTTTGGTTATTAGACTCATAACATTTAGAGAAACGATTTTTAAAGTCATTTTAAAGCAATATTGTTAATTATTATATAATAATATTTATTATAATAATAATGAGGTGTACACGATCTTTTCTATAACTTCTAAAAGTAGAGGATTTTAGGCAATTATAGATTTAATTTCCTAAAGCTATGTTTATTTAATTATATTGTAAATAAGTTGGATAAATAACTAAATGATAAGATCATATGATAAAGTTAAAGTGTTATTTTTAAACTTTTTGTGATGCGAAAGGCAAAATGAATGAGAGCGTCAATGTCAATGCAACTTTTATAGTCGGAAGTTGTTTTATGAAGAGACGAACTAAAAATATAATCCTGTTAGAAACCTACAAAGTTTCAAATGCAATTTCTGAGCACACTTTTTTTATTTTTATAAAATAATCTGTAATGTGTTTTTAAAAATGGATATAAAGATTGCAATTCATTTTTTGGTATCTTCAATAATAAGCGCACTAATACGAGTATCTCTACACTAAGTGTTATTAAAAAAGGTTCAGCACTTATTCTTGATAAAATAGCAAACAAACAGATAAAAAGTGAACTATTTAAGAAATAAAGTTCAGTAGACTATTTAAGGTACATTTAAGAATATGAAATATATAATGCATTCTCTTTAACTATTTATTATTACTATCTAATAGTTAGACAAAAGTAAGATGGACATAGATTAAATAGTTTTACAGAATCAATGAAAAACTTTTATAAAACTTTTTGATTATTTACTTGGTTTTATGAAATAATCTATTATAATATTTAGATTACTACTTGTAATCCCTAATCATTAGTAACTCACAATGTATAAATTTTATGATTTAAATTGATCGGAATAATGTCAAATGTAAATTATAATCCAAGTAAAGACTGAAATAAATAATCATGTCACTACTAGTTCTAAGACGCTTTCAGTATTACAAGGGATTCAAATATTTTCATTTAAATAGTAAGATACACTTTAAGATAATAGTAACTATTAAATTTCTAGAGATTTTTTTCATGAATATGGGGGTGTTTTTTATTATATTATAAACTGTTGTACAATGTTAGTATTTACATTACATTTACATAGATAGATCGGTATCAACTGAACAACAAAATGAGAAGCGAATAATAGGATGAATTTGTAGGATAGGATAATTTATAGGACCTTCATATAAATCGTATATTGTTCTGTTGTAACTTGAGACGAAGAAGATGGACAGCCATCCTTACAATAAAATATATACATGTCTTAAGCCGACCAGATTTACATATTTCTAAAAATAAACTGAACTAAATTAATAACTTCTAAGTTTTAGTTTGTCAAGTTGGCACAAATTCAATTTTCAAGTAATCTGTATCAGTATCGGTAATGCTTTCGACTCTTGTATCAAATTTATTTTCTATTTGACGTTGTTGCGGCTTTCAATATAAAAGACGTAACTTCGGAGATAGGATCATGTATTCTCTGGAGATTAAGTGCGGTTGAAACGATGCCGGTGTTCCTTGTTTAACAACTAAAGCCTTTATCTAGTTCATTTAAGACGCTATTTTGGCCTACAAAGTTGAATCGCGCTCTTTTGTCTAAATATTTGTTTTGTAAACACAAACATACATCGTATTGATTTGTTTTTTTTTTTTAAGTTTCTACTTTAATGTTTACAGTTATTAGATGCTCAAAGACAACTAACAAAGATGCAGGCTTATTTTATAATAAGAAGTATTTGATATATGATAAAGATTATATATGTACGTATGTAAATAATATAAAAAATCTGAAAAAAAAACAATAAAGTTAAAAAAACTTAAAACAATAACTGTGCAACATAATTTTTAACATACCTATTACTAACAGATTTCTATTTGAGCATGTTATCTCTTTCAATGATTAATTTGACGAATACACACTAAATGCGAAACTTAAGGTTACCTTTAGTTGGTCTTTTGAACCTATTGAGAAGGAAGTTTTTGTCTATATAACCTTGAAGCTTTTCTAAGTATTAATTTTTTAATTGTCTAATTGTATATAATGTTTTATTTTGTTAAATGAAAAAATAATACAATTAAAACAATGTCATATTTCGATAATTTTAATAATAGCGTCGTAATATAAGGTAATATTACTACAACGTGTACAATATTGAGGAACATCGAAAAGTATTTATTTTTTCGAAAGTTCTAACTCACAAAACCAGCTCAATATTTCTAAGTTGTGTTGGAATAACAAGAGGACTATCTTTGAAAGGTAAAAAAAGGTACTGCTATTATTGCAATACACAAACAAGAGCAATATTTTGAGCATATATTTTTTATTTTGTTATAAAAATAATATATGTATATTTATATATTATTTCAATTTTTATACATAAAAAGTATATAATTTTTTATATAAAAGGGTAACAATCCGGACCTTTAAAATAAAATCCACATGATCGTAAATAGGATTTGATCAGAAATGCTCGATAGTCCATACAACATATGAATATTAAAAAATATTATTTACTACACTTAGATAAAGAGAAATCTCATCAGGGACTGTAAAGGAAAAAGGAAATTGTCTCATATAATATTCATTTCCGTTTTGGGAACAGCAAGCTCAAATTTTAAAAATGTTACCATTTTCCAAATAGGTTAGTAATCCTTCAAAACTTTTAAGAGATACTAAAATATTTGATAATAAAATCGTTGTGTGTTTAGTATTGCCAATTAATATTTATTTGTCTGATAAAAACACCTATTCATATTAAATTATTATTTCCGTTTTCAACTTAAAATCGAAATAATTTGTGTTCAAAAAATAAGGACCAACACTTCAATAAAATAACCGGAAAAAGTTTGATTGAGTTTGCTTAGCTGCGATATAAAATCGTGTTTGTCGTTAACTTAATACAAAATGAATTACTGGAGTCTTCGACGAGCTTATTTGCAAAGCTAACGAGTGTAATTGCCTTAATCATTCAAAGCTGCACTTCTCGAGACTTATTTTTTGCTCCTAATGGTTGGACCGCGTCAAGAGATTGAAGAATAGATAAATACTCGTACATTATGCATGCTCTTTGATGTATGCGATATATCTTCAATATTTATGCTTATTTTCATTGTTTTTTATGACATAGATTTTTATTATCTTGTTTGAAAATATCTATGAATATGTATGCCATAATGTAAAAATAAATTTCAAATAAATATAGAATGAAAAATAAACCGATAAGTGCAGGTATTGCAACCTTTGGACGGTCTCTCCGCAGGTGGTAAATATTAGTTTCTTAGAAATAAAATGGGCGTTTTGTATGGGAGGAACAAAATTTTTAATTTTTTTTTATTATGATGTATTTAATTGATCGAAGTACCATTGCTTTCTATGCACTTTTGCCATCTTAATGGTAATTCATTAATCCTTTTTCTAAAAAAAACAGTCGGACGGGAATCAATATAATCATTGAAGGCCATTTGGACTGAATAATGAACAATACCGGCACTAGTCTACCAAACACTTACAAGTATTTTTTTGGGTAAATTTTTGCTTGGGGCAGGAATTGGCTGGCTGACTAGGATACAAACATTGTGAGGAGCGCTTCCGATTATCATAAATAATGCATTTTTCATTAAAGGTAATGAATGATTCGATTTAAAATCCCTTTATTGTGCCAGTTCAGTAATGTAACGCAGCGGCCAAACTGCGTCTGCCAGTTTGCTTCAGTTCCGCCATTCAAGCTTTTTAATCTGACCAATTTGCTTCAACTGGATTAAAACAATTTTATCACTAACACCGCATCTTGCAGCTAACTCGGACGTGGTTTGCGATGAATCCGCTTTCAAAATAACCTTCAATTCTCCATTGTCAACTTGGGTCTCCGGCCGTCCACGGGGCTTTTTCTGAAGATCGAAATTTCCAAAACGAAAACGTTGGTAGCAAAAACTAAGTGCATTTTCTTTTGCAACACACCATTAACCCTTGGAGTCGTTTTCGCAGCACTGGTGCGAGGGTAGAACTCGTACTCGTAAATAATGCAATCTTTTAAGTTTTGCATTTTGTAAACTGAGTAACGCAAACAGAAAAAATAGAAGACAAAAACAAATGAACGGCGGTCAAGGAAACAAAATTATCAAGGGAGAAATTTGTGATAAAAGTGGGCAATATTAAAATCGGAAATTTCATACGTAAGGACCTAATATAATACTGTTTGTTTTACATATAAATAATAATTAAAAAGTACGGTATGTTTTTTATTAAAAATTCAATTGGTTTGTACAATTTACAGTTAAATATGTTAAGGAAAACAGGCAAATGTACGTTATTAATACTATTTACCGACCAATATACCGAAATACCATATATTTATCGTCAAAATTCAGGGTGCATGAAAGTATCCAAAGTCAAAGTCAAAGTCAATAATTCTTTGTTCCATGAAAATGTTTTACATTTATTTGGACACGTCAAAATAAACAAATGTTGCAAAAAAATTGTAATATAATAATCAAATAAAAAAAAGAAAAATTTTATAATATATTCATTTAACATTTTGACTTGTAAAAAAAAGCCAGTTCAATCCAATTAACAAATTATTTATGGAACCAAATCAAGGACACCGGATTTCGTTATTTCTGGCCTTGAGTTACTTTTTTTTATAAAAACTCTACTTTAAATCGAAATGCCTTTTTATGAGCAATATGTTCTTGAATACTAGATGCATGTTTAAATTTAAAAAAAAAGAAAATAAAAAGCTTAGAAAGGATTCGAACCCTAGCAGGACAATAGGAAAATAAATACGTATATATACACATGGAATGCTTGATTCATCAAAGCGGTAAGTGACACGGTAGCTCAAATGACAGAATGGTGGGACGGTTTCTGAGAGGTCGCAAGTTAAAGTCTTGCACGTGTCGTTCAATTTTCATTTTTAATTTTTAAATAAGCATTAGATTGCTATACATGATTACTGCGTTAGAAAGTATATACAAGTTATAAAGAACGTTATTTAAATTAGTACTATGTATTTAAATTATGATTTCTTAATTGATAAATTAAAGATGAATAGGGTGGTAAAATCGAAACAACTACTGAAGCGGTACGCAAGGAGAGGTCACAGAAAAATTTTGTTTACGGATGAGAAAATGTTTACAATTGTGCAACATTTTAACAAACAAAATGACCGTATTAATGCTCAAAGCTCTAAGGAAGCTTCCAATTAGTCGACAGGGTGCAACGTGGGCATTATCCGACTTCAGTGATGATAATTGATCCTTGCCTTGGTCATTCAAAAGTCAAATCAAAACACAGATTCATTGCGCTCGCCGCAAAAACAACATTGAGAAATGAATTGTATTATTCCCTTTGTCTTCTATTTTCGGTTACATTGCGACAGAATTTTCATTAGCTGATTAAATTGCTTTCCTGAAGTATAAATTGTCTCCTCTTTTGAAGAGAGCATTCTAAAATATATTCAATTTTACCATGTTGCTCTTAAATTAATACTACCTTTATAAAGCACGGAATTTAAACGTGTATGAAATGTTTTGCTTTGATTAGACATAACAGAAAACCAATAGCCCTATGGCAACATAACAACATCTAACCTTACACGTGCTCAATATATGATGGTATATTTTACAACAATGTTTTTTGTTTTTAAAAATAAGTTATGAATAACAAAATTTACGGTAAGTTTTATTATTTGTATTACTTGATGACGTCAGCATAGAAATGTTCACTTGAATTTCTCACGTGGCACGAGCCGTCTTTATTACAGTATTTTTAAATACAAATACGTAGTACAGTCTTCAAGATGGCCAACTAAACTGAGTACTTCATAAAGGTCAAACAAAAACATCTGAAATAAAAATTCTATCATATTTTAATTTCAGATGTAATAATAATAATATCAATAATATCACTGGACAAGTTACACACATTGACCTACACCCTAAGTAAGCAAATAATTTGCTTGTATTAAGGCCTAAGGGTGTTGTTAGACAACGATACGAATACATACTGGAACACATTATAAATACTAGAAATATATTTTATAAACGACCAAACCCAGAAATACAGACCATCTATGCTCGACACATACAGGTCTGTCTCTGACGGGAATCAAGACCGAGCCCCATCACGCCGCTATACGATAGGCGTCTGCGCTAAGTGTAAAATGTTGATACAGACATTTAAGCATCAAAATCAAAAGTATTCAAGTTTGTAAAAAAAACTCCTTTTGATATAGCGTCATAATCAAAGTCTCTTCAATTTAATATGCTCTGTCGATCTTAACGGCTGCCACAATGATTGATAAATACAAGGGCTTTTTTTTTTTTTTTTTTTTTTTTTTTTTTTTTTTTTTTTTTTTTTTTTTTTTTTTTTTTGTTTCCGCGGGGAAAATGCCTTACGCACCGTACCCCTCGCGGGGGAAGCGAGGGGCGTGTGTGGGACTCCCGAAAACGGTGTACCCACTAAAAACCCCGCGGCGCTCCTTCCTCGCCTTATTGGCGGAGTCGTGGGTACGGCTAGCCCTTCATCCACGACCCCGCCGGCGACGGCCCGTCTTTTACACGACGGACCCCACCTGCCCCCCTTGCTGAGTGGGGGGGCCTGTGGGAGCGACCAGGAGCGCCCGGTCGTTCCCACCCGACGCGGGTGGTGACCTGTTCAATGTGGGCGGGAGTGTCCCCACACCCCCTGCCCACTGGCCACCACCAGGCTGGAGAAGTTCGTATTGCCGTCTTCTCCGGCCCCTTCGACGTCTGCGGTGCGGGGGCGCAAGGGGATCGTCCATGCGCGCCCGCTCCGCCGCTTCCTTCCGCGACATTACTTCCTCGCAGAAGGAAGCCACTTCCACCCAGACCTCCTCGCTGCCCAACATCGCAGTGACGACTGCAGGCAGCGTTAGGTCCGGGCCTACGGACGCCTGGAGTCGTCGGCGCTGCTCCACCCAGGCCGGACACTCGCCCAGGGTGTGCTGCGCCGAATCGGCAATCGCGCCACAGTGGTGGCACGCCGGGGTCTCCTCACGTTTAATCCGGTGCAGGAACTTCCCGAAGCAACCATGCCCGGAAAGAACCTGCGACAACCGGTACGTGAGGAAACCGTGCCCCCTCTCCGACCATTCCTTCACCACTGGACCGATTGCGTCCAGGCTCCACCGCCCGAATCTGGCTTCGGCCATCTCCGCCATCCATTGGCGGAGAACGTTCTCGCGGGCCGCCAGCCGGACGGCGGCCCTCTCCTCCGGTGCGGGGCGCTCTCCCCGCGCCCTCTTGTCCGCCGTCCAGTGATAGACGGCGGATAGCACCTCCGCCTCTAAGTGCCATGGTGGAGTGCCAGCCATGGCGCAAGCCGCACCATGGCTCACCGTAGCGTAAGCCCGCGCCACCCTCTGTGCGATGGCCCGTTGGGGCCTACGCAGGTGAGCCTGGTTGTACCCCTTCAGGGCGTCCGCCCATATGGGGGAGCCGTACAGGGCCATGCTCTTCAGCACGCCGGCATAGAGGCGCCGGCATGCTGTGGCTGGCCCTCCCATGTTCGGGAGGAGCCAATTTAAGCTCCTCGCCGCCTTAAGGAGGCGCGGTGAAAGTTCACGAAAGTGTTCTCGGAACTTCCACCGCCCGTCCAGGGTGAGGCCCAGATATTTAATGGTGGCACTCACCCGCACCCTCTCGACGCCCACCACGATATGGGCGTCAGGTGGCGCACCCCGCCGCGGCCCATGAAAATATAGGGCCTCGGTCTTGGGTAGCGCCACTTTCAACCCCAGCTGCCGGATCCGATCGGCAACCAGGGTCCCCCCAATCGAAGCCAGGGTAGCTGCCTCCCCGAATGTTCTCCCCCGCGCCGTGAGAAGGGTGTCATCCGCATAGCATATGACACCCACTCCATCGGGGAGAGGGCCCCGGAGGAGCCAGTCGAAACCGACGTTCCACAGGAGTGGTCCAAGGACCGACCCCTGCGGAACGCCCAACTGCACCTTATGCCGCCTCATGCGGCCGTCCCCGCCGACGAACAGGACTTCCCTCTCCCGGAGGTAGTCCGCCAGCAGGGCCCGCAAATATGGAGGCACCCTATTATATTTGAGTGCCTCATTAATTGTGTCGTGGGGGATGGTGTTGAAGGCATTGGCGATGTCAAACGACACAGCCAACACGCCATCCCCCGCCGCCACCGCCTCCTGTGTGACGCGCTTCAGTTCCTGGAGCGCGTCAATTGTGGACCGGCCCGCCCGAAACCCATACTGGGCCCCGGATAAGTCCGGGCCGGTCCCTCTCAGGTGCTCTCTGAGCCGTTCCGCTATAACGGCCTCAAAAAGCTTGGCCGCGTCGTCCAAGAGGACGACCGGCCGATAGCCGGCAGGAGAATCCACCGGCCGCCCCGGCTTTCGGAGGAGGCACAGAACCCCCTCCTTCCACACCCTTGGGAACCTCCCAGACGTGAAGCAGCGGTCGAAGAGGTCCCGGAAGCGTCGCTCCATTTGGCTGGTGGTTATCGCCACCACCCGCGCCGGCACCCCGTCAGGCCCCGGCGCCGTCTTCTTTCCTCGGAGGCGGAGCGCCGCCGAGGAAAACTCCTCCTCCGACACCGGGACGAAACCGGTGTCGGCCGGAGGGCCCACCCGCCGAGGCGGAGCCATCCGAGGAGGGACAAACTCCTCCGATCGGTCCGGGAACAGCCCCCGGACTACCTCCGACAGGAGCGCCGGCTCGAGGGACTCGACGACGGGGGGGCCGATCGGTCGCAGCTTATTACGTGCCGCATGATACGGCCTGCCCCAGGGATCTTTGTCGAGCCCCCCTAGCATCTCCTCCCTCGCCGCCTTTTTGGCCTCCAGGATTGCTCCTTTGAGGACGTACCGGGCCTCCATATAGGCGGTATGGAGGCGGTCCGCATTGGTGGCATCGCGTTGGCGACGGCGGCGGGCCCTCACGTGGGACCTCCTCGCGGCCACACATTTCGCCCGGAGGTCGGCGAGTTCCGCCGACCACCAGTAGACCGCGCGCTTGGGAGGCGGCCGGCGGGACCGAGGCATGCTGGAATCGCACACCTCAGTCATCGCCTTCCTCAGCCGGAGGGCGGCGGCGTCCACGTCCATATTCGGACTTGCAGGCGGAGCGAACCAGTCCTGGATGATCGCCGCTTCCCTGGCCGCGTCACGGTCTAACCGCGTCAGGGCCCACCGCGGCAGGGACGACCGTTTTCCCAGCCCCCCCGACCGCGGACTCTGGGTGGAGAACTCTATCCGAATGTACCTGTGGTCGGATAGGTTCTCCTGCAGGTCCACTTCCCACCTGCAGACGTCGGCGGCCAGGGCTGGGGTGGCGAACGAAACGTCCACCACCGAGCTCCCGTTGTGCCGCACGCACGTCTGCACTGTCCCCCTGTTGAGGAGCACCAACCCGTTCGACGCCACCCACGACTCGAGAGCCGAGCCGCAGGCGTTTGTTGTCTTGCACCCCCAGGCCGCAGATCTGGCATTTAAATCGCCCAAAACTGCGACCTTGCTCCTCCCTATACGCGCAATCGCCGCGGTCAGAGATTGGAGATATCTCTCAAACTCCAACCGCGGGCGACTTGGGGGAAAGTAGACGCCCAGGAGAGCGGCATCCCCCCACGCGGCGGCCACGTATCCATGTCCCCTCTCGATGAGCGAGAGGGGAGGGGAGTCCGTGGAGGGTCGCGGCGCGATGGCCACCCTTCCGGTAATGTCTTGCAGCCAGCTGGCTGCAATGTAATACGGCTCGGCGACCACGGCAAGATCCCCCAACCACTCAGCTAGCACCTGACTCATGAGGTCCTGTGCCGCTATGCAGTGGTTGAGGTTTATCTGCATTATTGTGCGATGTCCCGGTCCTGACATTATTGGGACATCGCACCGTCAGAGGAGCCCCGTGGAACCTGGGCATCCGCAAGGGCTGGCCGCACTGTGGCCTGCTCCCTGCCCTTCCTAGCGGGGGGGTTGCATTTAGCCCCCCCCATGACGTGACCCGCCGGCCTTCCGCTGGTCGAGCACACAGCGCAGTGGGGGTCCTTTGCGCATGCGGCCTGCTTGTGGCCAGGCTGCCCGCACCTGAAGCACAGGTCGGACCTGTCCACCGGCGATGGGCAGCACGGCCGGGCGTGCCCGGGCAGGAAGCACCGGAAGCAGCGCCTCGGCTGTTCCTCTGCAGCCCGGACCACAGCCGAGCTGAACCCGATGAGGAGCCGCCCCTTCTTGAGGACGGCCTCGGCGGCCACAGCGGGGCACTGCAGCCGGACGCGGCCCATACCCCTGCTGCCCGGCCGGATTTCACCGGCCCTGACGTCCGCGACGCCACAACCTCCCGCCGCCGCTACGGCGGCGGCTACCTCGTCCTTAGTGACGGAGTCGTCTAGCTCCATCAGCACCAAGGACGAGGTCTTAACCGGCCTCGTCACCTTGGCGACATTTGAAATAGCCTCCGCCATCTTGGCGGCGAAGGCGTCGGCCTGCTGGTTCCGGTCGGCCCCTGGGAACTCGAAGATCCGAGCTCCCGTCTGGGTTTTCCGGCACGATACCCGCTCGATCCCCATTTCGGCCGGGCGGACCGTTTGTCGGGCTTTTAAAAAGACCGACTCGTAGGTCTCGCCCGCGGCCGCGGCCTCCTGGGAGATGGTGACGACCACGGCAGCTGTCTTCGTGGCCGTCTTCTTTTTCCGTCCTTTCTTCGAGGCCGGAACGGGGGCTGCCTTATTGGCAGGCCCCTTATGCGCCGCTGAGGAAGAAGACGGCTGAGGCGCCTTCTTCTTCTTCCCCTTTCTTCTCACCTGCGTCCACTCATTGGCCGCGGTGGCCGAGGGCAGCATCGGGTCCTCCTGCGAGGGCAACCCGATCTCCATCGGCTCAACACCGGACGGCCCAGCGACCGGGACTGTCGGGACGGGAGCCGAAGCAACCGTTACAATGGGAGTGGCCTGCTTTTTGGCTCCTTTCTTCTTTTTTGCCGCCGTAGCGGCGAAAGTTGGAGCAGGCGTTGGGGCCGGCACCGAGGTCGGCGCCTCAGAGCGCCTGTCAGCCGCAAGCGGCGGCCGAACGGTCTTTGCCGGGAGGAGGCGGTCCTCAAACGCCGCTAGGCAGGCGCGCGTGAAGGCGCGCTCCTCCTGCGCGATCTCGCGCAGCGCCTCCCGCAGCTCCTGCGACGTCGTCGCCTTCCCCTTCTGGGGCTGGCGGAGCCCCTTTATTTCCTCCCGGAGGGCCGCGATCTCGAGGCTCTGGCTAGTGACTTGTGCCTCAAGTCGCTGGACCTCCTCAGAGGCGCTCCGATTCATGGCCTCCGCCACAATCTCTCGAAGCGCTACCGCCGACGCCTTTAAGGCCGTCTGGCATGCCTTCGGCAGCTTCGATGATTGGGTGGCCACGGTTATGATCGTGTCCACCTCCACCTGAGCCTGTTTGCTTAAGAGGTAGGCCATCCTCTCCATTTCCATTTTGGCGGCTGGGGTATTCCTAGCCGCCAAAAACCTGGCGCGCGCCTCTTTGGCGTGCTTAACTCCTTTCGCCAATATTTCGGCCTCCTCTTTTGCTCTGGCCGCAGCTGGATCAGAGGACGCCGACATGGCACGACGGCCACCTGCCGGGGTGCGCCCGCTACCACGACCGCAGCCGCGCTTGGACTTCGCTTCCTTTATTGTTGAAGAGCTCGACGACCCGGACACACGAGTCCGCAGGCGTTTGCGCGTGTACATATTCGACACGTCGCTGGCCACCGTCGAGTCCGTCATATCCTCTTCCGTGAGGTCGCTTGGCCTCACGAAAAAAGGCGACACGGTGCCGCTCCTAGGCGGCACAACTGGTCCTGAAGGACCGGGTGGGCCCTGAGAAGGGCCGTTAGGTTGGCCCTGAGAAGGGCCGTTAGGTTGGCCCTGAGAAGGGCCGTTAGGTTGGCCCTGAGAAGGGCCGTTAGGTTGGCCCTGAAAAGGGCCGTGCTGAGTCCCGGGGGACACGGGATTCACCTCACTATTCATATCAATCACTTCAATTCCACACAGTATTGTCTCTTGAGATTTGGCTCCACTACTGGCCACTGCGTTACCGCGCACCAAGTAGGGATTTCCAGGGCAGACGACGAGGACGTACTCAAAAACACTGTGGGGACTGCCCCGATAAATACAAGGGCTTAGGAAAACTTTATTTATGTATGTATGGATGTGTCTGTTTTATCGCAAATATAAATCTAGATTAGCCTGAAAAAAAAATATGCTTCTTTTATTCCATTGGTAAAGGATATGAATATTTTTTGTAAATATTCAATATTTGTATCTTGTATAAATCCATCATCGAAATATATAAAAAGGGAAATTATAATTTCCCTTCTTATATCTGTGCAGTTCCCTTCTGTGCAGACAATTGATTTCCTCTACGATGTACTCATTTATGTGTAAAAGTTATTTACGTTTGCCAAAAACTATTAGCAATAATGTATATGAGAAATAAAAAAAATTGTTTTCATTCAGTAGAGTTACAAAATGATTATATTAGTATACTATAGAATAAAAATGTTAAAATAAAGCGATTAAATATTGTAATCTAGGTATTTATTTTGAGAAAGCAAATGTTTCGCCAAGTGTAGGCGATATAATGTTCGTCTAGACTTAAAACCTTATAAAATATTTATTTATACCTACGGAGCTATTTATTGAAATTTAAAGAAACAGAATTTAAATAAATCAAAGGTGAACTTCGATTATTATATACTAGGAATACTGTAACATAGATATTCTTTAATATAGTTTTACTTGAAGGAGTATTTTATCTATGTTTATTTTATATTCGTAGTATTATTTATTTAAATGAGCAATGAAGTGGTTCAATATTATGCCTGTAATATATTTCACAATACAGTATCTTTAACTAGGATCCTTGTGATTAATTACGTAATTAGGGTTCCCGAGGCAGGTAAAAGGTCATTTGTAAAATGGCAATTTTACCGCAATTTCGTTTTATAATTATTGTATCTTGTTTCAATTTAAGTATTATTTATCATTCAGTCAGTAGGTATCCATGCTGAACTTCTGAATTTGAAAGACAAAATAATAATTTTAATCTTGTCTATAAGCAATAATAAGTATGTACACAATATTCGCTAGTTCCTAGCAGAGTTGGCAAAGCTTTAAGAACGGACTACAAAAAGTTACAAATGTAAACTCCAATGGTGTTGTGTTTTTCATACCATACTTACAAAAAATATATATGAAAGAAATTTTGTATAATGAAGAAATACCATATTTTTTTATAAGATTATGTTAGATGTTATTAAAAACGTTTCAGTTCATACAAAGTTAAAATAATTAGTAAAAACATTTTTCTAAATGATTTTATGAAAATAAAGAAAGTTGTATCTTATAAATGAATATCTTTTTCTGTTTTTACCAAAGAAATTAATTTAAAATAGAAATATTTATATCTGTAATGTAATATTTGATTAACTTAAGCCGTAAAATAAAAGGTAGGTTACAGTTTTCGCTTTATTGCAAAAGGATTTAAGAAATAAAGTAGTAAGGCGGCGTAAGTAATACCTTTGAGACTCGCGCACGACTTACTTAGGTAACATTACGAAGAATTTACGTAGATATTCTTGAATACAAAAATGCATCGCCGATGCTTCTATGGATTTTATAAAGTATAAAAATAAAACTCGTTTCAAAATTACTATACTTATATATTATTTTCCTAGCAATATAATAAGTTAATAAATAACTTATAGTTTGAATTCAATTTAAGACAAAAACTCGAAAAAGTGGCAATGCTTATTCCACGCAAAATGTTTACAATTATTTTCTCCTCATATTGAGTCTTATTCTATTTTATTATTTTACTAGCCCGCCCGCATCGCCCGCTCTGTATAGGTACAAAAATCAGCCTTGTAATGTTGAACGGAAAATTTGTCTTCTTTCCCTAGGACACAGAACTTTAAAAGGTATTAATTATATCCTATATTATTATTTTTTACCCTTGTCAACCTGTGTGTGACACAAAGGAAATTTTCAAATGCCCTTAATTTTTTTTCCCTTAACCGATTTTCTCGAAACAACGCTCGTTTTGACAACGATCCAGATTATATGTAATCCACTTGTGAAAACCGCGTTCAAATCCGTTCAGTAGTTTTGATATTATAACGTACCAGACAGAAAGACAGACAAAAATTCCAAAAAACTTGTTTTTTTGGTTTCTGTTACTCGTTTTTAATCGCCTCCTATCAGTTTTTTTGAAAAATATTTCATGTACACTCGATTTTTAGCGAGAAATGATATCTATAGCTTACACTTCCTACAAATCAGTCCCTCAATTCAATAGTATAATTTATTTTGCGTAGTTAACTAATAACCTTTTGTGTAAATATTTCTTACTACCTAGTGTGAAGCCCTTACCCGTAGACAGCATAATGAGTAAATTTCTTTCACTATTGCCATTTGATGCAGACCACTTTCTTCAGTAACTCTTAAACCCAACAACACTCACCTCTTATTAAGACCTTCATCCTTCTGGATATGCTGAAATTGCTGCTCATTATGTGACTATACTATATAATGCCCATCGACCATATCTTATATTTTCTCACCATTGCCACTTTCAAGATAACTTTTACGTACTTATTTCTAGCTTTATCGATTCTCGTCACACCAGACTTCAATCTCAACTGTCACATCTCAGCAGCATGCACTTGCTAAGTAGGATACATTTCAGACGTTAGTGGTAAAACTTTCTGACATATTATTTAAAATTTCCATAACAACTAAACACATACATGTTGTGAAAAGCTGTTTATATTCTTAAATTAAAAAAAATAATAGTTCTGAAAATGCATATTTCAGTGAGGTAAAAATTCATTAAGAGTCATATTTCTGTAATCATAGCTGAAATGGTGTAAAATGTAGCATGATGAAATGGTGTAAAATGTCAAGTGTTATTGTTACTTAAAGGTTTACACTTTGATTTTCAGGTATTTAAAGTCAAAGATTTTATATAAATAAACCTTTGTCTCTATATTGATTTTTATTTATAGTTTAAATAATCACTTCATATTTTTAAAAAGTATTATATGAGTAATAAGAATAAAGATTTGAAAAGAAATATATAATTTCAGTGAGCACCTCGAAATTAAAAATATTAAGAACAGATATCCTGGAGATGATCTCAAAGATGATAATTCAATAATTGTATATTTCTTATCAAACAAACCGAGAATATCCGAAAAACCTATTTAAACGAAGATCTCAACTGTATTTTGTTGAAATGACTCGAGGGTGTGTGTTTAAGTTCCAACATCAATATTAAATTAATTCGAAAATAAATAGAGTTTCTTTTTGACCTAAGGAGTGAGGTTGAAATATATATAAATACTTTTAAATATCTAATTGTAACAAACAACCGACATCTACAAAATTATAAATATTGGCGCTATTTCTCAAATACCTCAGTTGTCTTAGACCCTGTATATGCCTGAGGTCACTCCAAGCAGGCGGAGGCACTGCCGGCGAAGCTTCGCCCAGTGTTGAATGGGGTGGCAGATGTAGTGCGGCCCGTTAAGCGTGTGACGGTGAGGCTTAGGGGACTGGACGACACTGCGTCGAGAGACGACGTCGTAGATGCGATTCGTCGCATCGCCGTGCTGGCGAATCTCTCCAGGTTGGGGAGATTTGTGAGGGCTCGATGCGGTGAATTCGTTGGTGGCCGCAGGGAGAGTCCTTGTGAGGTGAAGCTCGGTGAAAGGAGAGCTCCTGGCGGAGCGGTCTATGCGCTGTTTTAAGTGTTAGGAGCTCGGGCACATCCGAGCCAACGGCCCTTTCGAGAAGGACCGCTGCAGTGCCTGTTTCCGGTGTGGCGTGGCGGGTCCCATCCGTTTAGGCTGCACCGGAATGTTGCGGTGCGTGGTCTGTGCTGATCAGGCCTCTCTGTAGGCCACCAGTAGGGGGGCAGCGACTGCAAGACTCCACGTGTCCGGGGAAATGTAGCTGCCTTAAACGTGGAGCGCAGCGTAGAACCAGGGATCGAGGCGATGGCGCCGTGACCGGTGGTATTGACCGCAGCCTATCGCACGGGGTTCCGCCAGTGGCGTCACGGTGAGTGAGAAAGCGATCCCATGACGTCCCACTCAGGCGATGAGGTCGACCGTTAGTTGTTTTAGTGGGTAGCCTTAAAAATGGCAGCGTTCTCCCTATATTAGATCTCAGCTAGCGCACCCTTCTGCTTATAGGTGAAACGGACCCTATCCGCAGTTGTAACGTCAAGGTCGGGTGACCAATGATCACTCCTGATGGGCGCCGGTGACCTGTCTCTCAAGGATCGAAGGGTCTTGACTCAAAGGGGTAATTGAAACAAGAATATATTGACGTTCTATAGACCTAGTCACGAGTAGCTTGATCCGGCTCTTCTACGATTCTCCCATAACGTTATAGGGCTCTTTTACAATAATCCCATATAATATGTGGGTTCTGCTACGATAATCCCATAACAAATTCACTATTCAGGGCTCTTCTACGATTATTCCCTTTTCTTCAGTCTTCGTTTCTTACTGTGGCGATCCAAGAGTGCCAGTACGGCCCCATACTAGCGGGTTATAGGCAGTCAGATTTACCGTAAAGAGAGCCGCTGAATAGTGACGTATTTTTCGTTTATTTTTATTATGCCTCCGTGATTGAGTAACGTACAACAACAAAATAAAAAAAAAATCGGGTAAAAGTAAAATACAAAGTAATAGTAAACAGAGTGTCAAGCAACATTAAAACATTTTTAGTTTTTAATTATTGGTATGGGTCTTACATTCACAATCGATTTAGTACTTTAGAAGTAGTTGCCATTGCAGATGCTGGAAGAGAATCGGAACCAGTGTTACATGCATCAAGTATAGTGGCAACCTCCGAGACAGTGGTTACACAATGTCGCGTACCATCACTGCTTAATACTATTATAGGGCCATCTCTAGTCCAGCAATTTGTTACTCCAAAGTGTATACGAGCTAATATAAATGGATCATGTCTCTGCTTCGTGAGAAACTCTGAAATAGTTACACCAGAACCTTTTAAATTGGTTTTAAGAAACCAACAACTGTCTCTTATCTGGCTTTCATAAAACTTCACATAATAGGTCTCGTTTTGCTACTGTTTTGAGACCCGAGGCGATGACACCGACTAATAGCACCTGAAGTGCAGTCCGCCAGTTTAAGTTTTCTGAAAACACTGTAAAGACTTTGGCAAGAGTGTCCTCTTTTTTGTCTTTCGTCACTCTATGGAGCAGGAGTACTTTCCTGCGGGATCTCATCTCCAGTTCATCTTGTTGCTGTGAGAGTAAATCAATTTGCTGCTGAAGACCCTGTAGGGATGACAACATAAAGGACCCAAATGCAAGAAACTGCGAATTTATACTCGAAGATGGACTTGTTGCTGGCATTGTTGCATTTAGATCCCGTTGGAAGTCGTTCATACGGGAGTTGAAAACTTCGCTTAATTCAGAAAACGATTGTTTTAATGTGTCCATTGTGACGTGTATTGTAGTAACAGTTTTTTTCGTGTTGATTAAATAAAGTTATAAAGGTAATTATGAAGCACTTATTTGTTTGGATTGTACTGGTAGTATTTTAACTTCACATACACATAAAATTCGAAAAAAATAAAATAAAATAATTAAAATAAACATAGGGCGAAAATAAATATATCAAGTCACGTTATCACGCACGCACAATTCCTACGCTATGTTAACATAGAACCTATATTAATGTTGAAAACAAGTTTTGTTAACATACGTCCCAATAATAAAAAAATGCACTGAAACGTATATAAAGCTTTTGCTCTTCACGGAGACGCAGATACAATGTTCTTTGAGCGCTGCGCACTTGGATTATCCCGGTTTCTTGTTAGAGTACAACTTTTACTCTCGTGCCGGATTCTGTGTGTACGCGTGGAACACAGATAATTCACATCTAGACACTGGCAATGTTTCTCCAGCACATCTTCCTGTCTGCGGTATTTCGATGCCTGAAATCCGCATCGCGGACAAGAAGAACATTGTGTCGTAGACACACGAGACACGAGAACAATATGAATAAAGCCAGTAAAACCAGTTCTGACGGTATACCAGCAATTCAGCTGAAAGCATGACTCAAGACTGCTTCCAGGATTTCGGGCACTAATTCCGAAATTCTGGAAGCTTGCCAACGTGCAACTCGTGAGCAAAAAGGGCAGCTGTGCTGATCCTGCCAATTACAGACCTATTTCAATCACCTCAACACTCTGCAAGATTATGAAGCGTGTATTGAACTCGCACCTTCCAACGTACCTAGAAGGTAACGATCTCCTTAGTCATCGACAGTACGCGTTTCGCCGAAATAGGTCCGCTTGGTACTTTCTAGTGTACCCTACACACATTTTAGGGGAGGCCATCGAGAACAACGGAGAAGCGGTCGTCGTCTCTCTGGACGTCTAGAAGGCATTTGACAGGGTTTGGCATGCGAGCCTTTTAAGCAAGCTTTCAGCTTACGGTATATCTTCTGGTCTAATTAGCTGGGTAACGGACTTCCTGAGGCAGAGATCTCTCCGAGTAGTTGTCGACGGGTGTTTTTGGGAACTCTTGACAATAAATGCCGGTGTACCTCAGGGGTCCGTCCTTTTTGCAACTCTTTTTCTGCTGCACATTAATGATCTGCTGAAGCCCGGTATCTATGGGTATGCAGACGACAGCACAATTGTAGAAATATATCTGCCAACTTCTCGGGCTAGTAGAGATGCAGTACAATCTGAAAGAGAAGCCATTGTGCAATGTTTGAATGACAAACTTCAGGCAGTCTACGCATGGGGCAATGTCAATCTTGTGAAATTCAACGCCACCAAAATGCAGACGTGTTTTTTCACCGCCAAAAGGAGCACTTTCACCTTGACTCCTATTTTCTAGAATATATTCTTGGAATACAGTGACAAGCTTCATTTTTTAGGCTTATTGGTCTCCTCGAACCTCAACTTTGATCGGTATATTGAGTTCAAAGCAAGAGCTGCTGCAGGAAAGCTTGCCGTTCTTGCGAAGGTCTTTACACCAGGAAAGCTACTTGTTTTATACAAAGCATAAATCCGGTCGTGTGTGGAGTACTGTGGTCACATATTTGCTGACGTCGCAAAGTCTCGTCCTGCGGTTCTGGACTCAATTGAGAACGACCAAAGAGGCTTATAGGTGACCCTGAATTGGTTGAAGCCAACCTCCACAGCCTTGAATACAGGTGTAGAATTGCTAGCCTCTCAGTATTATATAGGATACATTTTGGTGGTGCGCAATAATTACATGATTTAATTTTCCCGAGCCCGTTCCATCACCGGACGTACCGACGCACGCCAGGTATCCATCCTTACGTTGTGACACTCCACCTGTTTGAAAGAAGCGCTATGCTTCGTTTTTTTTAGTGTAGTGCGGATAGCGAAGGACTGGAACACCTTGCCTGCGTCGGTATTTCCGACCAAATATAATGTGGGTGTCTTCAAGAAAAGAGTGAATAGGATGCTAGGTTATCTCCAACAAGTGGAATCTAGTTAACCTACTTTCGCATTAAAAAAAACGCCTGTATAAGCTTCACTGAACTTCAGGAATTATTCAGGATGATTGTGAATTATCACAATCTATGTTTATGTAGTGAAGCCATTAAATATTTTAGTAAGGGAAGCATGTCAAGAATTATTAATTATTAAATTAGTAGCTGTGTAGTGTTGAAATGAGTGAGCTAAAAAATTTATTTTGCACATTTTTATTCATTTATACCCAAGAAGTAATTTACTGGCTTAGATTAAAACATTTTCATAGATAAAAAAAATTAATGAGTAAATAAACAAAAACAATTTTCTACTCATTCCTCCAAGAGCATTTATATATTTAAGTTTAAAATAAACAAAAATAAGTGAATAAATGAAATATGTTATTTGCTTAGAGGTCGGTTCTCTTACAGTCAAATGGGTTTACATTATACACAAAGTCCTCCACTCATACTGTTGAAGTTTCGAATTGTGTAGATTTTTTACTAAAAATTCGTTTTGTACTTTAGCTGTAAATATTTAATGACTTAAAGTAGAGTCAATAATACGTTTGACTTTCCTTTTCAATGAAAGCGTTTGAATAATAAACTAATATGGTATTGATTTTAAGAAATTATTCCTCCATTCACATATAAAATTAATATTGTAGCTTCAATAACTTATTAAGTCAGTGTAAGTAATTATTAACACGAAAGGGTTCAAACTTGTGGTTTCGAGACACCGACAAGGTAAATGAATAAATTTGTAATAAAAACATAATTAAATTTACGTACATAACATGTATATTCTTATTTAAAAAATAAAAACCTACAAAAGTAATCTATCATTCGACTAATGTAAAATATACCTACACTGTATATTTTACTTTACAGTGGTAATGTTCGCGTGCTACTTAAGCAAGTACATTCATACACACATACACATTATAGTCCATTTAGTAGTATTTTAAAAGACAAATATTATATAAACATCCGGTTACTAAATGACACATTCAATGTCGTTTACTGATGTAAAAGATAAACTTTCTAATGGTAGCAAACACTTTACTAAAACATTTATATATATTTTCATAGCATTCACTAATTATTAGATTTTTTTAACAA
Source organism: Napeogenes inachia (assembly GCA_959347355.1). NCBI lineage: Eukaryota > Metazoa > Arthropoda > Insecta > Lepidoptera > Nymphalidae > Napeogenes > Napeogenes inachia. The sequence continues at coordinate 2,637,748 of OY365799.1, read as the reverse complement.
AGTAAAATAAGCGTATTCAAATTGGTTAATAGAATTTTCATAGAAATTCAATTATAAGTACTTACCATTTTGTAATATTAAGTTGGATCCCAACCCAATACCTAATATATATAATACCCAATATATATAAATATAGAATGAAAAATAAACGGAAAGGGGCAGGTATTCGAACCCTCGACCTCTGGGAAACCGTTTCCCAGACTCTGAGAATACGTTTGTCTGTATGTCAGTATGTTTGTGCACGCTAATCTCAGAAACGGCTTAACCAAATTAAATGCAGTTTTCGGGAATATATTGTTATATCCTTCACTTAACATATAGTGTTTTTATTATCTAAATCAGTTTTGAAACAAAAACATTATGACAATTTATGTCAATCACATTACGTGAGGTACCATGCAAATCCTATTTTATACATGTAATAAATCCGAAGAGGACTAGTCTTTGTACATTAAAAATATAAAAAAATATACCAGGATGTGAAGTGATAACTAACTGAATTCATTTTTAATATTTTATTTTTTTGTCTGGCTTTGTGTTTTAGTTGTGTACACAAAAAAAAATTTCAAAAATTCATAAAAGTGGACCTCTATATAAGCAAGAGATCCCAAAACAATGTTTTCTTCATTTTGTCTGTACGTCTATACATACATACAGACAAACACGTTTGTACACACAAGTTCGTACACGTCAGAATATACGTTTGTGCACGCTAACCTCAGAAAAGGATTAATCGATTTGGATGCAGTTTTCGGGAATATATTGTCATGGAATTCACTTTACATTTTGTTTTTTGAAGTGAAACTTCTTTATCGGGGTTGGAAAAAAATTTAGTGTAACATTTTTTCGTTACGCGCCAGCTTTTTTCGTATAGCTTCATCTCTTTTACACCATGTTGCTATGGAAATACTAAATAATCAAAATGACAAGTATGTGGATTACAAAACACAATTTACATTAACCAAAAATAAAATTATCGGATTAGAGTTTTATAATTAAATAATGAATTGTAATTACATTCTGGACAATACGATTTTATGGACTTGCTGTTGAAACTAATAAATAAATTCAAGATTATAACATGAAGAAGAAATTATGAAATATAATTTATAATATTTTTAAAATACATTGATTGTCTGAAATAGAAGAAGTAAAAATGAAAAGAAATACGAGTTTTGGCTGAGAAATAGAGCATTGGGGTCCTGATCTTTACAAGGTCTGTTTTGCTATACCTAGAACGAACAACAATGATGAAGAATAATTTTATTTGTGATATAGTGACGATCCAACATGTTAAGAAGCCTAAAGTTATTATTTTTAAAGTGGATTGTGTACATTTGTCTGTTTTTATGGTACTTATTAGTTTCTTCTATGAGAATATTATACGTCAGAAACAGTCGATTCACTTTTACGTTTTAATTAATTAATATTAATGAAAATTATGACGTTTTTCTGTTACGCGCCATCTTTATTTCTAAGTCACATTTTTCCGTTACGCGCCATATTTGAAGTGAAACTTTTTACTGACGGATGGGAGAAATTTTATAGCTATGGCAAAAAATTGTAACGTTTTTCTTTATTTTTGCTTAAACTTTATCTAATTTAGCTTAATTAGCCATTCCTGTAAAGTTGTAATTATTGAATCATTTTTCAAAAAAATATGTCCTAAAGAAGTTTCACTTCTTACATGTGTACACCAATACACACACACATATTTTTTTTAACAATCGGTTAACAAATAAAGAAGTTAATAATCTATTATGGTCTTACAATTGCTGCTTACCAGTTTGATGGTTTATAGTTTTTACATACATTGGTACGTTTTATCAAAATCGAAATCTTCGGGTACGAAGTCGCAGGCACAGCTAATATACAATAAAATTAAAACTGATCGTTGTCTCTACATAGAAAATATTATTAAAAATTCATAATGGGGGGTGGGGTTTTATTATTTATGGGGCAAGAGAACCCAATACAATGGTTTTTTTTATTTTGTCTGTTCTTCAGTAGGTATGTCTGCATATGTCTGATTAAACGATTTGGATGCAGTTTTTGGGAATTTGTTGTCATTGGTTTCACTTAATATTTTGTATTTTTTTTACAGCTAGTAATATTAAAATATGTATTAGTAAAACAATATAAACATATTTTTAAAATTCAACTTTAAACTTTATCGCTTCAAGATGTTTCAAACATTTAAAAGCTAAAATTGTGTTCTCTGAATATTTAAAATATTACATTCAATAAATAAAATTGGAATTCCACTGATAGTAAGCCGAAACAATCAATTATTGTTCTAAATGTTTATTGAACTCCACGTTGATAGATTGTCAGGACTTGCTTTAAAATTTATGATCATTTGAGTTCTAAAATAAGAATAGTCAAGATCACGATCAAGTGGACCAGTGACAGGGTTATAACGACACTGCGACAGCTGTCTTAGAAATATTACTACGTGTGTTACATAGACTTACGTAATGTGGGTGTTTTGGTTATTACACTCATAACATTTAGAGAAACGATTGTTAAACTCATTTTGTAGCATGGTATCAAATATTTAAATTCTGGCTACCCATAAAACCTTTCAAACACAAAAGTAGGAAATACTGTTAAGACGTTCTGGCGCTTACGTAAATATCATGCCGTAAAAATGGTTTTGTACCTTCGAATTCAGTCTTTGACCTCATTCATAATGCATGACCTAACAAGTCCGAACACCATAAACTACATAAACATTTTACGAATTTAGGAGTCACGAAGAACTGAAGGAACTTTGGTACTTAAAAATGTAAGTCGATTTATGCCGAAACTTAGGGTTACCTTTTATGTTGGTCTTTTGAACCTATTGAAAAGAGGTTTTCGTCTATATAACGAGGAAACGTTTCGAAGTATTAACTTATGAATTATTTATTGTAAGTTCATAATTATTAATATAATATTACATTTTGTTAAATAAAAAAAAAAATATTCATATCTATAAAATTGATGTCATATTTCGATAATTTTAATAATAGCGTCGTAATATTACTACAACGTGTGTAATATTAGACTGACAGGAACATCAAAAAGTATTTACTTCTTTGAAAGTTTTAACTCCACAAAACCAGCTCAATTTTTCCACGTTGTGTTGGAATAACAAGTAGAAGAATAACTTTGAAAGGTAAAAAAGGTACCTACTTCCTATAATTGCAATATACCAACGGGATATAATAAACGAATATTTCTTATTTTATTATTAGAAATATATGTATATTCATTATTTTTTTTTTATTACAAAGTATATTTTTCTTTTATGAAGTTGTGAGAAAGTCTGCTAACTTTCTGTATATCATTTTCTATGCGCAAGGGTCTTTGTCTGAATTTTTAAAATAAAATCAACAAGATCGTAAAGAGGATTTGATTAGAAACGCTCGATAGTCAATACAACATATGAATATTAAAAAATATTATTTACTACACTTATATAAAAAGAAATCACATAAGGGAAAAGGAAAAAGGAAATTGTGTCATATAATATTCATTTCCGTTTTAGCAAAAGTGAACTCCAATTTTAGGAATGTTACCATTTCTTAAACAGGATACGAATTCTACAAAACGTTTAATCAAAATTTTTAAGACAATGATTATGTTAAATATTGGATAATCAATTCAAAAAGAGTTGTATGTACACTATCGTCAATTAAGATTTATCTGTAGAATAAAAATAATATTTACTATTATATATTATTACTAAATTATGATTTACGCATTCAACTTAAAATCGAAATAATTTGTATTCGAAAAATAAGAAAACCCTTAAATAAAGTAAAAGGAAAAAACTTGATTGATTTCGTTTATCTGCGATATAAAATCGTGTTTGTCGTTATCTTAAAATAGAATGAATTTCTTGAGTCTTCGACGAGCTTATCTGCGAAGCTAACGAGTGTAATTGCCTTAAACATTCAGAGCTGCACTTCTCGAGACTTATTTTTTGCTTCTAATTGGTAAAAGGCGTCAAGAGATAAAAGAATAGATAAATACTCGTATATTATACATGTTTCGGATTTTCTTGGTCTTTTTATATAATGTACGCTATATACATCTTTAATATTTCATTTTGGGTTTATTTTCTATTAGAGTCTATGACACAGAATTTTATTATCTTGTAGGAAAATATCTATAAATAATAATAAGCTTTAAGCCATACGCCATAAGATTAAATAAATAAATATAGAATGAAAAATTATTCGCTAAGCCCAAGGTTAAATATAAATATATAAATAATAATAATAATAAATATTAATATATAAATAATTTAACATGCAAATAATTAAAAACAGGTAAAATATGTTTTTCATTAAATATCTGTTTCAGTTACCTACAAACCGGTTTGTACAATTTACAGTTTAATATTTTTTAGAAAAAAGGCAGATAAACTTAATTAATACAATAAACTATAATATTTATCCTCAAAATCCAGGGTTCATGAAAGTACACAATTACCAAATTATTTATGAAACGAAATCAAGGACACCTGATTACGTTACTGTAAGCCTCGACTAACTTTTTTTATGAGACCTCTATTTTATATCAAAATGCCTTTTTATGAATAATAAGTTTTTGAATATTAGCGGCATATTATTATTTTTTTTAATAAATTTAGCATTAAAAATTGTTTACTTAGGCACGACAATAGGAAGATAAGTACTATATAAATGATACATGCTTGATTCATCGAAGTGGTAAGCGACACGGTAGCTCAAATGGCAGAGTGGTGGGACCGTTTCTGAGAGGTCACAGGTTCAAGTCTTGCACGTGTCGTTCAATTTTCATTTTATGTTTTAAAAAGGGATTTAGGCGGCTAAACATGATTTCTTTTGTTAGAAAGTATATTCATGTTACATAAAGAACTTTTTAAAATTCTTTGAAATAGTTATTTAAGTTATTAATATTTATATTATGAAGTCACTTGTTGTTCTAGTTACCAGATTAGCATTTTTATGATGGCACGTGCACTGAATAATTTGTATATATAAAATTTAAACTGAAGAATTCTTTTAACATTTATTGTAAGGCTTACAGAAAGCCCTACCAGTAATAATATAGAAATACGAATGATAAAGAGAAAGAATAATTAGTAGTGTAAAGTCATCATGTTCATTATCAATTAATTTACTATAAAATAAAACATGGTAACTTGTAATATAATAGGATTCATTCAAAAGTCAAATCTAAGCACGGATTCATTGCGCTCGCCGCAAACACTACACTGAGAAATGAATTGTATTATTCCCTTTGATTTCTATTTTCGGTAACATTGCGACAGAGTTTTCATTAACTGATTAAATTGCTTTCCTGAAATATAAATTGTCTCCTCTTTTGAAGAGAACATTCTAAAATATATCCAATTTTACCATGTTGCTCTTAAATTAATACTACCTTTTTAAAGCAAGGAATTTGAACGTGTATGTTTTGCTTTGATTAAACATAAAAAAGAAAACCAATAGCCCTATGGCAACCCAACAATAACCAACCTTAGACGTGCTTAATATCTGGTGGTATATCTTAAATTGAGTGTTTTAAAAAAAAAGTTATGAAGAACAGAATTTTCGATACGTTTTAGGATTTGGATTACTTGATGACGTCAGCAAGAAAATGTTCACTTGAATTTGTCACGTCACACGAGTCGTCTTTATTACAATATTTTAAAATTTAAATACTTGGTACAACTTTTCAATAAAATGTGTACTTCGTTTATGTTATATTAAAAGTCAAACATGAAAATACTATAATATTTTGATTTCAGACATGGATTTTATAATGAGTAATGGTGTATTTGGATTTTGTTACGGTAGTAAATTAAGTTTTAATGTATAGTGGAAGTCGCAATCGTTTATTATAAAAAAATACAAAATTATTATTTATATCTAACATAAGCTTAAAAAATACTATGACATACATACGAGTTCGCATGTCAGTAACGATACGAAAAATAAACACACAGCAGTCAATACAACGAATATGCCCTGCAGGAAAAATGAATTTCGGAAATACATTTATTTCTTTGTATATAACTTTTAATCAAATAATAAAAGCTTTTACTGAAATACGCGTGTTTATCTTTACTACGTCCTAAAATTATTTTGAGTTTGCTTTTTAATTGTTTATTTTTACTTAAATCTTTCGTTTTGTGATATTTTACGTATAATGTTTAATAATGACGTCATACACAATACGTAACACATAGTCAAATACAAAGAATACGACGACTAATAAGACTTTTATGAATTTTACTCATAAAGAAGACATTCTAAAAACCTCTCCCGTTTGCGGCTCTAAAAAGCCTTAAAGTTACGTCATATATATATAACCTACCTTTCCTTCCGAAGTTCGCTGTTTCTCTTGCGGAAGTTCGCAACGAGCAGTTGTAGTTCTGAAGAGTGTCGCTCGTACAACTGCGACAGCTGCGTCGTGAAATCGGCGACTGGAACAAAAAATATCAATATGTATTACTTTTGTATCTTTATCCACAAATAGTTATACATCAATACAATTCAGAAGTTATATTAAATGCTGGGCAGAAGAGATCCAACTAATGGAACCATGGCTTAGTTCTTATAACTTTTTATTTGTTTGGATATTATTAAATATATAATTTAGTTTAACATAAGCTGCTTTTAGTTACTATGTACACTTTTATATATACAATTTTAGACTAGATTTTAAAATATATTTATATGTTTTTGGAACACTCATTAAGAATTGTATCTTCTTTTGTTTTCGCTATAAATGTGTTCCACGGTAATCTTATTTCATTCCTGAGCTACAGAGAATTATTTATAACAGCAAAATGAGTACGTATTGTTAGAAATTCACAAAGATGTCGCTTGGGTTTGAATAATAATCACATTTTGGTTTGCAAACAAAATTTGTATAAGTAGGTATATAAAATTTAAAAGTATATTTGTAAGACATTATGTAAAACAAGGAAAAATGTTAAGATGAAAATTTGAGCAGAATGAGAGGTTCATTACATATTCGTTGAAGCGTCGGAGCCTCATTAACAATTTTATACTAAAACTTCTGCGACGTAAAATTGTACAGATCCTTAATTAGTCACTAACCTATATACGATAATTATATGGTGTTTCTTATTATATTTTTTAATATTATATAATGCATTTAATTAAGATTTGTCAACATAGTTTAAAAACCTTGTATTAAATATTTTTCAAAAATTTCGTTCTAACTTTAAAAGCCATTATGGTTCATAACCGATATAATTATTTAACGTTCACAAATTTAAGATGCAGAATTAATAATTCTTTATTGAGCAACAATATTATAAAAAGATAGTTAAAGTAACATATGTCAACATGTAACTAAAACTAAATCTAATATTAATAATATATTGCTGATTAAAAACTGCTAAAACATTTGTCTTACTTTTCACGGTTATATTTTTATTCTTAATAATAGTACTTGTTGAGGTTGACCTTAATGCTGTAAAATTTTAAAATAATTAACTTATAAATTCAACTTCTCGCACGTACATATTCCTCCTAGCAACTTTGTTCATAACACTGGTTTTACAGCGCTAGACTATTATTATTACAGTTAAGTAAATGTTGTGAGTTCAGTTGTAGTTAATTAAGCTTAACATTCAAGTTCGTTTAACTTAAAATTAATAGAAACTCAGCTGAAACTATTCTTACGTAGTTAGTTTGGTGTTCTCGGATAGAAGACTTTAACGACTTTATTCAAACATTTCATAAAAATATACCTATGTTTTAAACTCATTTTATTTTTAGAAAGTTAAATGAGTTTTAGAACTTTTATCAGTCTGTGTGTTTATTTAACCTAATTTATTAATTGACATGACAATTTAGTTGAAGTTTTAAATATTATGAAATTATTCCTAAATGTTTAATAAGTTAAGTAATAGAAATAAATTGATTTTTTTTTAAAGTAATCTCCCGTCTGTCAATTAATTGACAACTGAGTTATTTAAACAAGTAACATTTTGTCATAATGACAAAATAAGTTATAGAAGAAAAAACAGAAGAAACTAATTATTCCAGGATGCTTTTGTAAAGATAATATTTTGATTTTTTTTTTGCAAATTTGCAAAATGTAGATGATTGGTTCAAATAACTGATTTACTTTATTCAGCAACCAGTAGGTATTAATTGGTTGCTTTAGTATATGACGAAAAGTTTTTCGCTTCATTAAAAAGATAGTTACTTTCTATGAATCCCTTAATTATCTTTACAAAACTTTACAGCTTTGGACGGATTTAAAAAATGATTTAGACGTTTATGTTAAAGCTATTAAAGTTAGCCAAAGTGAAAATTAAAACATTGCGTAAATTTGTGCCGTTCAAACGGCATTATTTTGCAAGCGCTTTGCGTGACGCCAAATGACATGTCCAGTAAATGTTTACTCTAAACTTTTTAGTTACTTTATACATATTTTAAGTTTTCATTGCTATACGAATTATGGACTTGTAAGATGGCAAAGCCATCTTACAAGAATTATATAGTTCCGGAGTGCAAAAATATTATTAGAAAATCCACCCGATAAACTGTTTTTTTTGTATTCCAAGAGATGCGAGAATACAGTAACAATGATGTATGTTAATTAAAAGGGATAATATATGTCCTCAGTCGTGTTTATATTGTTGTGAAGATCAATTTCACGAAAGTAAAAAAAAGGAAGTAAAGTATAGTTTATTTATATATTTATACAGCTTAGTGTAAATTAGTAATAAGTAAGTTTAGCATTAGCTGTTAAACGGTAAAAAATCTAGTTTAAAATTAACTTAACTTAGTTTACAAAAGTTCAGTATAAATTTCTATAAAAACCTTCTATTTTTTTTTACGAAATTTTTATGGTTGTTGATTTATTTCAGGTTAAGGAAGATACAGCAAATTGTATTGAATATAGTATAACAAATTAGCAAGGAGAAAAATGTAATCTAAGTTTGAAGAAAGGAGTTGTGCCTTATATATTTTGTGCCAAAACCATCAACTGAAAGAATGAGTCAAAAGGCAAAGAATAACACCGGTTAATGAAGCCCTTTTAGAGTAAGCTATCAAAAGTAGTAATGTTTATATAAATGTTGAACCTTCACAAAGAAGCGATTAATAAGTAAGTCCTAGTACTTCTCCTATTGAATGTGATGATCATAAGGCAGAACCTTGCTTTTAGCATATTTAAGATAAATCACCCAGTGACTAAACTGTGCAAGTCAATATTAAACCGAAGTATAGAAGTAAAGGTGTCAATGTAAATATACCTGCTGAAAAACAAAATGTAGCATTGTCACCATTTCCTCATTCAACACACAATATTGGTACTTTACCAGTAAAACTACGTTTTAAAATAAAATTGTTTACTGAAAACACAGCTGACAGTATTTCTACAGCATCTTATCCTCTTATATGTGCTGATTTTCAACCAAGTTATTTATCTTAGTCAAGTAAAGTGGAAAATTATTCAGAGGAAGAAAAACTTTCAAAATGTAATGTGTAGTAGCATGCTGACTACCATTGAAAAAGAGGCAAAAATGTTTTTAGGATTACCTTAACATTACCTAAACCTTAATAAAAAAAAAATTGTGTGTGTGTATTAGTGTACACATGTAAGAAGTAAAACTTCTTTATGACATCATTTCATGGTTTCTGCTGTTTCGAGTTGTTGTTTGTTCTAGGTATAGCAAAACAGACCTTGTAAAGATTAGGACCCAAATGCTCCATTTCTCAGCCAAAACTCGTATTTCTTTTCATTCTTACTTCTTCTAAATTGTGTTTTGTAATCCACATACTTGTCATTTTGATTATTTAGTATTTCCATAGCAACATGGTGTAGAAGAGACGAAGCTATACGAAAAAAGCTGGCGCGTAACGGAAAAATGTGACGCGTAACGAAAAAATGTTACACAAAATATTAAATTAAATTAAATTAAATTAAATTAAATTAAATTAAATTAAATTAAATTAAATTAAATTAAATTAAATTAAATTAAATTAAATTAAATTAAATTAAATTAAATTAAATTAAATTAAATTAAATTAAATTAAATTAAATTAAATTAAATTAAATTAAATTAAATTAAATTAAATTAAATTAAATTAAATTAAATTAAATTAAATTAAATTAAATTAAATTAAATTAAATTAAATTAAATTAAATTAAATTAAATTAAATTAAATTAAATTAAATTAAATTAAATTAAATTAAATTAAATTAAATTAAATTAAATTAAATTAAATTAAATTAAATTAAATTAAATTAAATTAAATTAAATTAAATTAAATTAAATTAAATTAAATTAAATTAAATTAAATTAAATTAAATTAAATTAAATTAAATTAAATTAAATTAAATTAAATTAAATTAAATTAAATTAAATTAAATTAAATTAAATTAAATTAAATTAAATTAAATTAAATTAAATTAAATTAAATTAAATTAAATTAAATTAAATTAAATTAAATTAAATTAAATTAAATTAAATTAAATTAAATTAAATTAAATTAAATTAAATTAAATTAAATTAAATTAAATTAAATTAAATTAAATTAAATTAAATTAAATTAAATTAAATTAAATTAAATTAAATTAAATTAAATTAAATTAAATTAAATTAATTAAACGTTTCAAATAATATTTTATGGGGTTAAATAACTAGTAAATAAAAAAAAATATTAGAATAAACTAACAATACTACTAATTACAATACAATACTAATACTAATTCGTGAAAAAAATATTTAAGATCATTTTAAATTTTATACATATTCCCTATTGTAACACTAAGTGCTCTAACGCCAAATGTAAGCTTTGAGTCTAGTTTCTGTTTACATATCGCATAGTTTTCCGAAAACTATCAAAAGTTGATGTTAGTAATTTAGATGTAGTAAGATGTTGTGAACAAGCACTGTGCCACATCTCCTATGCTTTGTACAAGCGAGTCGAGAGTTAAATAATTGACAAAGTGATATATCTATAAAAGATAAAGCACTATTTGAATCGTCTAAACAAATACTTCTACGAAACTGATAAAATGTTGAATAAAACAGAATGAAATAATAAATTTTATATAACATCAAACTATACAGATCAGCAGCGAGTTGTTGAATAATACAGCTTTCTTTTGTAATCTTACAAATCACTTAATATAACAATATTTCTTATGCTCCTGGAAATTGTCATTTTTAAGTTTCTTTTTATCATAGTTTCTTTATTTTACGTGTGTATATTTCCATTGCTTAAAACACAGATAATAGAAAACTTCAGCAATAGAAAGTAAGGAACCACCAAAACAAAGCCCAAAACAATTTCCCATAGCGACTACTAAGTCTAGCGTCGTACGAGCTACTTGCCGAGTGACTATTTCAAATGGCCTATTACTCAGAATAAATTTTATAGTACCAGCTTTTAGTTCTTTTTCTTTAGACTCAGTATTCTTCCTGGCAACGATATTATAGTCGGGTTCTACACAAGACGACAGACAATTGCAATTCAAACCAGTCTCATTTGCGCCTGGTACTTTAAGTTTCTTTAATTTTTCGTAGTGCTTTGAAAGACACTTCAATCCTTCTAAGTTACAATATCGGTCTTTGTACTCAATGGGTGATAAATGAGAAGTGCAATTGCACAATTCTATTTGTGCTTCTATTCGACAATGTATGATACATATTGAGTAACTGTAGCGTTTGTAGCCCCTGAAATTTATGGGTAATTCATTGGGGAATCTGCATTGACGGACTTCAGGGTCAGTTAAAAAAACCTCAGGTTCATTATTGACATCTACAACTGAAAATAGTATTGAACCACTAGTTTTATATGGTATTGTAAGTCGGCGATCATTTTCTATATTCCAATATGGCACATCCTCATGGGAATGTAGAAATGCCTCATAGCTTTCTGATAAAGCTAATTCTAGGGTTCCTAATTTGCGGCGGTTGGAAGTTGCAACGTAGTACGGAGGATATTTTGTATCAATATGATTGTTATTCATCGAATAACAGCGCCCGTATTCTGTTTGGATGGGCTTAAAATGTTGACAACAGTTCATAGGCTTATCGTCCCATTTACAGTTGATAAACAGATCTTTACAATTAGAGTGAAATAAAGCACTAAAGTTGACAAAATCTATATTTATAGAGTGGTAGTCAAGTTCGTATTTACAGCTTTGGCATTCACCCTTAAAAAATGCTATATCTATAGCAGGGATTACCATTTCATGTGCATTTTGTTGGTTCATCTTCTGGAGAGTGTAAAGTATCTTGTTGGTATTAGGGGTTTCACAAATTGTAATAGATGGGAAGGTTGTATTCCAGTCGAGATAATCAGTTCGAGTTGTAAACCGTATTGTATCCTCTTGGTAGCTTGAAATGTACTTGTATATTGAAGCGACTGCAGCAATCCACACGTTAACATAAATGAGAAAATATATGAATCTGTAAATCAAATGAACGTCTTTTCGAACCAAAAAGATGGGACCGTGAACCGAAAGATTCTGACATGTAAATTTAAGACGAGGATAAAGTAATTTCAATTTTGAATTTACGGAATTCATTTTGGTCTTTCCCGATTGATATTTGTTACCAAAATGATCTTTGTCACCTCACGTCTAATTGACGCATTAGATTGATGGATTTTAGGTAATGGATGCAATTACAAACAACCATGACTTATGAAAAGGACTTATTTTTGATAGAAAAGTTTGATAAAGGTTTTAGTTTTGGCAATTTTCATAATGGTACGGGCATTATACTTAATAGCTTTAACAAAATCAATGATGTGTGGTTTCGTTGCTAGTTCTTTTGTTAAAGATCAGTCGTCTAACATAAAACAGGTGTCAGCCTTCCATATATAAGAAGGGACTTTCTTATATATATTGAAAAAAAAACCTACGAATACGAAGAAGGTAAAAACATTTTGACTACTTTATAAACTTTCTGAAAACAATACTATTGTTATATAATCGAAATAACATATAAAATATTGTATGAGAGTCAACAACATGAAGCAGGAGTATTTATATATTAATATGAAACTTAATACATGAATAAATAGCACTTGGATTAGTTATGTCTATAAGTAATCTTATCAGTTTGATACTATAGATGTTAGAAAAATGCTCTTAGGAGTAAATCATAGTATAATAATATAATAAAGAATAATTTATAGCAACATAGTTCTTTCAAATAAAAGTAAAGGGTCCTTCTTATAATGGGTCTTTATATGGGTCCGGCAATCTGATATACACTGGTAGTATGTTTAGCTTTATGCTGTCATATATCTTAGAAGCTTAGCTATTATAGGCCATATGTGTTTATTCTGACATTAATATTGAGATGCTAACAGCAACTGAAACTTATGGTCAACAAGATAAATGAACATACAAACATAAAAAAATATCGATTAAAAAAAATACGAAATGCATTAAGGATTAAGTTTGTAGCTCCGAATATAAATTTATTACATTATTATCCTAATAAAAATATAAATGTCGGCTCATAAAAACCATTGAAAAAAATAAAATAACAAAATCAAGACATTATTCAGCAAATAAATTTAATTTTCGTTGTTCCCAAGTTGTAGTATTTCATTACATAATACTGGCAGATATTTTTTCTTATCTCACGAGATGTTGCAATGTGATGTAAGTAGTGTGTGTTATAAGTTTGACCTGTCGATCTGTGTATCTGTGTATCTGTCTGTGGGAAATTTGCGGCCAAACGCGTGGACGGATTTGAATGCGGTTTTTTTAATCGAAAGCTATGCTCGTCAAGATGGTTCTTATTCATGTTTGATTGAAAAAGAAATAGTTGTCTCCAAGATATTGACGTATTATCCGTGCGGAGGAGAGGTTCTTATGCAATAATTAGCTGTTCCGAGCGGCTTCACCCGCGCTACATAGGAAAAAAAGCCTCGTTATGCAGGCCAAAAAGTTTTTACACTTACTAACTCAGATAAAGTACTTTATAAGGGATAGCTGTTGCCCGTGACTGCGTCTACGTAGACTGTAAAAATATATTTATATGGTTTACGATCGTAGTCATAAAGAATCACGGGCAACAGCTAGTGATAATAAAAATCCCTTCATCATAGTGTTATTAGTGATTGTAAATAATTTTAACTCTAAATGTTTATATTTATTATTGAAGTGAAACTTCTTTAGAATCGTTGTGATTTCAAACCTGATGCAACGGAAAAAACGACAGGTAAGAGACACAAATACAAAAATGTGTAGAATGAAGCCGGTAAAGAATGAGACAGAAATATACACACTATTTTTTATTCCTGCTTAGTGACGTAGACGTGACGTAAATGAACGAATGATTTTCTATTCCTGCAATAGGAGGAAAAGAGACATCACTTTTATTTCGTATAGCTTCATCTCTTTTACACTATGTTGCTATGGTAATAATAAATAATTTAAATGACAGGAATGTGGATTTTAAAACAAACAAACCAAAAATAAAATTATCGGATTAGAGTTTTATAATTAAATAATGAATTGTGATTATATACTGGACAATACGATTTTATGGACTTGCTATTGAAACTAATAAATAAATTAAGATTATAACATGAAGAAGAAATTATGAAATATAATTTATAATATTTTTAAAATACATTGATTGTCTGAAATAGAAGAAGTAAGAATGAAAAGAAATAAGAGTTTTTGCTGAGCAATGGAGCATTGGGGTCCTGATCTTTACAAGGTCTGTTTTGCTATACCTAGGACGAACAAAAACTCGAAACAGCAGAAACAATTATGAAGAATAATTGTATTTGTGATATAGTGACGATCCAACATGTTAAGAAGTCTAAAGTTATTATTTTTAAAGTGAATTGTGTACATTTTTCTTTTTTTTTTATGGTACTTATGTGTTTCTTTTATAAGAATATTATACGTCAGAAACAGTCGATTTACTTCTTACGTTTTAATTAATTAATATTAACGAAAATTATGACGTTTTTCTGTTACGCGCCATCTTTATTTTTAAGTCACATTTTTCCGTTACGCGCCATATTTGAAATGAAACTTTTTTATCGACGGATGGGAGAAATTTTATAGCAATGTCAAAAAATTGTAACGTTTTTCTGTTACGCGCCATCTTTATTTTTGCTTAAACTTTATCTAATTTAACTTAATTAGCCATTCCTGTAAAGTTGTAATTAGTGAATCATTTTTCAAAAAATTATGTCATAAAGAAGTTTCACTTCTTATATGTGTACACTAATACACACACACATATTTTTTTATTCGTATATATGAAACCTATTTATCTACCTATCCATATGAAAAAGTCTTGAATCATGTTACTTAATACATTTATAATTACTACATTGTCGAAACTTTCACGTGGATCCTTATTTTATTAAATATAATTTATATATTTATCATATTAAAAATAACCTTTGTACATCATAATGTAGGATTCTGATGCTAAAAGATCTTTTTTAAAATCGGCCCCGTAGTTTCGGAGCCTATTCAATTCAAACAAACAAACAAATCTTTCCTCTTTATAATATTAGGATAGCTTAATAGAAATACTTAAACAATTAAAAATTTTGAATGTCTGTAGGTTCATCTAGTACAATTCAGAAACCAGTAACATAACATTAAGCAGAAAAAAAAATAAAAATTAAAAAACCCCCGGTACAAAAAACCTCTAAAAAGAATAAAAATAATAGTCCCCCGACGCGACGCAACGAATTCAATAAGTACATAATAGTATTATTTTTTTTATTCTTTTTAGAGCTTTTTTGTATCGAGGGATTTTAATATTTTTATTTATTTTTTTATAATTTTTAGTAACAAATTATGTATAATCAAGGAAAATTAATTATTTTTGAACCAAATGATAGACACATGTCATTGTTTTAATTACATTCTGTAATATTTATTTATTTTTGCCTCACTAGTATTTATACGTAATGTTTTATTTATTTTCTTTGTTTACTTTGACAATTTGTAACTTCTTAACAAACTTTGAACTTTTCGTTCGTGATCAATTGAATTTATTCATGTTACAACGAAGCAAAGAGACAAATCTAATTGACCAATTAGAATTTTCGCATTCACAATCTTTCGGCTCAGTCGTTAAAAACTGTATTGCAAATAACTGTTTTATTTCTAACCTTAATTATGTTAAATACAATAGATACATTTATTTTATAGACATTAATAAATACATGTATAGTGAAGTAGTTATTTTAAATACAAATCTAGTAATTTGAGCATCACTTTTTATAAAATAATTTGTGTAAATATTTGCATTTTAATACAATTTCTGTGTGTGTTTAATATTTAAGGGCAACTACTCTTATTTCATACAAGTTTAATGTTCATAACAAAATTAAGAAACAAAAAAAGGGTGGACTTAATTTACTTTAGTATCGAAGAAATAAAATGAAAGATTCTTAGTGATAAGGCACAAAAAACCAAACAACAAAGACATAAATCTTTAACATACAATAGTTGAAGAATTTTTAAAATTACTAGTCTAGGTGAAAAAAACAGATAAGAAAAAAAAATATTAGGTGTCGACTGACTACTCATTCTCGTACTTGTACGTCTCCAACAAATGTAATATTTTAAAAAATTCTAAGTTTATTTCTAAGAACTAAAAGAAGTTTTAAATACAAAGGTAAAGTGATTGATATTTTATACTGTTACTAGCAGACTCGGCCACGCGTTGCTGTGGTTGCTAAGGTTTTGGATATACCTATTACATTGTAGTAAACTATTTAAGAAGTCACGGTATTTGAAAAAATAAAATTAAAAAAACCCCCGACCGCTAAGTAAAGGAAAAAATTTAAAATGCAAGTAAATTCATCAAGGCCAATAACGAAATAACAATATTTTGATATAAAATAATATTGTGACTTAAAATTAAGATGTAAGTTATCCTATGTTTCAAGTTGGATCAAACTACACACGGTGTGCAAATTTGATTAAAATCGGTTAAGTAGTTTAGGAGTCCATCGCGGACAAACAACGTGACACGTAATTTATATATATTAAGATGAAATATAACTGTAGGTATAATTTTTATTTTTTTAAAACGATTAATATACACAACTTAGAATACGTGTTATTTTTATATCATAATCAAATATTTTTTGGTTTTCATAGAAAGATATGGAACAAGTAATTCGTTGACAATTGTCAATAAAACTATTTGATTTAAACAAATCTAAAGTAAAATAAACATTTAAAGTTATTAGAATGTTTAAAGTAGGTTAGTGATAAATTTAACCAATCTGTTTTAAAAATGCAATGGCCCGGAGTTATTGATTTCTTCTTCTCTAAGTTTAGGTACAATCATTTTAAATTCTATTGATCTGTTATTTTAGGTGGAAGAGCATAGTTGTAGTCACCGAACTGAACCTCATATACAGAATAGCTTGACTGAAGTAGTACCCTCTCTTACAAAAGGTCGCTATTATTTTATATTATTATTTTATCTCATTTCCTACGGACCGATTTTGATCAAACTTTGTACACATATCAAGGACTGAAATTCTATTAATCAGGATAATGAGATTATCTCATTATCCTGATTAGGATCTCCAGGATTATTAATTATCTTTTGTTTCATTTCCCACGGACCGATTTTGTTCAAACTATGTACACATATCAAGGACCGATACTAAATTAATAATTCGATGAGATTATCTCATAATCCTGATTAGACTCTCCAGGATTAATAATTATACTATAGATCTTTTTTGCATGGGAGTGAGAGAGACAAAATATGTTCTCGGTCAGCGCCATGCGTTAAGTTTTGAAACCAACTCTCCGATTCTTAGCACTCACATGGTACAATTATTAGATAGTTACAACTCTTTTCGCTCTAGTCGACCCTACCGCTTTTGTTGGTATGACTTTACTTTTTACTTTATTACTTTGTATCTGTATTTTTGATAAGGTATTCTTTTTGTTATAATTATAAAATTTTTCTTTTTAGGTATATTTCTAATTATTTTTTCAAGCATTTAAATTAATACCTACTCATTGAAACTCGTCACTTAAAATAATAAATATAAACATTCGCTGACTAACATTTTAATATAGTCGCTTTTGTGATTATATTCCAATAATAAATAAAATAATACTATTCCGAAAAAAAAATATTGCTAAAAACATATTTGAATTTGAAAAAAAATGCCTTTGAAATCTATTACATTGCTATGTATTACTTTCAAAGTAGATTTTTTTAGATCTATTATATATTTGAAAAACATATGAGATATATATCGAATTTGATAAGAAATTCGAAAAATATCTCAATAAAAAAAAATGATATTTTATGTTTGTAAGGAATTTGTTACATTTTCCAAAAAATATGTAAAATATAACTTTTCGAAAAAAAAAATCTGAGACAATTAGTAATCATAAATTTGCTATTTTAATTATTTAACAAATCAATATATTATTACTTTTAATTTAAAATTCAATATATTTTTTTAGTTCTATTAGACGTATTTCAAATTTGTTACGAAAGTAAAAAAGAGGAAATATGAAATATATTTTTCAATAAAATTATAAATAATTAATTTTCGTAAAAAAAAACCCAATTGTTAAACAATAATCTGCTGTTTCAATTATTTAATAAAATGATAAATATAAGATTATTCATATAATATATTTTTTTGGTTCTATTATGTTATCTAAAAAAATATGAGAAATATGTCGAATTTGATACAGAAGTATAAAATAAACATACTTTAAAAAAACTAAACAACGCGCATTAAAAATGAATCGAATTAAAAATTATAAAAATATTCGTAATATGAGAATGAGTAATGGGCAAAATATAATAAAATTATTGTGAAAAAAGGGTGGTTCGCTTTTTTGGTCGAGTGGTTAGCGCTCGGCTCGGTTTTGATTCCCGACAGAGACAGACATATATATGACGAGCATAGATGTCTGTATTTCTGGGTTTGGTCGTTATTTATTTTGTTTCTTTTTCTTTTTTTGTTTCTTTTTATTTTAATTTTGTTTCTTTTTCTTTTTTTTTTTTTTTTTTTTTTCTTTTTTTTTCTCTTTTTCTTTTTTTTTCTCTTTTTTTTTTTTTTTTTTTTTTTTTTTATATATTTTTTTTTTATATTTTTTTTATATTTTCCCTTTTATATTTTCCCTTTTTAAATTTTCCTTTTTTTACTAAATATTATATAAATGTAAGTTAAAGGCATTGGCCTGCATTTATCCAGTAAATGTCCGTTCAACCATGTCGTGGCGACTTGTAAATAAAACAGCACTTAGATTTAAGCTAGACTAAGTTAGTATAAACTTTATTTGGTGTATGTTTTGTAAGTTGTCCTTAATAAATAAATAAATAAATAAATAAATATTTATAATGAGTATTTCTATGTATTTGTATCGTTGTCTAACACCCTTAATACAAGCAAATAAAATTATTTGCTTATTCAGGGGTTAGATCAATGTGTATAATTTGACGAGTTATATTATATTTTATTATATTGTTCTTAAAGTCATTGTGGTGATTAAATATTTTTAAAATGTATTTTAAAATAAAATTTACTCTATTTTTAGACATGAATATAATTAATAATTTCGGGGCAATAGCTTCTTCATGATTTACGGACATTAACGTTTAGGTACGGTATACTTTCTTAGACCGCAAACGTGCTTAATTCGTGTTATTCTCACTCAAAGAATCTGTTAAAAAATATGAATTCTGGTGATCTTAACAAGGATAATGAATTATTCTTACCTAATTATTGTACTGCTTACAATTTTTGAATGTTCCATTAGGATCAGGCCACCTAAAGTAAGTCAAAATCGAGTTCGAAAATGAAACTACAGATAGATGTGGCACAAAATGCCCCCCGCTTTTTTCCACACTAATTATATTATATTTTACCCATTATTCCTCCTCATATTACAAATTATTTTTTAATTTCTAGTTCGATTTATTTTTAAACTGTGTTTTTTAGTTTTTTTAAACTATATTTATTTTTCTTCTTTTTTTATACAAACTAAGTTAATGCTTGACCTCATTCCACCTGATGGAAAGTGGAACTGTAGTCATAGATGGTAATGCGTATTAAACTCGCAAACGATTCACTCTTTTCCTAAAAACATCCACATTGTAATCAGACGGAAACATACTTATAATATACCTACATAGTTTATAATATTTTTTTTTTCCAATATCCTGATATCCTTTCCTTGCCTATTCTTTAAGTACCAACGTATTTGTTTTTTTTTTATTTTGCAAATACCTTGAACTATGGTATCACTAATACACAGGTAGACCATTAGGTAACTATCCACCAAAATTGTGTTAGAATCTTGGATTAACAAAATTATTGAGTTATCTTGATGAATTTATGAGTACTTTTAAACCATTAACATAAACAGCATTCAGGTCAAATATATTTTACTGGTACATTATAACGTAGTACTAAAAATAACCAAAATATATCGCATATTTCCAAAGGTGATCTTTTTATGTCAGTTTCAATTTTGCAGAGTGGCTTCGTGGAAGGATATAATTATAACGGTATATTTGATATACGAAATTGAAAATTTCATCATCTAATTCAAACGTGGAGATCGTCCATTTATTGCTAAGTTTAGGAACAGTGAAAATAATTTTATCAATCAAATTTTTCTCTATCAAATGATTCTAATATTAATAAAATTATAATTATATTGCACTAGTAAATGAACAAACATTTTACATTAAAATAATAATATAATTTGATTTACAGATTCAACCTTTTAAATATTTAAATGTTGAGAATGATTACTGTGCGCTAAATAATTTATAAGCAATATTTGAATATTAATATTAGAATATTATTAATTCAAATATTCTAAACTGTTGTTGCATATCAAATGACTTTAACTGAAATGTTGATTTAATTTATCAAAACTGTTTTTTATTGAAGGTAGAACTAATATTTTTTTTATTTGTAGTTTATTAAAAAAGTATTTTTAATGTAACATAAATGTTAATTGATGTTAAGCATATTAGAATACATTAGATTTCCTAAATATAATTTCTGGTTTTAATATTCTATATATAGACCTCACAACAACGAAGAAGATATAAAGGTATTAGTGACATTTATATTTTATATCTTTGTCTTGAAATGTTATATGTTTTCAATTATCTAAGAAAAGCTTTGGTTATAATTAGTGTTCCAAAATGAGCGTACAATATTACAATATTCTTAACTAAAAAGTCAAACCTAAGAAATTCGTATTATATATTAAAGAACAAAAACATTCGAAAATTATAACTAGACAACAAGAAATAACATAATTAAATGAAATAAAAAGAAAGTAAAAGCTATTTTATTTAATTATTTCTTGGTTTTCTTTCATAACAAAAAGTAACAAGTGTCTTCTTTTGATTTTTTGATACATGATTTCTTTATGAAAAAGGAAAGAACAAGAGATTCATTAATTCTTTCATAATGTTTTAATATTCTCATGAGTGCACACTGATTCATGTGTATCTTATCAAAAACAGAATAAACAAAAATAGATTATACCGATTTCACAATCGTGTTTGGTTGGTCGATGTTCATGTTCATATATTTTTATACCAAATATGGTTATTCAAATTATCTTCAAGTGTCTATATCTTTTAATGTAGGTACATCAAACATTGTTATGTTATCGCACTAATATTATATAAATAAATTAGTTGTGCCTGCGACTTCGTGCGCGTAGTTTTCGATTTTGATAAAACGTACCCTTTGTACCTACCAATGTATGAAAAACTATAAACCTTCAAATTGGTAAACAGCAATGGTACAACAATAAGAGATTATTAACTTCTTTATTTGTTACCTGATTGTTAAAAAAAAACAAAATATAAAGTGAATCCCATGACAATATAATCCCGAAAACTGCATCCAAATCGATTAATCCGTTTCTGAGATTAGCGTGCACAAACATACAGACATACAGACGAACAGACAAAATGAAAAAACATTGTCTTGCGTTCTCTTTCTTATATAAAGGTCCCCCTGTATGTATGTTTTCATGTTGTGTGCTGAACTAGCAGACCAACAGATAAACAGACAAAGATTCAAAAAATGCTGAAAATGGATTCTGATGTTTATCACTTCACATCCTGATATATTTTTTTAAATATTTTCAATGTATAAAGACTATTCCTCTACAGATTTATTACATGTATAGAAATAAGATTAGCATGGTACTTATTACGTGAATGACATAAATTGACATAACTTTTTTATTTCTTAACCGATTTAGATAAAATAAATATTAAATGTTAAGTAAATACAGTCATAATATATTCCTGAAAACCGCATTCAAATTGGTTAAGCCGTTTCTGCGATTAGCGTTGACAAACATACAGACATACAGACAAACAGACAAACTGAAAAACCATTGTTTTGGGTTCTCTTGCTCTTATAAAGGCCCCCTATGATGTTTTTTTTTAATATGTTCCGTGTACAGAAATGGATCAGTGACAATTTTATTATAAGTTGTAAGTATTGTATATTATTAACTAATAAAGCTATTTTGATAATAGTTTGGAAAAACGTGAAATTTTTTGTTATTAAATAGTGCGGGGCCGCTTCTATAGTCTGTTATTTTAGTGAATATATATTGTTAAAGTAACTCTACTCACTATCATTCACACAAAGGATAGTAATGCAATAAAGGTGTTGCTGGTTATAAAGTGAAAACATGAACACACAAACCGATTCAGCTTTTGAAAGGTAATATAATCTCACTTATACTGGCGTATTGCGATGTGAAACTAAATTGCATTGGTGAAACCAAATTCTCTAGAGCAACTAGCACAAAGCTCGCATTCGTCAAGGGCTTATAAAATAAATTACAACCTCAGTCGATTTTCAGTCGTGTTCGTTTTGTAATTAAAGAGATTATACCGTGTATGAATCCAGACATACTCTGATGTTCAATTTAGTTGAGGACGTGTATGGGATAATTGTCTCAAAGCGATTTATTAATAGATATACATTTGTTATACAATAACTACACTGATGTATACTAGCTAAAAAGAAAATTTATTTATACTGATTCATATTACTATTTTTTAAAATGTTCAATATGATTAGCTATTTATATTTTGTATAGATAATCATTATTTCTTATTTATTTGAAGTTATTGCCTGATCATGTATGACCTACCTCCATTCTGATTTCCATAGGTAAAGTGACCGTCGGTATTTGCTAATTGGATGATTTGCAACCAAACCTAAACGGATTATATTACTAATATGGTTAGAACTTTTACAAACATAACAATGGAAAGAAATATATTTAGTATCATGATTACATTACTAAATTAATTTTCACCTTTCTGAGATTTTAAAAGCTAATTTATGACATTGCTACTTAATAAGTGTACATTTTCGAACGGAATAGTGATTATATGGAACTATTTTTGACGGATTTAACTCGCATTTAATTAAATTTAAATTTTTATTTCAATATATAGTACTAGTGAAAATCTAAGATAATATTAAGATAAGGAATCTGTTAATATTACATAACCAGCGTATTCTATATATTATGTAGGTATATCCTATTTACTTAATATGATAGACGAACAGATGTATGAGTAACTTGGTTTAATTAATTTAACCTACGATCAAAATAGCTCTAGCTTCACCAGAAATCTTTCTATTTCAAATATTTTTGCAAACCAAACTATAAAAAAAACCGTAACCGTAAGTATAGCTTTACACTGGTACAATTATAAAATATTATATTCACATGGGTCTTTAAAATGAAGGGCCGGCATTTTTAATATTTTATATTGCATTTATAATTTATGTCATTAAAACTTTATTATAGTATTTTTTTATTTAAATTGACTAAATAACATTAGATCGCAGTAAATACTATAAGTCAACATTAATTCAATAATATTTAATACCGAACGACTGAAGAATTGAATTTCCATGTAAAACATTTCATGTTATCATATCCAAATGTCAAAAACAGAATAGTTTTGAACGTTAAATTGACAGAGGGGTTAATTTAAATTGAACGGGTTCGCGTATATTTTGAAATATAATCAAAACTATGTAAAATAAAATGTTTTTACGTATTATATGAATTGTATTTTTGTATGAATATTTAATAACTAAGTACTGTTGGTTACTGCGTTCCATAAAAATAACAAAAGTTTTGAAGAACTCCAACCTATCGATGAGATTTATCTTAGTTACTTTAGATGTCTAATAATATTTTGCATTGGCATGTTCTTTGAATTCATATTTTTATGTTCGTTTTATACCCTTTTTACTTACAGATCATTGGTTTTGCTTAGTAGTTATTAAGTTAACATTTTGACAAAGCTCTAGAATGAGGTTGTTAGCTATTATTAGATTATTATCATTTAAAACTGTGTCTTACCTGTTTTTACCAATTTAAATGTAACTTGTTGTTGATTTTTTAATTGTTCATTGTGAGCTGGATGTGTGAGCTCTCGAAGAGCCATCTCGATCGAAGGCTGCTGCATGGTGAAAGAACGCGTCGGAGATGGATTCCTAGCTCTACTTAACTTTCTGAAGAAACTAACTTTCTTCGGTTTTGAATTGGTTCCTGTTGAATAAAATATAACACAGCTTTAGTTTTTATGTGATATCAGTGATTCAACATATTTATGTGCTAATAAAACAAAATCAACGTATTAAATAAAACAAAAAAAAAACATTGAAATTACACATAACTAAATCAATTGTAGCGTTATATTTATATAATTTGCAATCACCATGCACAACGGTCGACAGTCGTCTCTAGTTAGTTAGTTAGTTATTGAGCAGGCATTCACCCAAATCTAAATCCAAGCTTTTTTCAAAAACCTTCAAAAGACGATCGTTGAGTTGGAGGCGTCGATAACGAGGAGGTTCGAGCGGAGGGCGTTGGAGAGGGAGTCGCCGCAGGTTCTGAATACGGGCGGGGAGGTAACAAACTAAGGGAGGAGGTTGCTGGAGAAGGGAAATGCGCCGCCGACACATCAGACCGACGATCTGGTTCCGGGGTGGTCACGCGTATATTTGAACAGAATTCTGGTGTGCTTGCAACTTGAAACAGTGCATCGAAGTCTCTGTCAAATATGTTCTTCCGCGAAAAAGCAGGTGTAGGAAGTGGTGCAGGTAGTTCGAACTCATCTGGGGCGGGTGTTCTTATGATCTTGCCGAACTCGTTATCCTCATGGCGGCCGAGTTTTTTGAGGAGTTTCGCTTTGGTGCGCTCGCGCAGCTCAGCCGGCCGCTCAAGCGACGGCGTCGGCGAGGCCGGCGTGCGCTCCGCGAGCCCCGGGGGCGCCGTTTTGGGGAGAGAGACGGCGCGGGGCGGGTCTGGGATTGGGAGCTGGGAACCCGCGCTTGTCGGCGTGGGCGGCGGCGGCCCGAATATAATGTCGAGGGTCGGCCGCTGCCGCGTCTGGGGCAGCGAATGCGAGTTGTATGTCAGGGAAACTACTTCGTCTGCAGGATATATTACGTACATCCCTGGCGAGACCGCATCGCGCCGGCCCCTCGCGCCCTCCGAAGAGGTTCACGCGCGTCTATCTCACTATCTACCGTCTTTATTTCTAAATAAGCCTTAAATATTTCTTAGTAACGATCGCAATTACTGCAAACGTTAAAAAAAATTAAGACTGTGGAATGTTTTTAGTGACTTTTTATGGTATGGAAGGAATGAGGAATGTTTTTTGGGGGAAAATTTGAGCTGTGTTGGAGGTAGGATTATCTTCATTAAGGTTAGAATTGCTTCTAGCCCTTTTAATTGATTTTGAGTCCTTAAAAGAAAAAATATATATAAATATTTACATAAAAAACCAACTTAATATTTCATAATAGTTATTTTAAAACTAATAGGATGACAACTAAGAAATTGTAAATAAAAAAATATTACATTATTATTTATTCCCTTAGCTCTGCGAAATCTGTCCCCATTTCTTCGGAAACCAAATATTGTTTGTCACATTAGCAATTTATTGAAAATCCATAAATTTTATATCGACGGTTTAACCGATGATTGATTTGGTTTTCGTAGCAGTATGTTGACATAGTTCAGGCAAAGGGCGAAATATCTTTTCATTTAAGAATAAATGTTTAATTTAGAATGAAGCTTTTATTATTACATATTGCATCTTGATACACCTTAGGAAAAACAATAATATTATTTTTTTGAAACAGCTTTCATAGTTTTAGAACCAATTTAAATATACATTTTCATATATTTTTTTAAATATTATCCCGAGAATTGGATTAGTAGGTAAAATATATAATGATACTTATTATTAAAAATATTATTTTAATAATGTGTATATTTTAAAATTGGAATATTTGAAACTAATTAGTAAAATATTCGACTAAAGGGTCCTTTGTAAATCTCATAGTGTCTTAGTTGTAGGACCTCAGTATAAGAACCATCCCGATAACTAGAAGGGAGATAAGAGGGTCAAGCATCACAATGCTAAGGGCGTATCCTTCAGCTTGAATCACACTCGACATTTTCCGTCGAGATTGTTAGTTTAGCAGTGCTAAATGAAATTTGAAACGTTTTCTTAGAAATCGTAAATAATATTTATTAAATAATTTGAAATTTCATTAATTCAATCTATTGTTTTCTATTGTACGTGTATTTATTGAAGCAAGGAATATTGATATATTTTGAAGCCCATCTCTCTTACAGAAGCAGTCACACTCGAATTGATTCAAGCCTAAAAAATTATCGTGGCGTAAAAAGGTAGATGCTGCGAAGACAACAAAATAACTGGATTTATTTTTATTGTTTTTTCTTTAAGAAATAGATAAAGAAACATAATTTAATAATATAAGGTGTTCTATATATATTTTTATAACTTTGGAGTATATATGTACTAAAGCAATTTGTTTTAAAAAATATTCAGAAGCCGTTAAATAATTAAATAAATAATGTTTTTATCTTCTTCAAAGGTTTCATCTCAAGTGAAGTAAATAACGAGCAGAAGGTAATCAAATCAAGAAATTGTGATGAGATGACAAACAGAAATTTGTTAATGCTTTGGTCTTCAAATGACACTTTGAGAAGAAAAAAAAAAAAAAAAAATATTTTGTAAGCATATAATTTTACGTTTCTTTTGAACTTCCAAAATCTTGGGGTTTTATGTACTATTAAACGGAATGATAAGAAAGTTTTTATTTAATTAGTAACTTGGTTTCATATTTAGATCGTTTATCAGGATTTAATTGTGACAATATTTTCTTATACTTTGGAATTTTTATTTTTCTTTCAATATTAAAAATATATTTTGGTTTAATTATTATTTTTACTAATCTAGAAATTTACCTTTTATTGCATAGCAGGATCAAATTACAAATCAGGAAAATTACAAATCATAATTTAAATGTAATTGTAAGCTTCTTTTTTTAATACATTCTTTGTATCACACCAGCATCACGGGTCCACTGGCAGAATGTCACTAAGCATTGTATTCCTTAATCAACTAAATACAATAAAACTTCAATAAATATTAAATAGATACTCATTTATTTTAACAAATTTAAAATATTATTTTAAATAAATAAAAGTAGCTTTGAAAAACAATAGGCTACAAAATATACACGCCCTATGTATTTAGGTCAAATGTCCTGAAAATATTTGAAGTTTTTGTAAGTATGCATAAATCGTGTCAAGTATAAACCAACCACCCACTCTCTTCTACTGTTTAACGAAAGCCTCAGCCAAAAATAATGAGGGAAATCCACAGCTTTAAAAACATGACGAGTTCATTTCTAAAAATCTTGAGCTTTTTTATTATATGTTTAGAAAAGTTATGTTTTTACGTTTAAATTATATAAATTTAAAATGTACTGCACTCCAATTATACAAGATGAATATTAATTATGATAATGGTAATACTTTAATAGTATAATAATATTCTTTATTTGCAGCGTTACTTCAAAAACTATTACAATGCTTCAAATAACAATGTTCTAAAGGTGTTTTTTTCAAGCGAGTCTTTTAAAGCGGGGATCAACATATTAACGAGCCACATTCTATAACTTCTTCTTTCAAAATTCCATTCGGTAAGTTTATCAAACGGCTGACATTGATACTTGTCAAATGTCAAAATGTACTTATTTTTATTGATCCCGACACATCAAACTATAATTCAACCTTAGTGTCCAATAGCTGTCCTTTTCTATTATACATGTGTAGACAAATTCTAATTTGTAAGCCACTTGGGGTTACATTCGTTTAGAATTATCATTCAAATTAGTTGGGCAGGACCGGGCACTTGTTTCAGTATTAAGTATGTAATTTATGAACGTAACTAATTTCATAAAATAACGAAATTTTTTTCAATTACAACAATACTAAAATGCCAACTTCATATTTCCGTTACATTCTTTGTGTTAGTCATTACATAGTATAAAACAAAGTCGCCTCCCGTGTCTGTCCCTATGTCTGTATGTATGATTAGATCTTCAAAACTACTTAACGGATTTTGATGCAGTTTTTTGTAATAGTTAGAGTGACTCAAGGTTAAGGTTAATATATTACAGAACTACTGATATTTTCAAGATTTTAAATGCAAAGTCGTAAACAAATACATTGTTTTGCGCTTACATTGCAAGCGCTAGCTGAACTCTACGAGATAGAGTAAAATAATGTACTAAGTATTGTATACCTTAAAAAGTTCTATAAAAAAGTCCGCTATGGTATATGTTTATGTCTTAGGGATAACCCACAGTAGCCAATAATTTAAATGAATATTTTTGAAGATATAACAGATTTAGAATATAGGATCATCGCGTTTGCGGCGGTACGGTCGGCCGGCGCACTATGGTATGGAACCGTGCAAACCGTCTCAAAAATGGCTTTTGTGAATGTTCAGTATTGAAAATTTTGTTAATGGATATGGCTAACTGAATGTCTAATACATATTATTTAGCATTTAACTTGAATATTTTTTGTTAAAAGTTGATGGTCAAAATAACGTCGATTGTGTATCTCAGAATTCCTCAAGTTTACATGGTCATATTTTGATTATGTTTAATGAAAATCTATAAGCGTTATATATGCTTAAAATGGTTATTAAGTACTCTGTTAAAAAAATATTTAAATGGACGTTTAAGTAAAAATAAATATAATTCACATTTTCTTTTAAATGTGACTTAGAAATAAAGATGGCGCGTAACAGAAAAACGTCATAATTTTCATTAATATTAATTAATTAAAACGTAAGAAGTGAATCGACTGTTTCTGACGTATAATATTCTCATAGAAGAAACACATAAGTACCATAAAAACAGACAAATGTACACAATCCACTTTAAAAATAATAACTTTAGGCTTCTTAACATGTTGGATCGTCACTACATCACAAATAAAATTATTCTTCATTATGATTTCTGCTGTTTCTAGTTGTTGTTTCTTCTAGGTATAGCAAAACAGACCCTGTAAAGATCAGGACCCCAATGCTCCATTTCTCAGCCAAAATTCGTATTTTTTTTCATTCTTACTTCTTCTATTTCAGACAATCAATGTATTTTAAAAATATTATAAATTATATTCCATAATTTCTTCTTCATGTTATAATCTTGAATTTATTTATTAGTGTCAATAGCAAGTCCATAAAATCGTATTGTCCAGTATGTAATTACAATTCATTATTTAATTATAAAACTCTAATCGGATAATTTTATTTTTGGTTAATGTAAATTGTGTTTTGTAATCCACATACTTGTCATTTTGATTATTTAGTATTTCCATAGCAACATGGTATAAAAGAGATGAAGTTATACGAAAAAAGCTGGCGTGTAACTGAAAAATGTGACGCGTAACGAAAAAATGTTACACTAAATTTTTTTCCAACCCCGATAAAGAAGTTTCACTTCAATAAGAGAGGTATAAAAAATTACATTATCTAATATTGTATCCTTATTAAAAACTTTAAATAGATTTTTGACAGTGAGCGATGTCTGCCGATGTCGTCATTTTGATTGTATTACTTTTAACAAGTCATATAGAAGCCAATACAAAAAAAAGGGAAAGGGGAATTGTTTTACTACGAACTTCAGGTGTGCGAAGCCACGGGCAAAAGCTAGTCTAGTCTAATCCAGTAGCTAGTCTAAATACATAATGGCATTATATGAAATAGTAACTATAAAGTATATTAATTAAACTATACTAAAGTTATTTCTACTAGTAAATCAAGATACATTTTCTAAGTTTTTGTTTATGGTTCTGCTTCTTAACGTAGTGTTGTTCCTTAATTGTAAAGCCACAGAATAAACAAAACTACCAAATGAGAGTTCAATTCTATTCTCTAAAAGTTAAAATGTTTATTTCAATCTCAGAGCTTTATTGTTTCTAAATGGAACCTAAAGTATATTGTTACAAAATAAATAAGATGCACAAAACCTGAGCTTTAAATTATATTCGCAGTTACAGAACTACGAATATAGTTTAAAGCTCTGGTTTTGTGCATCTTATCTTATCTTTATCATCTTATTAGAACTTTTATATTTTGACAGTTATTGTTGTCCTGTGTCTACTGTCCTCTGACAACAATAGCAGTTCTCTAACAATAACTGTCAAAATATAAAAGTTCTACCCATAATTAAGTATTATTATACTAGCCACACACTATGATGGCCGGTTTGACATTTTGCTCATGAATTTTCGTATAAATTGATAACTATGTTTGACAGGGCCAATTCTGTTCTTTATTGTAAATAGTGACGTGCATTCTAAATTATAAATAGTATCCACTAAATATATAATATAGTCCCGCAAAAAATCTTCACGTTTTTACGCCATTGACAGAATCCTTAATGGACAAAGTTAAGTAATTATATAAACTAATTACAATATTGTTATTACATATGGTTAAATAATTATTATCTATTAAACGTTTAAGTCTTACTAACCATTTATATTTTCGTTAAAATTTTTTGTTGAGCCATGCCTGGGGATGCCAGTAATAAATACTAAAAACTTATAAATTCGACTCCCATTTGGTTATATATTCATCGATAACAAATTGACATTCGCAGCACTATTGCAATGTGTCAAACCGGCCAGCATAACTGGTGTAGTAACTATGTTAGTATATACTAACATAGAACAGAATAGTCGATCCTTATTACATCTTTACTTATATATATTTCTTGTGGACGTTTGTCACTAAGTCTCTTTAAGCGAGACTAATTCTACTGGCTTTGTTTTGTATCTTTTTCATTGGGTTCCGCTGGATAATTTAAGTGCACGATTGAAAAGATTATATATATTACAAGTAGACAGAGCTGCGATCAGATTCATAGATTTTTTTATTTTTAGGACAGGACAACGTCGTCTGCGCCTTTTTACTCATAGACAAGACTTAATAATATGGAAAAAGTATTTTACCGTTCCATGAAATGCAAATTAAATTAGCACAAATAAAAAAATAACTGAATATTATTTAATTAAAGACAAAATTATTAAACTTAAAAACCTAACTGTAAACCTCTGTTTATTAATCCTTATTCCATCTTGTTTTTGAATAAATATGAAACTTATTGTTTCGAGATCGAACATTATTATTATACCATATTCGAATGTTGCAAGGAGCATGTATATACACCTTTAAAGCTATATATAATAAATAACTAATTTATATTCACAGTTTCACCGTACCATGCTTGAAACTGAAATACAAATTAGCAAATATTGCCCGAGGCTATATGTATTTTGGTATTGCATTCTGAAATATTAACGTAATGAGGCAGCCATGCGAGCCTCATTGCGGACCACTTGACCTCTTTTCAGTCCTCACTCGTAGTCACTCATTTGTCTTTGTTATATTTAGACAGATTTTTCTTCTTTTATCCTTCTAAAATGTTTCGGTAAAAATATAACACTATTTAATGATTTATCCCAATATTCCAAACTAAATGTTACGATTGTATTTATTAACCCGCCAGCCCTTATCCTAATTACTTGGGGTCACTGCAATATGCTAGCAATATGTCAATCTCCCAACATATCTCAAGAAATTTTACCAAAGTTTCAGGACCAGCCTGCGCGGCGGCTTGACCTCAACCCTCTTAGGGAATGTTGGTGGGATTTCCGCCACATTTCGGATAAGTGGTGTTAGATGGTATATACTTTATTTTTCCCTTAGCCGGCTCTTACGGCACCCTTGGAAACGTGATTCGGTCCTATTCTAAGCTTCGGCCGCACGATTGTATTAACGTCGTAATAAATT
The DNA here is from genome assembly GCA_959347355.1 of Napeogenes inachia. NCBI lineage: Eukaryota > Metazoa > Arthropoda > Insecta > Lepidoptera > Nymphalidae > Napeogenes > Napeogenes inachia. The sequence continues at coordinate 2,605,506 of OY365799.1, read as the reverse complement.
ATATACGATTTGATTTGATATGTTTACAGGTCGATTGCCAGTAAATAGTTCTCTGAAAGATTAATATCAGCAAATATATTAATAGACATGATTATTATGTAAAACTAGCGTCCATCCAGACTTCACATGAAATTTTTTTTCTAATAATTAAAATTAGAAGTTGTTTAGGAAAAAAAATATTAATTAAGTTTTAATGGTACATTATTCCATACAAAAGAACTATTTGTCGTACAATTGCTTACGGATCCGTAAAATTTTCCAAAAAAATTTACAAACCTTGTTCTAAAAATGATAAATTCGTAATGACAAAGACACAAAAAGTGCTATTTTCAGTAATTGTTCTTATAAACATCATTTAGTAGTTACGAGGACAATAATAACATTTGATGAAACTGTTTTCTATCCAATTGAGTTTTATTTATGTAGTTATCAAAATTTCTATAACTATTGTAAAGACTTGCTTCTGACATCATAATGCGATACTTGTATCAAACATACTTCAAGTTAAAACAGTGTCATAACCAACAAATTGCTTATAGTTTTAACGCAAAAGCGGAGTGATAGTGACGTGTGCTCGGCATGCAGTGATGCCAACATAGCGGTTTCCTAGTGCGAGATAATTTAGCACACCAGCAATACAATAGCATGGTTGCATACCTATATCTCTATGTAAGGAATGGAAGGCTATTAATATTTTCCTTTCATATGCTCTAAGACGGAGATGAAAATTGTGCTTGGAAACATTCTGGATCGAGAAATTAATTACGTCTTGAAGATGGAATTCTATTTTCATATCATTGTCTTACCTACATATTGTAATTAAAATTGCTGGATAAAGATTTATAAGTTATGGATGTTTTTAGAATAAAATCTATTAATTAGTAGTGGTAGTGTTATTATGTGTCATCACACATGATATAAAATTGTCAGACAAAATATTGCATTGTTAATTTGTCATATAAATATCAACACCAATAATATTGGTCCAAATCATTTGTTAAAATCATTTCTGTAATTCAATAGACAATAGTGTATTGACTAATTGGACTGAGACTTTGGCATGTCTTGGCTCCTCTATTCCAGATCTAGTACAATATTATTCGGAAATAATCTTTTATATTTAAATATTCAAGGAAGTAAATGCAATAAAAAAACAGTTTAAAGATTATACATCTTGAATAATTAAGCCCAAAGTAATTGTAATAATAAAGATTCCGAACAGTTCGATTAACGAAATGTTGGAAATCAGTCAATCGAAGTTTTAATAGGGGTTGGTTAATTGGCGTAACTTTTAAGCTCGTTACTGGATTTCACCTAATTAATTGGAGAAATTAATGCTATTTCAGTTATAAATAGCATGTATATTTATAAGCAAAGAATTTTGAACTTATAATATAGTCTATTAATTTCAATATTTTTGAAGTTATTTAACTTTTTATAATAACTTCTGACGCAAAGGTTTATTTCGGTTTTTTTTTATCTCTATATTGATTTCTTAAAGAAAATCCATCTCTCTTCATGTAGTTTGGTATCATGAGATATTCATATTGTGTTATCATTGTATAAAAAGTTATATTTTTTTCTGGAAAACTAAATAATGGTATACTATGTAAATAAGAAACTAATAAATGTATAAAATAAATTAGGATAAATAATTATATTATAAGGATAACTATATTATTACGATGTCAATTCTATTTTCTATACGTGGAATAGGTTCTTTTAATTGCTATAATGAAACTTTATCGAAATAAATCCCATCCATTATGTTTTGGGCAAAAGTAATGTTGATCCTTAGGGTATTAACCATCTATCACTTTGCAAAGGTCCTTATGAGAATATAATGCCAATATTTTATTGAATATACTCTCTTTTTGAATAAAATTTATGTGGTTAATAATACTATCACCAAGCAACGTTACAACTTTACACAAATCAAAATATCTTTTAGTAATTTAGTTTTCATTTACAAACAGAATGCTACAATGAATTTGTAAGTTACATTATACAATTTCTTTAAGTCTTATACAAAACATTCATAAGAAGAAAGCGTAAATATTGAAGAACTATGAAACTAATATGACAAATATAGTAATTAAACTTTGGTGAAACGTGATGACTATTCAATATACAGGTACAAGGTTGAATTCACCTAAATTAATCGTAATTGGACCAACTAGGTTCGATTCAGGCAATACGGAATAATTAACGCGAATACAGTTGGTTGTATGTTTAACAAATATATAGTAATAATTATGATAGTCTATCTGCGATAAGGAAGTCTTCTACGCAAGAATAATGCTCAAAATGATGAAATGTACACCATCTTTGGTTTAAAATAATAAATATTCCATGTTCTTTATACAATTTATTTCTTTGATTCCTTGTTATAAAAACCTTCAAAATATTGTCATTTTTATAAAGGTTAGATTTTGGATTATCTTAAATTACAATTCTTGAACAGTTAATTTTAGGGACGGAACATAGTGACCCAATTGAGAAATTTGGCCATCCTCTATTTTCAGCCTTGACTGAGGTTTTTAGAACAACCTAGAACGACTAAAGCTGTTATAGTTCGTTCTGAGTTAAAAAGGAATTAAACCTGGCTTGCAAAAAGACTGGTGGTGTCTTATATAAGTTTGGCTGAAGTTCGAATAAAATACTGAAGTTATAGTCGATTCATTGCCAAGAAAGTTTTATTATAATCTTTAATTTCACAAGATCCAGACATCATATTTGTCTATTTTAAAGTATAACGAAAAATATTACGGTATAATATGATACATACAATAAATACGATATACACGTTAATACTAAGTCAATCTTAGATTTAGTACAATTTATTTCAAGATCCTCAGCTCATTGAGTATTGCAGTAGTGTCACTAATAATATCCGGGTCGGAAGAAAACATCTTTTCAAAAGATGGAAATATCTTATTTATATACTATCTTCAGTCCATAGAACTATAAGTAAGTACTTTTTGTTGGTTTGTTAAGTGTCCCTGAGGAGAGTAAATAATGAAGATAAAAGAGTTTCTTGTTGGTTCTTCTCCATAGATTTAGATATAATGAACCGTGCAATTAGAAACATTTCATAAGTGCAGTCTATTGGAGTAAAAACTTTGACTTTCAAAGATTTATAAGCATTTAAAATCATATTTTAACCAAATTAGATGTATGATCTGAAAATTTGTCACTGTCGCTCTAACAACTATTAAATCAGGAGCCTTACATGTGAACATATTTATTAAATATTCTCGACCTGTTTTTGTAAACCTTATATTTTGTATAGTTAGTTATCTCCTCACTCACTCACTCACTCCTCTCACTCCTCACTCAGTAAAACACTTTTTTGTCCATCTTATAGACATCATTTTGTATTTCTACTCACATGTGAAAAAATTTTTGGAGTAAATTTTTGACCTCATATTATATTAAACGCACATGTCCTTAACTCAAATACGCCTTTTTATATTATTCGTAGCTTTGTTTTAAGGAAACATTGAACCGATTCTATGGGATTTTCAGTGATATATTCAAAAATTTTGACAATAGTTTAAGTTACTTCTTATCTTCGAACTAATTAATATTTTCAAATAATTTAAAGACAAATGCTCTTCTTTAATGAAATAAAACAATATTTTTTTTTTGCTTATTATAACTGAATAGAAAATAGTTTCGTAAGAATAAGTGTAAGTATAAGTAAGTATGATACCAGAAAAGGTATATTTATAACAATGGAAACACGGGATCTCACATTATTGTTTGCGAGAAAAAATTTAAGTATCTATAGAAATATGTATCTATTGAATTTCAGGGTATAATTTCATTATGTTTGGTGGAATGAGTAGCTGATCGGGCTCTTTATAAGCCTCAAATATATGAGTTTGGAATATAAATGTATGAACTCGGGCTTTTCAATTATATATAAAGCATTTCATTTTGTTGAAACAATAATGTTTTTCAATTTAGTGATATTATTGCAATTGTTATGATTTTTAAAAGGTTATGAATTGATAAATTACTAGAAAATACTTTGAGAGGATACGAAATGATTTAAAATTTAAATTTACGATGGTTTAAATTGAAATGTTTTAACTTGGCTGTTACGGCCGGTAACAATGTTTAAAGGTAATTTTAAACTTATCTCTAGTCATCCCTTAGGAAGAACTTCACGAACTGGATCATAAATAATAATGAAGTCCTTACGCTAATAAAGACATTCGAGTTTGTTGTCAGGCTGTCGTTAGCAGGTAATAAATTAATTAATGTTAAAGCGTGCATTTGTAATAATTTGATGAAATGTACATTATTACTTAAAGAATGTATAAAATAATGTTTTAATATCAAGATCAGTTCTGAAAATATGTATGTTACTTTTATATAAAAATATTAATAAAAAACAACTCTCTAGTTGACCGTTAATGGATGTCAATTAAAAATGTTTTCAGTTCTGAAAGTGCAATATTACAGAGCACTTCCCTCATAAAATAAACCCGGATAGTAACCCTAAGTATGCGGCAAGTGTCGGTGGTTTCATTTCCCGACTTCATCCGACATGTCAGCTTTCGATTTTGCGATAAATGTTTATAAATTGAGTTTTTGCTTCTCAAAAAGTTCGCTTTTGAAAAATCATGTAGATATTGTAGAAGATATGGTCAGAAATATTGTCACGTATTTCATGCGTCAACTATTTCATCTGAAATTTAATCTAGTTTGATTCAAAAATAAAAAACCATCAAGCTTTGATGTTTCGTTCAGTATATCTTGTTATTACTACATGACTTAGTTTATAAGATAATATATATATATATATATATATATATATATATATATATATATATATATATATATATATATATATATATATATATATATATGTAAAATGTTGGTTAGGATCTAAATGAATATACAAAGGATACATGATAATGGATATGGTCTGTGGTACAACGAATGAGGATATTATTATATTGTTTTTGTATTATGTTGTTGTAATAGATTAGTAACGATTTATGATAAATGCAAGTCATTCAGTTCATATTTATACATTAGTTGGTGGGACTCAGTCTGAATGGAACCCTTTTATCACGTTAAACTTCGCATTTGATCCACCTCTTTGATTAATGTTCCAGATCAGTCACACATTCTTCAAAGCTCTTCTTTAAATATTCTTATAGAAAATAGATTATATAAAACTGTCATACAAAATAAACCAAACGATAACTGTAGATAACATATGTCAGAAAGTATCAAAACTAAAGTATAATATATTCTTTGGCAAGCAAACCTGTTTTCAACATCTTTGATCTATCATCACTTTAATCAAAGTTAGCTTAGAGATTATCCCTAAGGTTGTACGGTTCATATTGTATACGTCAAAGACATTCCGTCTAACAGGCATTTAAATGTGTTAATATTTCGGCGGCAAACGCCATGCGTGCTGAGTTCACACGCCTAAACCCAAATTAATTAAGTAAAGGGGTGAATATCAAAGCCAAATTATTTTAAAGGTAAAAATGGATTACCTACATCTATGGTTTTTGTGTAAATTGAGATTTTATAGCACTTATTAATCAAAGAAAGATGTGGTTTTGTTTTAAACGAATTATCTTGATAGACTATAATAGAGTTTGTAGAGCAAGAATAATTGACATATCTAAAAGGATGATCAGTATCTTATAATATACTCAAATTATTATCAAAAATAATAATACATATTAAAAAATCTCTTATCTAAGCTAAACTAAGTTTAATACAATCCTTGATGTAAAGACAAAGTAATTCGAATACCTTAGTATTCCTTTACCTTTTAGATATTCGATCCGAAGCACCCTTATAAATATAAATTATGTTAAAGTTTAGAACCTTACAATAAATTTCTTCATTATATATATATACTCATATTAGTATCCTTCGTCTGGTTCAAGAGACCGCTAGACTCTGCGTTACTAAATTCGTTATAAAGTACTGTAGAGTTCAGACGGCATGTCTGGGAGATGCAGGCTCCACTGCCAAAATTTTAAAGATAAATGTACTATTATAAATGTCAAGTACATGTTAAGTACTTACAAGGCCACATATTTTGTATAAAATTACCCATAACTAAAATACAGTACCAACTTAGTCCAAACTTGCTGAATTTATATAGTCAGCATTATGTTACAAATATTATAACATATGACGCCTGTAGTACTTGATCCCTATCTTGTTAATAAAGTATTTATAACTGTCGAGTTATTGTTATAAATAGAACATCGATTTGAATAACCATCATATTGCAGAAAACGTATCTCCGCCCTGCATTCTGTTAAACACATTATATGTATTTATTACTATCATAAAACATTTATCATCCGTCTTCATTTTCTTTGAATTATTTAGAATAAACGTTTCGAAGTTAATATATTTATTTTATGATAATAATATTAATTTCATAATTAAACTTTTACGACATCATATTTATATCGTGCTAGATAAATTAAGTTTACTGTTTATGTTTCTTCTTACTATTTGAATTTAAGAGACGTGAACTTTGATGAAGATAATAAATGATGTTATAAACAAATAATTTATGTTGTCAGACTTTTCATTGAGTTATTTCTTTTTTGTGATTCTCCTCACTAGGTGATCACTTTTTACAGATTAATAAATAAAACTGTAAAAAAAAATGAACTTCTTGGTTTGTGTTACAGTAATAACCAATGAAAAAAATATTTTCCGACTATATATGTAAGTATTAAGCAACCAAAAAAAATAACAAATTATTATTTTTGTTGAACTTTATGTTGAATGTATGTGGTTCGTCAACATATAGTAAGGACTTAAAAAATATTCAAACTAAGCTTTAAGTACTAAGTTAAGTGCAAAAGACATTAACAAAAGTAAACATTTTTTTTATAATTGTAGAGAATTGAGTGTGTTTTAAATAAATTTTCGTTGGTAATCTCTTATTATATTTGATGAATTTCATTAAAAGTCTGCCACTTTAATTTTAATTACGTAAATAGCTTTAGTAATCAAAGGGTATATTAATTGCGTATAGTGAAACCAAATTGGGTCACTCTCTAAATAACAGCTGTATCCAACATATTTAAAATTTTATCGAGTCTATCTACGTCGGATCCTTTTTACTTGTCGAGAGAAAAAGTGAATTATGTTTGATCACGTACTCTCAATCACTGAGAAGCAATCCACTACGTATAAAATAAAATAACGTTTAAATTGAATGGATATTGCTTTTTAAATACATTTCATACAACATAGTAATAACAGCCAAATGAACAGTATTATATATATATATATATATATATATATATAATACTATTTTGATAAGCAACAATATACATTATGAACTCAAATTTGATTAATTGTTATTTGGTTAAAGTTTTTATTGAATTCTGTGATATAATTAAATAAAATATAAATTTATACTAACTAGTTTCAGTACATAGTTAGAATTACAGGAAATGTAACATAATTTAAAAATATTAGTACTATAAAACATTATTAAAGTGACTCATTTAATATCCCAAGGGATGTGGTCTATGAGAAAAATATGTACAAGGAGCATTTATTTATTACTGATGGAATTACCCAACTGCTAACCTAAATTAAAATTACGGTCTCACAGGCGGGGAAACGTATTTGTCAAAAGGTATATTTAAATAGTTTTAATATGAAGACTATAAGAAAGACATTGACTAAAACAAACAAACTGAACACTTCCAAATTCATTTCTTTTAAAATACTAAATAAAAAAAGATTTTGTGAGTTCCGAGAGTATTTAAATTAGAATGAATTTAGAGTTAACAAACTAATCTTCATATTATTGTCACTCTGCTCTACTAGAACGATCTGTGTAAACTAAACTAAAAATATTGATCTACGCGTGCTCAGTTACGACAGATATCACAAGTACTGCCAAGGTTTAATTAGTTGAACATTGTATTATACGAAACAATCTAGTGTAAGACAATACTAATTTTAAATTTATATTTTAACACTCGCTTTTCTCGGTTGACGTATTTTTTACGTCACGAAAACGAAAATTAATTTCTCAAAGTCATTATTACGAAAGTTGGCTGTTTATTATATAAGAGTGAGAGTTTTTTTCACATGTTTTAAGTATCGACTCATTTCGCAAGTACATGTATTTTATTAAAAATCTTTCCAACCTGCAAAAAGTAAATGTTCCACAGAATGCTGGCATGATCAGATAATGAGATGCCAAAATAGACTTCTCTGATGTACTCGTACGCTTTGACACATTTCGTTTAGCGGCCAAGTGCGGCGCATCTCACTCTTGTAAAAAAAAAATACTTGTGTATTATCGGATAAACAACGTTGACGGTATTTATGAGGACATTATTAATCAAATTAATTTATTACTTTATTATTTTTTTATGTTAATATTTGTAAATAAGCCCAGTTTTAATTATTTGTAATGTATTGATTTGTAATTTTTATTTTATTAATTTTTACTTTTATCCACGGACATGTCGCCCGTGCACTTTTCGCATTTAGTCTGTATTTGACAGATAAATCGTTGAATTTTCAGATAACATACTCAAAAATATTAGTACCGGTATCTTAAAAAACTATATTAGTAAGGTAAGTCCTTTGCATAGCAATTACATATACATATATAAATATAAAGTATTTAAGTATTTGATATATATATATATTTTTTTTTATTATAAATTAGTATTCATAAATTTCTTATATTCCTACTAAAACACTATAGTGGTGACCTACTGTTATTTTTATTTTTTTCACTCATCACGAGCAAGGTTTCCACGATAGCAAAGTTTCTGTCTTTTATAACTGTCTTGGTATTATATTCTATAAAGTTGTATTGTGTCGCCTTCATCGCTCACCTGAAGAATCTGCCCGTTGCGTCGTCCTCGCTGTCGGTAAAATACACAGCTCTCGGTATGACGCGACACTGCTGCAAATGCGTGGGGAACGCTGTCGTGCAGTTGCATCTTACTCCTGGTGTTAATTATAAAAACGGAGCCGAAAGCCTTGTGCTTCGTGTATGGTTAAGATACGCGACCCTTCGCCTAAATCATAACCCTTGTTAGATAATGCTATCTTGTCTTCCTGGGTGTGTACTAAGTAGAGGGTATTGGGTTGGGATCTGGGTATTTTCGAACCTGTGTAATTAAGCATTGTTAAGGACTGCACTAGTTTCCTGCTGGAGGAGATGCCGGAGTAGACCTCTTCTAAGGCATACGCGACATCTAAGGGATTCCGATGTGTGCACAGTAATACTTGGCTGATGAACGTTATCGGGGTGGGACGACAGTAGATCATCTCGAATAGATTTTCTCTATCGATGTAAGGTAACTGGTTCACGTCACTGACGAGCGCCATTTCGCCAGCGCCGGACAACCGCGTAGCCATTTCTATGGATCCGAAATGGTTCATAAGAGCCTCGTCTACCACCAAACGGTGATTAGGTATTATTATATTATATTTCTGACTCTTTGAATCCATTTAGAGAGGCCATCGTACGCACTCGATTTTTTTATTTGTCGCCTATACGCTGAGCGATCTTCTCTCTTAGGTCTTTAGCTGCCTCAGTTGTGGTTGTAACGATGACGTCCTTGTCCGCGTCGAAGTGAGATATTAACCACGAGGTTTTGCCACATCCTGGAACCCCGTTGACCCAGTTTAGTATTGGCACGGTCCAAGCTTCGAAGCTTGTTAATGCGCTAGCTTTGTCTAGGATCATATCCTCTAGCATAATCTTGGTGCATTGGGCCGTGACAACAATTGTATCGTTAGATGGCGTCGTATATTTGGCTTTGCCTGTTCGCTTCGTCTCTGCCCTATCCAACATAACGAAACCATTGCTTTGGTCGCATTTGTAATTTGTAATGTAATGCTGTCGAAAGAACTATTTTAGGAAGAACTATTGTAAAATTATTGTACGAAGAACCGTGGGGCGCTTTGTGCCACATCTATCTGTAGTTTCATTTTCGAACTCGATTTTGATTACTTTAGGTGGTCTGATCATAATGGAACATTCAAAAACTGTATAAGACAATTGGCAATACAATAACTAAGTAAGATTCATTTATTATCCTCGTTAAGATCACCAGAATTAATAATTTTTAACAGATTCATTGAGTGAGAACAAAACAAATTAAGCACGTTTGCGCTCTAAGAAAGCATACCGTATCGGTTTATATGCATAATGCATGACAAGGGTATTAATTCGAAATTAATATTTAACATTTATTTCTAAGAATAGTATTTCTATAATTAATATTTAACATTTATTTTTTTTATTAAAAAAATCACTACAATGACTTTAAAAATGGCACAAAAGTAATAAATAGCACGAAGCGCCCCACGCCTATTTCTCACAATAATTGTTTTATATTTTGCCCGTTATTCATTCTCATATGACGAATTATTATTATTTTTAGTTCTATTAACTTTTAAAGCGTATTTTTAGGTTTATTAAAACTTTACTTTTACGTTTTCTGCTTTAGTCCAATGTGTCATGAAAACGTTTACGTTAATCTTTTAGTCATGCAAAAAAGATCTGTAAGATGATTATTAATTCTGAATATCCTAATTAATATAATAAGATAATCTGATAGAATTATTAATTACTTATCAGCCCTTGATAAGTGTACCAAGTTTTAATAAAATCAGTCCGTGTTGAATGAGACAAAATAGCATTCGAAAAGTAGATTACAAGCAAACAAACAAACAAACAAACAAGCAAACAAACATACACGTGATCTAATGGAAGCATGTTAATATACCAGCACACGTTTTAATATTATTAATATTATTTTCTTTCATAAAAGATAAATACACCTTAAAATTAGTAGTTTTATTTGTTTAATTCGTTGAATATTAATATCTATCACTTTAATTGGATTATTATTTTCACATTCATTCTCGCTCTTTAGTGACGTTAAATCATTTAAGACATAAAAATACTTATTTTGAATTTAAGTTTAGAAACAAAAGACACGATAGAACTCCAAAGATAGACCCCCCGGGGAGCGAATACATATGTCTCAGTTTAGAATAAACATATTTTGATCGTTATTTTTATTAAAAAATACAAGAAGCATGCCATAATGCCATTATGGCGATAAAATTATGCTTCAAATACCTTTTACGTTATTACGAAACTTGTTTTCATAATTTATCAATGATATAAATTCAACATTTTCTATACGAATCAAACAAAGCATGAGTAAATATTATTCCAAACTGCGAAAGCATTTTCGTAATATCTTCATGACACGAACAAAGCAATCTGTCCCTATATTCGGAAAACCAATGTATACATAATATCTATAGCGAGAGTATTGTAATTCGTATATGAAGCTATGATTATAAGGTAATTCCCTACACAGAATTCGGAGGACATATTTGTGAACATCAAAACTTAGGTACTTCTATGTAAAGACCATGTAATACAATCTTGTTTCTCTAACAAAATGTTTATGAGAGAACACATTATGATTATTGTGCCAATCTACCTGTTCATAAAAACGGAGCGTACAAAACCACGTATGATTGTTCGATATATTAATAAATGTGTGAATACATATTATTTTTTAATTATTTTTATACATTAAGCAATGGTTAGAAACTCTAAAATACCTATCACGATTGTCATCTACATTCCAAGAAGATATTTATGTAGTCTTAAATTCAGAAGGACGAGTATAGTAGTACCGAGACGCGGTAGTTAAATCGGCAGAGCAAAGTGGAAGACCTCCCAAAGACCGCAGGTTATATATAGTTATAGTAGTATATAGTTATAGCACATTACGAATAATTGCTAAATACATCACTAAAGAATACTTAACTTTTGTAGGACATAATATAAATTACCTTGCATATAAATACGGTATAAAATTTATTACAGAGTCTTTTATTAAAACTTTTAATGTTTTCAAGCATGTTAGAAAGTCATATAATATAGTACGTACATGATAGAGTGGGAGTATGTAATGAGAACGAGAGCCCTTCTCATTACAGTACGAATAGAAGGTTACCTAAATTTTATTATAAATATTACATTTACCCCAGGCCTTTATAATTACATTGTTAGTCATATGATAATCAAAGTATAATCTAGTACACTTGACACGATATTAAAATGTAATCATAATAAAATACTCATTATATTTATGATTTGTGATATGATATTGTTAGGAGTTGAGGGTATCTCTAAGCAGCTTGTGGGGATCTATTGTTATAAATTAGAACACAAGTGTTAAGTTTATGAATTATTAAGTTTTAATCATTTAACAGCAGAAGTTGTGTAGGTGTGAATAGTATAGACTACTAGGGGTCGCCCGCGACTCCGTCCGCGCGGTTTTTAGTGTTTCCTCAGCGCACGCGAGAAAGCTCTCAAAAAAGAAATCTTTTCCCGTTTTGCAGCATTTTTCATTGCTGTTTGACTTCTATAAGTCACAGCGAGATGACATATACCCTATAGCCCTCCTTAATAAACGGACTTTTCAACACAAAAAGAATTTTTCAATTCGGGCCCGTAGTTCCAGAGATTAGTGCGTTTAAACAAACAAACTCTTCAGCTTTATAATATTAGTATAGATGTGATAGTACTATTGGATAGTGATTGATGGTGTGTTTTTGAAGTAACCGCTCTAGTTTCTAAACTATGTCAGATTTCTACTCTTTAAGAAACAATCTGAAATATATAAATGTCGTATATTTTTTTTGTTTTATTTTTTACTTTTATTCACGGACAAGCAGATTTTTTTTTCCTCTAACAAAAACGTTAGTTTCTCTAGCAAAAAGGTCTGTATTTGTCAGATTAATCATTGAAATTTGAGATAACGTGATCAAAAAGGAGTCTGTCAGATATCTTAAAAAACCATATTAGTGAGTTCTTTGCACAATAATTTTTATTTAATTTTTATTTATATATTTTTTATTTATTGATTTTACATATATATATATACAATGTATATAATATATAATATGAAGTATTTAAGTATTTGAAATATAATAAAGATTTTATTATTAAAAGTTTGAATGCATACATTAATTATATTTTCTGATTAACGTTTTCCTAGTAAAACACTATTTAAGTGGCCTACAGTTCTTTTTATTTTTTTCACTCATCAGGAACAAGGTTTCCACAATAGCAAAGTTTCTGTCTTTTATAATCTATGTATTACATAACATTATTTTATTACCTCTACCAACTATTCCAAAGAAATCCATTTTACACTCGTTCTCTTTTAATTACTTTGGCTTAAGTTTTTTACATTGACAGAAAGCTATTAATAAACAAAACAAGCAAGAAGTCATTTAATTAAATGTCGTTGGTAAGTTTCTTAAGCAAGGCTCGTGAAGCTGATAAAGTTAAATTAAAACATCGAATGGGTTCTTAACGAATTTGGCTTTTACCTTTGTAAAAAGCAATATATAAGTTTTTATACACTACTGCGGTGCATGATTGCTACAAATTTATTATGAGAATATAGGAGAATATAAGATAAAAACTTTTTTCTCTTTGAAAAAAATCTTAAATATATTTGAGTTTTTCAATAAACCGAAGTAATTTCTTTTTTATTATCTTTAGTGAATATCTTTAACGCCATAAATATTTTTTTCCTTAAATCTCGTTCACTTTCATTCTATATAGATCAAAATGAGCTAATCAGTAACCAATGTATCACAACATAATCATACCTTCTATAATAAACCTGAAAATTTTAATAATAAAGACAAAATACACTGGATGCTTATTTTACTACGTTATTGATATGAGGTAAAAATTAAAATTAGTTGTTTTATACTCAGCCAAATGTGAGAGATTTAAACTAAACTTTATAAGAAATATTTTTTTCATATTAACTTTCGTTTATACCTAATCTGTCCACATCCTGTTCAATCAAACTTATATTTACTTGTTTTACTTTTTCAAATCCTCGGCGAGTAAAAAGAGGTTAAATGAGATAAACTCTTAAGTTATATCATTCATGTAAAGATTTAATAAAACAGGTTCTAAGTGAGAACCTTGCTTAAATAATTGAAGAAAAATATCAAACTATTTCAATTATGTATGTATGTAAAAAATTAAGTTATATATTTCATACTAAATTGCAATTTAGCAAGTTATTATTACTATGATATATATATATGAAAGCAAAAAAATATATATATAAAAACAAAAAGAAACACTGGTAAGTATTTTTTACTTCCGTTAAAATATACTAACAACTTTTACCTTCATGTTTTATTCAACGGATCATTTAAATCACCCATCTCCAAAAAGTATTTAAAAATGGAATCGAATATTTTTTCAACAAGTCGTTTTAGTTAATTGTAAAATATTAACCTTTACTTAGATTTATTTATTTACATGATAACTTTGCAGTTGGTTTATAACTATGAGTCTGAAAATTGAACATACAAAAATAATCGAATGGATATAATAACAGAAAACAAAAGGACCCATTTTCATTTAAACATATTTTTTTATGAACTATATATTATACGTATGTATATTTTATGAACTATGTTACAATAATCGAAAAGGTGTAGTGGGATTTAAGGCAGATTGTCAGTTGTATTGCTTTTGTTCTTAGTCTTCAGTTATTATAAATATTATATTTAGGAGAATGAGAAGGAAAGGAGAAGGAGCACTTATAGGAGAAGAAAGTGACTGAAAAGGACGTAAGTGTAAGTGCTTGAAAAATTCTTCACCAAAGAAATAAATCTGTATTTAGGTAAAGATTGAAGAGAGAAGGAGAAATTGTCTACAGCGCCTTTCTATAATTATTGGGACATAGGTAGGTTACGACTGATTTTAACTTTTTAATAATCTTCACTTTTAGAAGTCGGCTAATTTCTAGTATGAGTTTAAGTTAAAAGTATATAAAAAAATATGAACAATATTTGTAAACCAAAATTTTGTCTAATTTCGAACGTGACCGTTATATATATTCCATTATTTATGAAAAGCGTATTGATAATTTGATTATTGGAAAAATAATTCTTAAAATATTTACGAAAAGAAAAATAATGTAAAAAAGTTAATCGTATTACGAATTCAATTCATTTTATTAAAAGTAATCACATTTCTAAGGATTTATTTATAGCGCTATTATCCTGGCCCGTAACATCTTTATAAGTCTTCTAAACTTAGTTGATTGTTTTTTTCTTGGAAATTAATAAATATACCCACGACAATATGCGAAAGTTATTTTAAAATATGCTAGAATAAAAAAATAAAACAAAATATTTTGTTTAAAAATATATACCAACACATCAGCAAAACTCTATTAACGATATCTTAAGTGGTACATGAATATTTCATAGGATATTAAGTGACATTAAGTTTAAGGAGTAGCATGGTAGGTCACTAACTATCGTTAGCATTTTATGTTGGTAGTAAAATGACTTGAGGCATAAACGTGTAGTTTAGGTACTGCAATACTGTAGTAACGACGATAACTTTGAGAACTATAAACGATTTCGAAGAAAGTTTTAGTTTTCCTTAGATGGATATAAACTTTTAATATACTTTTAATATAACTCATTATACTATAAATTGAATTAATGTATGTGAGTAGTCACATTATACTTATTTTTGCGATGACGGATCTTACTTAGAAATCGATAGGTGACGCTAATGGATTCTAAGTTAATGTTTGAAAATATCTATAAACATGTATAGCCATGTTAAGCTTATTTAAATTTATATAAAATATAGAATGTAAAATAAACCGATACGGGCAGGCATTTTATTGGTAGAGCAACTAGACGGTTTCCCAGAGCTCGCGGGTTCAAATCCCTGCCCGTATCGGGTTATTTTTCATTCTATATTTATATATTAGGTTCTAAGGTAATCGTCAAAATGTTTCGTAATCATATTTTTTTAGTAATAAATATAGTTAATATAAACATAACAAATTCTAAAACCTTTAGATAATTTATTTTATTAGAATTTAGAACTATTAAAATTTTATAGGAAATATGTATTCATTTTAATATAATAAAATAATTATGAAATCAATGAAGCGAATAGACACATAGCCAATGAACTTGAACAAAATTACGTCAACCTATTCAAACCGTAGTATGTCAATTGCGTCGTTTATTTACAACAGACAGTTTATGGTCGTGTAAAAATGGAGATGCCACCACTTACGCGGAGATTTATTGCCGCCATTGCTGCTGTAATTGCGTGCGCTAAAAGCGGCATGGCGCGATATGCAAATTAACTACGTCAAATTTAAACTGATGGGAAAAGCTCCAAAAAGACACTTCTAATTTGCAATATTATCGATTTTGCACAGTAATGATGGACATCAAAAAGGAATAAATTTGAAGTCTTCAGGAAATGTTACATAAAGTATTTGTAAAAAACAAATATCTATGAAAACCTATAAAGTATGTTACTATATAAAAATTGCAACACAAATTAGTTAATACATTTAGTCCGCGAGGCCTTGGTGTTGGTGACAATGAACGACGAATCACGAGCTAAATTTATTTCAAGCACCTGTGGCCGGGTTTCAACTCAGCTGTTTATATATTGGCTCCTAAACTATTTCCTCAAACCGCGACCTTTATTTCTACTAACTGCATAGTATCAACCTTCGAGTTTGACATCGGAATTCTCGTCTTCTTAAATCTACATTTTACTTGTCTTACATTTTAGTGCTTCTTTGATGTATGACATTGTTGGATGAGCGTTTGTTTTTTATTAATTTTGCCCAATAGTATATGTATGACAAATTATTTCTTAAATGATTATTGACGCAAATGAAGATATTTGATGGGATGTGTAATGAAAAATCTGTTATATGAAACAGATGTAACAACTTTAAATGCTTTAAAGAAATTCATAATACGAGAAAAACTAGATTTATATTTATATAATAATATCTGTTGCTATGGTAACTAAGTTTTTGCTGAATCTTTACTAATCTTAAGTAGATCTACCCGACTTTTGAATACATAAAAAAAAATTGTATTCCAGCTGATATCTTTTTCCATGAAAATAAATTATATATTTATTAATTATTAACATGTAAATAACACCTGATTCTTTTAATGGAATGTCTTAATTTAAATCAAAACTGACCGAAAGATACAATTTAAGACAACTATTTACTTCAATGAGCTATAATGATATTTTGGGACTCCTAAATATATCTCACGGATGCATCACATGGTAGAAATAAAATATGCCAATGGTTGGAAATAGAGCGGAGTAATATGTTTTTTATAAATATGTTAATTTTGTTTCGTTATTTGTTAGACATTTAATTAACTTTTTAGTTGTAATTAGTGTGTTTCTTATAAACAATAAGTGTTACCCCTTTCTGTAACTTATTACAGAAAGGGGTAACACTTATTTTGTAATACCTTAGTATTACAAAATATTCATAATTTTATCATGTAACTATATCAATTGCTTTGTGAACTATAAATCGTTTAATTTTACCATATTCCGTTAAATTGATTAAATGTTACAATTAAATTCAAATTTTCGATCGGCATTTGTTCCCTAATTAATGTGCTACGTAATTCTATCCTGACCCTTATTTATTGTACGGAGCAGTCGACCTCTTAATAGATTTAATAATCTTCTATGTCATATTATATAGCTTTGAATTTCTTGCTTATATCTTCGAGTTTTACTTACTTATATAACTTCTAACTAATTTACATAAGATGTCATGTTCCTTTGAACTTATTAAAACTATTATTGGATTGTCACTTGGTAATCTTGTTAACTATATAGGTAAGTATTGACAAGTATATTAAGGTAGATAAAGATAAAGTAGGTGGTTGGCATAGTAAGTATCGCAACCCGATGACTTTGTTCAAATTATTATTTTGCTTGTAATTTATCGAATCAATATTAAGTTTTTAAAGTATATAAAATATATACTAATATTACAAAAAACTGGAATGAGTTTCATAACAACAACAAAAATCCAAAAACCTCCAAGAACTTCGAAATTTTTCTTCTCCTCCAGCCTCCAAAAAAAGACCAATATATTGCATATCAAAACATCAAAAAATGTAATTTTATTTTATTGTAGGAATTTATTTCCAAATATAAATGTCCCACTGACGAATATTCTTACCATTTTCAATTTCATTCAAAGAGTGACAAATGAAATGCTACATAAGCCATCCTTAACGAAGAGGCAAAAGTTTAAATTAAGCTTATAAGTTTAAATGTCTCGTCTGGTAATATGTGACAGGTTAGACACACACACATATAACAGAATATATTAAGTAAAAGTGGTGACAAAAAGTGTGTTTTTAGCAGAGTTTGTTTAGCATTGAGAGAGGGAAAAGGAAACAAAGAAAAAGAAATACTATTATTCAGTAGTGCTCATATGTAGTAGTATCACAATACACTTAATATGGTATTAATGTGCATGACCTTAGATTAGGAAACACTTTTATATTTTTTTTAACAGTAACTGGGAATATTTGGAATATAACTCGTAGAGTAGATTACCCCGGATTAGCGGACGGGGACTTTTGCTGTGCATTGTAATTGAGATTAATAAGGGATGAAGTACGACATCATGAAATGTTTTTGTAGAAAGATGTTAAGTTAGAAAAACATAACCATCAACTAGCTTTTATACTAATTATTAGGGATCTTCATGTTCAACGCACTACATCTTTTTCGGACATCCTCTTTCTTTACACCAGACTCTCGTTACATTTACATCTCCTCATTATGATACCATATCATGTCATGCTTAGTTTTTTTTTTATAACCGATGCTACTTTCCAATTACCTCTTACATATTTCCGACTTCATTAGTTCGAATTAGCTAGTTAAAAAATATACTGTTTAGTCATGTTTATCGTAATTTACAGGATAAACGCTAAATGGCTGAGACGTTCAGTACCACTGACGAGTATACACATCTTGTAACTCGTTATTTTCAGTTTAGTGCTTTGTATTTTCTAATTTGGAATAACTCTCATCTCATTTTAATAATTTATCTTTGCATATTTTGTTATTAATACACAGTTTTTATATAATATAGAATTTTAAACATTTCATAACTATAAACAGCATTCATGATATAAATCCTATTATGAAAAATATTTTAAATGCTATTGAATTGAACATCTTTGAAATGAGATAATGAGACTAAGATATACATATTTTTTAATTTAAAATCTTAATTTAAGCTATATGTTTATAAACTCAATACTTTAAGCATTGTAACTTGAATATGGAATAGCTCTGCAATTTTAGACGTGTATTGATCGGAATCCCCTGCAACTGGAGATTAGATACGCCTACTAACAATTACAGTAGCCTGGATTATAAAGCACAACAGATAGTATCCTGGATAATTACGAGCACGTGATGTTGTAAATAATGGTTACCTTTTGATAAGATAAAAAAAAATGTCCAATATAGATTGACGCAATTCAAATATTGGTTCCAATATTCATATTATAATTTTTAGTTTTTATTATATATATTTTTTTATTTTATAGAATTTATTTAAACCAAATAAAAGCTTTTAAGAAATATATATGTAGATAATAGGTAATTTAAAAGATATGCGGGAACAGATAAACATACATATATTCTAAATTCATCATACCCTTTCCGGGTTCGCGAAAGTCTAGAAAATAAATTGTCATGTAATATATTATGGTATAGATTATTATTTCGGTCGGTCACACACAGTTTTCTGCGTAAATGTTACCTTTAATTTAAAAGGGTTACAATTTTATATTAAAATTTTAAAGTAAACAGTGCCATAACTGAATAGAATTAATTAATGTTGTTTATCCACTTATATCTCGTAAGGCTTAATATTCTTTGGTTAATTCCACATTATTTCCCTCAGGAAATTAGCTTATTATCACATCCCTGAATACGAATAACGTCTGTTTTATGATAAACGTTACATTAAAAATGTATATCAATTATGTTAATATTTTTTCTGTCAACATTTTGGAACGTTTAATTGAAATGGTTTTGGTTTGGGATTGGTTTTTGGAGCTTGAATTTATTTCGCAACTGAAAATAAGACCGCTCCATATCTTCCCAAGGGTGCTGTAAGAACCATATACGAGACAATAACAAAAGTAGATACTATTCAACACGTCTTTTTCTAAAGTCTTTTTCTTTTTTTAAAGCTGTTGGAAATCCCATCAACGTGAATTCCCACAGAGAGTCCGGTGGCTGAAAACTATTGCATTTTTAATACTATTTGTTAGACATACAGGGAAGGATGATGATGAATTTAATTTGTTTTCTAATATATAAATAAGGCTTAGTTCAGCGACAGAACTATAAGATTGAAATTAAATATAACTTAAAAATACAATTCAAAATGGAAACTTGATCCGAACATTGTAGTGAAGAAAATCTTTGCTTTTGCGGATAACCGCAAGTCACGGGGATTAGTGCTAACGTTGGATTTACGAGATTTAAACCTTATTCAATTACACTTGATGAGAAATGTAGAGTTTCAAAAGTATTTATTTTAATTAAGCTGTATTCATAATACTTGTCATTGTACATTTTTGATTTACATATTTTGCAACGAATTAGATTCCAAACAGCAAAAGCTTGAAATCATGTGAATATTGTCTTTGGTATTTAAACTCTCTTTTGTAGCACTACTCTTAAGTTATCGCTTATCATAAAGTCGGAAGAAGAGTTAGCTGGCTACTACAGAATGCAAATCTCTCTAAATCTATGTCAAGTTAAACTGAGATACTTCAAACTTGAAATGCTTGGGATTCAACATCCAGTTTTAATTATATTTAGTGTCATATCAACGAGGTCAGAGCTGAATAATGTAATGGCTTTCCGGTGTTATAACAACTTTAGAGCTTTTTAAGAATAAAAAGAGGCTAGACTTATAAGTTCCAGTAATACTATGTGTTATCCGAGTACTGTTCTTAGATATGGGGACGTCCTGCACGAATGTAAAGACCATATTGAAGGATCATTTTATCATTTTATCGTAGGATTCATTTTATCTACATATATTTATGTATTTGTAAATGCGCATGAGTTATTTTAAATACGCTGTATATAAAAAAATATTAATTCCGTGAACTATATTATGATAGAAAAATATAATTATTATGTAAAATCGATAAGAGATAATTTCTTACTACTAAAGAAAAATAGCTTCGGAGATTATCTTAGCAAAAACGAATTAATTTTTTTAAAAGCAAATGTTGTATAAGTGATTTTTCTGTATTTATTTTCATATGATGGAAGTAATACTGCACGAAATCTGGTCTCTTTTCAGTTGCAACCAACCAGGTTTTAATTAAAAAAGTAGTGTGTATTTCATCGTGATAACGTGTCTTTGTACAATTTGTCGACAGTCCTTTTTTGCTTTTGAACTTTTTAACACCGTCATGCCTTTGAAGCGGATTCTGTGATGGAAAAAAATAAATTTTAGTTTCGTTATTTATATAATCCGTATATGTAAATACTAATCATATTCTGTATTCTTATTGTATAACTAGACCGATTATGCCAGTCTTCCAGCGTTATGATTCGCGCAAATTCATTTTATTACAAGTAGCACTCTAGTTATGAATTTGAATTTCTGGAAAGCTTTAAAATTATATTTGATAGAACGGAAATAATGGAACTACATATATTTTATTAATAATTTTTAAACGCTAGCATTTAGTCTCCGATATTAGGGTTCGTCTTAGTAATGTCAATACTCCCTAGTGCACTATTATTGTTCATTACTATTGAATTTATAACACTATTATTACACATATATTTGTTTGTCTGACTGAAAAATATAATACTTATGTTTTAGAATTCCGTGATAAATAAAAATGTTTAATCGTTTTTTGATTTCTTCAAATTATAAATCTACTATTTCAAAGTGAAGTTTAAATTCACAAAGGACTTAGTTTTAGACATAGCAAGCTTAAAATTTATTAGTTCTCTTTATTTGTAGACCTATCCTAAACCTATTCTCATCTTGAGCTAGCTGAATTTTGTATTATTATTTCTAAGGAGTTGTTTTGTGTATTTCAGTTAAATGGCATATTATTTTCTACTGTTTACTTTTATAATATTTAAAGGTAATATCAAAATTAATTTAAGTATAATAAATATAATATAAAACTATTCAGCATTTTATCTAAAACTTTCTTTTAACGACAGGATGTGTCTCCTTGATACTTTATTTCTCGTAATTTGATCAATAATATCCTATTCCTTACGTATGAAATTGACGTTTTGTATGAGAAGAACAAAAAGTCGAATATTTTTTAATATAATGCATTTAATTAATCAAAGTATGACCCATGGTTTTTATACACTTTAGCCATCTTGTAGGTACTTCATTGATTCCTTTAATGAAAAAAAAAACAGTCGGACGGGAATCAGTAGTCTTTGAAGGCAATTTGGACTGCCCCATCGAATTTGATTTTTTTCCCTTGCAATAAGTTATTCAAATTTCGATAAAAAAGGTAATCTGTTGGAGCAAGGTCCGGGGAGAGCGGTGGATATCTTAGACATTCTAATTGAAGCTCTTCTAATTTGGTAGCCTTCTGATGTGCAGTGTTCGGCCTAGCGTTGTCGTGAAGCAGCATGGTGTAGAGCGATTGATCAGCCTAGGTTGTTTAGCAGGTAGCTTTTCCATCATGGTTTGCAATTGCTGACAATAGACATCTGCCCTAACAGTCTGGCCAGATTTGAGAAAACTGTAATGAACAATACCAGCAGTAGTCCACCAAACGCTTACAAGGTTTTTTTTGTAAATTTTCGCTTGGGGCAGGATTTTACTGGCTGAGCAGGAACCAACCATTGCGATTAACTCTTCCGAATATCTTTGAGAACCATTTTTCATCACAGGTTTCATTAATGTGCGGGTTCAGTAATTTAACGCAGCAGTCGCCGCGCTTTTACCGGTGTACTTCAGTCAATTCATGAGGTACCCATCTTTCAAGCTTCTTAATCTTCATAAATGGCTCCAAGTGAATTAAAATAGTTTTATCACCAGTATCGCAGCCTGTAGCTAACTCGGACGTGGTTTGAGGTGGATCCACTTCCACAACAGCCTTCGATTCTTCATTATCAACTTGGGTCTCCGACCGTCGACGGGGCTTGTTCTGCAGGTCGAAATTTCCAGAACGAAATGTGGGTACCAAAAACTGACTGCATTTTCTTTTACAACACGACGGTCATACACATCATTAATCCTTGGATTAGTTTCCGCAGCACTGGTGCCACGGTAGAACTCGTACTCGTAAATAATGCGATATTTTAAGTTTTCCATTTTGTAAACTGAGTAAGGAAAATAGAAAAAACAGAAGAAAAAAAAAACAAATTAATTACAGTCAATGAAACAAAAATACATGTGTAAATAGGTGTAAAAGTTTGAATTTAGAATTCCTTACCAAAAAGGCGAAATTTGTGATTAAAGTGGCCAGTACAAAAATCGCCAATTTCATATGTAAGGCCTAATATTTATAGCTATAAAGCAGTATATAAAAACTCTTGATTTCAATTATGTTTACAAGACCATAATATATATTGTGATCACAATAATTTTATTTAGAATATTATTATTTTCTGAAAAAAAGCTTATCTCACCAAAACTATAGAGAATACCAAATTTATTTCACTCTATCGAATTATTTATCTCATAATATTATTTATTAATAAAATGCTGAGTGTATTTTTTTATCAGTTTTAATGTCTTTATTATTTCTACATCTTTTTTTATAGTATTTTTTTTTATGATTTATTTAAAAAGACATATTAGTTAAATCACAGAACTTTTAAAAATACTACTACTATCGTCATAAGCTAAGCAGAAGCTTCCAAGACTCGTGAAATAATTATTTAAAACATAATACAAGTAAATGCTAAACAATAATTAAACTACATGGCATACATTTGGCATTGTAAAACTATTTTAAAAATAACCACGATGTCATTGGACTTGGCACAGTCCGGATAATCTTTATGTAAGTACCAAAACAGCCGGGCATATAGCTTGGGGACAAGTCATTAATAGTTTTTTTTTATATCATAATACTAAATCATTATATTTCTCCTCCCAGTTTAATCTTTGTCTTATCATACAAAGACATTTAATCTAAGCTAAAATCAATCTTATCTGGTTACCCGCATTCTATTTCAGCAAGCAGAAGATTTATGTAATTTAATAACATTTTATAATTAGTTCAGATATTTATTTTATTCTTAGCTAAAATTATAGAGAAATTTTGTAAATTTATTCATTAATAATGAATATTTTCTTTACCACTTTTGTAGCATTTAATTATATTTATGAAATAAAGTCTCTAACAATGCTTTGGATTTTTGAATTCAACTAATTTCTGTTGCTAACTTTAGTGTCCTCATTATCACCTAAAATTAAAGTAGAACGAACGCCCTTTTTTATATTTTAAATGGAATTTAGTTTCTACGTAAAATACTATTTAAATATTTTAGATTTTCCTTAAGGTGTATCAAAAACGCTTATCTTAGTTAAAAGTAATTGATTTGGTTTTCTCAAAGAGTTGGCTACATTCTAAGAGCGAGATAAAATATCTTAATTTGATTGATTTACGTTCTCGTTATCGATAAAGTATTCTCATTTGTATAATAATGTATGAGTTTTACAATATAATCGCTTGATTTACTACTTTTTTGCATATAAAATATCGTCGTATTAAATATAAATTATTTTTTATAGTCAAAAAATTAT
Organism: Napeogenes inachia; assembly: GCA_959347355.1. Classification (NCBI taxonomy): domain Eukaryota; kingdom Metazoa; phylum Arthropoda; class Insecta; order Lepidoptera; family Nymphalidae; genus Napeogenes; species Napeogenes inachia. The sequence goes on along the minus strand of OY365799.1, from coordinate 2,580,775 downwards.
TTAAAATGATAAGTATAATTGTAATATAATGATTTCTTACCAAGTTCATGAATCAGGAAGTACTGGGTAACAAAGTAACACACACAGGGGCACTAACACTCACTATTCTAGTTTTAACTATATTATTTCTAACCACGTTTTTTTAAAACACTTCTAAGAAAACACTTTAAAAATTCTAAAACTTAAACGCAGTCTAACAATTTTACTTTATAATGTCTTTGGTCGCACTTATTCCTATCAAGAGTTTTAGAGGTTTAAAGTAATGTCCAAAACTATTTATAAATTGTGTAAATTCGTATATTGTGTATTACAAATGTGTAAACTTTTAAAGGTTGCAAATAGAAAGTTTCAGTCGTTTCTTGTGTATAAATAGGTTTTGGTAATAAATTCTGTGATGCATGTTGAAAAAGAAAAAGATTTTAATCACATAAATACGTATTTTTGAATGGAAAAAAGTTTTTAGATTGGATATTAAGAATCATTTTGGGGTTTTAATTCGCACTTGTCGCTCGGTAATTCGGGTTGGGAGTTGAAGCTACAATGAAGTTTAGTATGTTCGTTGGTTCGATCGTAGTCCATAGGAGGTCGCGTGCTAGGCGCGGAGTTCGTGCGCGCTGCTCGGCGAGCGACGAGAGACTGATCTGCCCGCCCAAAACCGTAACAACCCTTGCTGCACTCGACATGCAAACTTACGTATCGTGCAATTTCGATAGCTGTTTTGTAGTACTCGAGTACCGACTTCGTGAATTTTACTTTTTAATTTATGTCAAGCGTATTTCAAAGAGCTGCTGTGGGTATTTCTCTCCAATAGTTTTTGTTGTATGGCTTGTACATTCTCTATGATATTTTTATTTTGTTAAACATATATGTCGACGCAAAAGCGTAGACGTTCGTTTTTAAAGATATTATTTTTATGATTAGTTAAATTTAATTTGTCTTTTATTATTTACAATCATGAAATTTAGTAACTTGATTTAATTTAACAAAATAAACCAATAAATATGAACATTCAAAAAGAAACAACTTTTGATTATTTCTTCATCATAGTTTACACAACTAGATGGCGTTGTAGTAGAGTTGTTGCTTTTTGAATGTGAATTTTGAAGTAATAATTCTAAATAACTGTTTATAAAATGATTAGCTATTTTTAAAAATCATTAAAAATAAACTCATGAATTATGAGATGTAAATTCAATTTATTTAGGAAGATTACATTGTTAATTTCGTTTTGGCGGCAAAAAAGCGCCACATGTTTTTGTGTTGTTAAAATGTGCGGCATAATTACTTGTGACTTTGGAATAAGCAGACGATCTTGTAAGTACAGTTATTTTTTATAATTATTAGAATTTTAGAATAAGAATTTAACAATTAAGAATACAGCTTAGTTAGAAAGATAGACATAGTTTTATAAATAATTAAGACTAAGAAAATAGCAGTAATTAGATTGATTAAAGAGTTCAAAATTGGTGTAATATTTAATAAAGTATTTCTTTTAATATAGTGTGTTATCATTGCATTATGAGTGAAAATATTGAAAATAGTGACGTCAGCAATGCTGACGTCACCCTTTCTAAAAACTCGGTTGGGCAAAATCCCTCGTTATCAGAAGTGGGATCACCACCCACTTCTGCCGGGCATTCTGATCAACCTTCCGTTGCAAACACTTCTGTTGTCGGGGTCCCAGCTGAGTTTTTCTCTCAAATGATGCAAATGATGAAACACATGTCGGATCGCATGACGTCATCAGAGTTTAAAGTGAAAATCGGTGATGTGTTTTTGCCGTCATACGATCCGGATTCTAATATTGGGATACGTGAATGGTGTAAACATATAACTACTGCTATGGATACGTACAACCTAAATGATTATGATGTACGAATGAAAGTAGGTAGCCTGCTTAAAGGCCGCGCTAGGTTGTACGTAGACAGCTGGCTTGTTACTACTAACTCTTGGCCAGAGATGCGTGATATTTTAATAACTACTTTTGAACCAGAAAGTCGGTATTCAAGAGATATAATTCGGTTTAGAGAACATGTTTACGATAGTAGTAAAAATATTGCGCAGTTTCTGTCCGAGGCCTGGGTTTTATGGCAACGTATTACAAAAGATAAGTTATCGAATGATGATGCGGTTGAGGCTGTGATTGGTTGCATTAGTGATGAAAGATTACGTATTGAATTATTAAACGCGCGTGCAAAATCCGTGCCGGAATTAATTTCAGTTGCATCGTCTATACGTCCAACAAAACGTGCAAATTCTAACCAGTCGGTACAAAATTTGAATAAGCGCCCCCGTTTAGTTGAAAAATCGAATATGTATTGTCAAGTATGTAAGAGAACAAATCACGATACACGCGACTGTCGTTTTGCAAATAAAAATACAGTTCCTCAGCCACGCCATGATTCTAACAGCGGTACGCAAAATACCACGAAGCCTACCTGCACATTTTGCTCCAAAATTGGTCATACTTACGAAACGTGTTATAAACGTGATCGCGCGGTCGTTTCAAACGTAAATATCGTAGGTAAACCGAAACTAACTTGGATACCTATTACCATTGAGGATTTTAAATTAAATGCAATTTTTGATAGCGGAGCAGAATGTTCTTTGGTACGTGAGTCGGTAGCCGCAAAAATTCCAGGTAAACGTGTAAATGGGGTTAATTATCTAAAGGGCATCGGTCAGTTTACGGTAGTATCATTGACTACATTAGTGACTGTTTGTGTTATTGATAATTTACGTGTAGAGTTACAATTTCATGTAGTTCCTGATTACGAAATATGTTCTGATATGTTAATTGGAACAAATCTTATCGATAACACAAACTTAAGTGTACTGGTTACTCAACAGGGTGCTAAATTGCTTCGGCAACCGGTGGTTTTCCACATGCGATCCCAAGATTGTAAATTTGATAAACTTAACACTGATCTGTCTAATGAAGATCAGATAAATGAATTGAAACTTTTGTTAAATAAGTATACACATTTATTTATTCGCGGGTACCCTCGGACACGCGTAAATACAGGAAAATTAGAGATACGTTTAAAAGATCCTAATCGATATGTAGAACGCAGACCATATAAGCTAAGTCCTGTTGAGCGGGAAAAAGTAAGAGAGATTATAACCGAACTGTTGGAGAATAATATTATTAGGGAAAGTTCCTCTGCTTTTTCTAGCCCAATAATCTTAGTTAAAAAGAAAAACGGACAAGATCGCATGTGTATTGACTACCGTGAGCTGAACAAAAATACCTTGAGAGATCATTATCCTCTGCCGATCATTTCCGATCAAATCGATCAATTGTCGGGGGGTTTTTATTACTCCACTTTTGATATGGCGGCAGGCTTTCACCAGATTCCGGTTTCAGATAGCTCAATTGATAAAACTGCCTTCGTGACGCCCGATGGCCTTTATGAGTATTTAGCCATGCCATTTGGCTTAAGTAATGCTGTTTCAGTTTATCAAAGATGCATAAATAGAGCTTTGAAACCTCTACTTTATGAATCTGATCCAATATGTCAAGTTTATGTCGATGATGTCCTTACAAAGTGTAAAGATTTTTCAGAAGGTCTATCTCGCATTGAGAGAATACTCGTGGCTCTACAAGAAGCTGGGTTTTCGATCAATGTAGAGAAAACAGCTTTTTTTAAACGCTCTATTGAGTATTTGGGAAATATCATATCCGACGGACAAGTTAGCCCTAGCCCAAAGAAAGTAGAGGCTTTAACAAAAGCACCCATACCATCATCTGTTAAACAGGTTAGGCAATTTAATGGGCTAGCTAGTTATTTTAGGCGTTTCATTCCCAATTTTTCATCTATTATGGCACCTCTGTATGAATTAACGAAAAAAGATGCAAAGTGGGAATGGAACGATAGACATGATAAGGCTAGGAATTATATTATCCAACATCTGTCTACTGCGCCTACCCTTTCACTTTTCCAGGAAGACGCACCAATCGAACTCTACACCGATGCAAGCAGCATTGGCTATGGGGCGGTGTTAGTGCAAGTAATCAACGGGCGACATCATCCAGTTGCCTACATGAGCCTGCGTACTACCGAGGTCGAGAGCCGTTACCACTCCTACGAACTCGAAACCTTGGCTGTAGTAAGAGCAATCAAACATTTTCGCCAATACCTATATGGGCGGAGATTTAAAGTCATAACGGACTGCAACGCGTTAAAGGCATCAAAATTCAAGAAGGATTTACTTCCACGAATCCATCGCTGGTGGGCGTTTTTACAGAATTATGATTTTGACATAGAATACCGAAAAGGTGAAAACATTCAACACGCAGATTTCTTCAGCAGAAATCCGTCGACTGAATGGTCAGTCAATATGATGACTAGGGACACTGAATGGATCCAAGTAGAACAGAGGCGAGATAATGACCTACGTTTACTTATTGATGACATAGCAAAAGGCAAACCAGTTGAAAATTATGTCTTGGTGGAAGGTGTACTCAAAAGAAGTATTACTGACCCGTTACTCGGAACTTACAAAGCCGTCGTAGTACCAAGGTCATTTCAGTGGAGTTTGATAAACTCCTACCATACAGCTTTGCAACACCCGGGATGGGATAAAACACTACAGAAACTAAAAGAGTGCTACTGGTTTGACAAAATGAGTACAGTGGTCCGAAAGTTTGTCGACAATTGCATTGTGTGCAAAACTTCAAAGGGTCCTTCTGGAGCCATACAAGTACAACTTCATCCAATTCAGAAACCAACTGCGGCGTTTCAAGTTATCCATATGGATATTACAGGCAAATTGGGTAGTAAAAACCAGTCGGGTCATGATGAATATGTGATTGTCACTATAGATGCGTTTACCAAATATGTACTGTTAAATTATTCAAACAGTAAAAGTCAAAGTGACAGTCTTGCAGCATTAAAACGCACTATACATTTATTTGGGACACCAATACAAGTGGTTGTTGACGGAGGAAGGGAATTTCTAGGCGACTTCAAAAACTATTGCGAGAACTTTAATATTAATATTCACGCAATTACACCAGGAGCAAGCCGAGCTAATGGTCAAGTTGAGCGCATAATGGCAACATTAAAGAATGCTTTGACTATGATTAAAAATTATGAAACTGAAAATTGGCAGACTGCGTTGGAAGCATTACAATTAGCATTCAATTGTACTCCTCATCGTGTAACTGGAGTGGCACCACTCACACTTTTGACTCGTCGACAGCATAGTGTCCCGCCACAGCTCCTACGATTGGTAAACATTGATGAAGAAACTATTGATTTTGACCTACTCGACCAACAAGTTCAACAAAAAATGCTAGCTGCTGCTCAGTACGACAAACAACGGTTTGACAAGAATAAGGCCAAGGTACGCCCCTTTCAAAAAGGAGACTACGTGTTGATTAAAAATAATCCACGTAATCAGACATGCCTTGACCTAAAATACAGTGAGCCATACGAGATCCTAAGAATCGAAGATAATGACAGATACTTCGTCAAACGAGTTACTGGTAGAGGGCGACCACGTAAGGTTGCTCACGATCAGTTACGTCGCGCGCCACAACCAGGCGAGCAGGAAACCGTGTCGACGTGTCCTGATGCTGACCGACAGTTAAGCCCAGCAGACCTTCAGCCCCAAACAAACTCTAGCGAACCGCAGCCTTCGACTTCACGAGCTGCGACGACATGTGATGCCTAAATTTAGGTGAGTTCTTTTCATAATATGGTCTCGGGCTTAGATTCCAATGACGTATTTTTAAAGATACTTGCCATATTTTCATGTGCTACAGTTAATCTTATACTAGATTTTTAAATATGAATTTTATAATAACGTTATCTTAAAACTGTGCTATCCCTTTAATTCCGGTTTCCTTACTTTTACTGACATTTTCAGAGCCTCTGTAGACCACGGTTAAATAAAAACCTAGACCACAGCATCGGCCTCTCCCATCCTTAATTATACTCTGTGGACCACGGCGTACATGACCGCCCAGACCACAGTAACAATTTCCAATGAGCTTTTATATTATAAATTCATCTTAATTATGAATTATTTCACAATCTTAAATACTATGTGGCTTGTAAAAAAAAAAAAAATAATAATAATAATAATAAAAAAAAAATAAATAAATAAAATAATAATAAAATTAGATCCTCTGTGGACCACGGCGTACATGACCGCCCAGACCACAGCTTCGACCTAGCCCCCAAATCCCTTAGAGCCCCTGTGGACCACGGCGTAAAAAACCGCCCAGACCACAGCATCATCCGTCTACGAGTATATTATAATAAAATGCAAGGATGCGTGGAGACATTTGCATTTAATAACTACCATTAAAGTGTGTTAAATGCGTGGAGCATAAAAACACCGTCTACGAAAATATTTTACTTCATAGCTCATTCCTAAAGCACAGTAACAAATTTATAACGTGTTATTTTATAACAGTACTCATTTAGTACATAGTAGTAGTAGTATAACTGACTCATTGTTATTGAGTACACATTTACCATGACTATAAATATGAACTTTAATTTTGCAACAAGTAATTAGGTATTACAACATTACGATAACTTTATTTACTAAAATACTTCATAATGTTAACTATAGTTAACTAAAGTTTTCAAACTGCCTAGTACCTAGTGTATCGATGCACAGGTACCTAGTTCAAATGAATATTTTCACTTCCAGAAACGTGGCAGGCGCAGAGCACGCACCGCCCCGCAGAATGGCCGTGTCGACGCAAAAGCGTAGACGTTCGTTTTTAAAGATATTATTTTTATGATTAGTTAAATTTAATTTGTCTTTTATTATTTACAATCATGAAATTTAGTAACTTGATTTAATTTAACAAAATAAACCAATAAATATGAACATTCAAAAAGAAACAACTTTTGATTATTTCTTCATCATAGTTTACACAACTAGATGGCGTTGTAGTAGAGTTGTTGCTTTTTGAATGTGAATTTTGAAGTAATAATTCTAAATAACTGTTTATAAAATGATTAGCTATTTTTAAAAATCATTAAAAATAAACTCATGAATTATGAGATGTAAATTCAATTTATTTAGGAAGATTACATTGTTAATTTCGTTTTGGCGGCAAAAAAGCGCCACATGTTTTTGTGTTGTTAAAATGTGCGGCATAATTACTTGTGACTTTGGAATAAGCAGACGATCTTGTAAGTACAGTTATTTTTTATAATTATTAGAATTTTAGAATAAGAATTTAACAATTAAGAATACAGCTTAGTTAGAAAGATAGACATAGTTTTATAAATAATTAAGACTAAGAAAATAGCAGTAATTAGATTGATTAAAGAGTTCAAAATTGGTGTAATATTTAATAAAGTATTTCTTTTAATATAGTGTGTTATCATTGCATTATGAGTGAAAATATTGAAAATAGTGACGTCAGCAATGCTGACGTCACCCTTTCTAAAAACTCGGTTGGGCAAAATCCCTCGTTATATACATAACTAATCAAATTATATTATACTAACTTTTAAACTATCGCGTTTCATTATATATTATTATTTAGAAATCGGAAATTAAAGCGGCGGAATAGGTATCGCATACCTTTTATTTTCCTGACGTTTCGACCAGGTTGCACTGGCCGTGGTCACAGGCTGACTGTCTTAGCGGTGCAGGCTCTCCGACATCCAATCCGTGGGGAAAAAATTTCAACATCCACCCGCACATCTTCGTTATTATTAACATTGTCTGTCTGCCACGTACCGTCACAAACTACACTCACAGTATCTCTATCCAGGTGTTTAACCGAATGCTAAAAAAAGCGAGTTGTTATGGTGTTTATCACTGGGTTCCACGATGCTGATAACTTAAATCCATCTTCCCGATTGAAAGTCCTGTTTTTCTTGATTTCAATCGTTTCACGTACAACTCGAGCATAAAAGTGTCGTTCTGTTGAGAGGACCTGGGTACGATGAAATTCAATCCAGTGATTGGTTTCCGCTTCCAATGCATGTTCTGCGATCGCTGATTTGTTTGACAATATGTTCTTTGACCCTATCCGAAATAGAGCGCTTTATTTGGCCTATGTAAGAACTACCGCAGCTGCAGTTTATTTAATAAACACCGGTTCGGTTAAACACCTGGGTAGGGATACTGTGAGTATAGTTTGTGATGTTACGTGGCGGACAGACAATGTTAATAATAACGAAGATGTGCAGGTGGATGTTGAAATTTCTTCCCCACGGATTCGACGACGGCGAGCCTGCACCGCTAAGACAGTCAGCCTGTGACCACGGCCAGTGCAACCTGGTCGAAACGTCAGGCAAATAAAAGGTATGCGATACCAATTCCGACGCGTTAATTCCCGACTTCCAAAATAATAATATACAAATCATATTAAACATTACCCGTATTATTTTTTATTATGCTTTAATGTAATAATCTAAATGGGATAAATTTTGGGAAAAATTAATAGTTTATATAAATATTTATATTATAAAGCATTTAATTCGTGTACTTCAACTAGTCTTTGTATAATAAAAGGTACATGATTTATTAAAATGGCGTGCTAGTTCTTATGAGTGAAAATTTTAACACGTAATTATGTGAGGTCGTTAACCTAATTTTGTTTTGTATTATGTTAGTACAGAGGTTAATTATGAGTTTACGTTTTAAAGAACTTTTGCCTAAATAATAAAAAAATATGTAGGTTAACAATATGTGTTATAACTTTTATTATCTAGTAATTTATTTTGTCAGTTTCCTAAGACAAGATATTTTACTATATTCAAAGACATTCTACACTAGATTTGCCTAATCCTGTTCTATTATTTCTTATAACATTTAAACTACTTGATTTATTTACTCTGTTAAGCAACGACAGCACTAATTATGCATAGTTTATACTTATGGTATCGTCTGTACAATTCCAATAATTTCTAATGGCTCATGACACAAATACAACAATTCCATTAGTTTTATTTTAAGATATGTGCTATTAAAATCTAAAGCTCAATTAAGTATTTTCGTATTTCATCATAAAAATAAATTAAAAATAATAACATTTTGTATTTTTTATTCCTTTTATAAATAATATGTAAAAATCAATTAGATAACCTGATTAAATTAATTTATTTTATTAACTTTTTTTGTTATTCACCGAAAATATAATCGAATTACTAAACTCTTTCTTTTTCTTAAATATGCATTGTAGATTATGGTAACAAATGAAATAGTAAACCCTCTATATATATTCCTATTATATACTAACGTCGATTACGTCCGTCTTCAAGAGTCATGACTCTTGTACATTTATTTTATAACGATTAGCACTTTAGTTGTAAATTTAAATCCCCAAACAGCTTCCACATTATATGTGACAAAAAAAAAATTAAATTTAAAAAACCCCCGATACAAAAAGACCTCTAAAAAGAGTAAAAATAATATTTTTATGTACTTATTGAATTCGTTGAGTCGGGGGACCGTTGTACGTACGATGTTAGTGTATATTTTACAAAGTTAATCATTGAGGACTTAGACTATACGATTCGATATCGTAATTCCTTTATTTGACTTGTTAACTTACTTGCGTTTTAATTTCTTCCTTTATTAAACGGTCCCCCGACGCAACGAATTCAATAAGTACATAATAACATTATATTTATTCTTTTTAGAGGTCTTTTTGTATCGGGGATTTTTATATTTTTAATTTTTTTTTTCTGCTTTTTAAATTTATGTTATTGGTTTCTGAATGGTACTAAATGAACCTACAGACACACAAAATTTTCAATTGTTTAAGTATTTCTATTAATCTATCCTAATATTATAAAGAGGAAAGATTTGTTTGTTTGTTTGAATTGAATAGGCTCCGAAACTAGGGGACTTTTAAAAAAAATATTTTTTTGTATTAGAATCGTACATTATGATGTACAAAGGTTATATTTAATACGAGAAATATGTATTTAATATTTAATAAAATAAGGATCCATGTGAAAGTTTCGACAATGTAATAAATTATAAATGTATTAAGTAACATGATTCAAGACTTTTTCATATGGGTAGGTAGATAAATAGGTTTCATATATACGAATAATAATAAATATAAACATTTAGAGTTAAAATTATTTACAATCACTAATACCACTAGGATGAAGGGATTTATATTATCACTAGCTGTTGCCCGTGATTCTTTATGACTACGATCGTAAGCTATATAAATATATTTTTACAGTCTACGTAGCTGCAGTCAAGGGCAACAGCTATCCCTAATAAAGTACTTTACCTCAGTAAGTAAGTGTAAAAACCTTTTGGCCTTCATAACAAGGCATGGAACCTCTATATATATCTATAAAAACCTCTCCCCCGCATGAATAAAACGTCTATGTCTTAGAGACGATTATTTCTATTTCAATCAAACATATATAAGAACCATCTCGACGAGCATAGCTTTCGATTAAAAAAAATTGCATTCAAACCTGTCCACGAGTTTGGCAGCAAACAGCTAATTATTGCATAAGAACCTCTCCCCTGCACGAATTAAACGTCAGTATCTTGGAAGTGACTATTTCTATTTCAATCAAACATAAAAAAGAACCATCTCGACGAGCATAGCTTTCGATTAAAAAAAACTGCATTCAAATCCGTCCACGCGTTTGGCCGCAAATTCGCCACAGACAGATACACAAATACACAGATTTGACAGATCGACAGGTCAAACTTATAACATCCCTCTTTTTAGTCGGGGGTTAAAAACAGTAGAACACAGATGAAAGAATTTTTACTTAAAAAAGGTATCATTTAGTCTTCGATATTAGGGTTAGTGTTAGTCGGGGGGCGAACGCCGGGAACCTCCTCGTGGTGCTCCCTAGGCAACAACGGTTACTGGGAACCTTCGGGTTCTCCCGTTGCCTAATACCCGGCGCGATGGGGGCCGGTCATGGGGCTTCTTGCCCGGTCCATGGCTAACCAGGGCGGGTAACCTTACGGCGTGGCCTGCCCTATGGAGGGGGCTCGGACCTCTTTTCATCGTGGATTGCGTTGGAAAGTTGGCCTGGGCGTCGAGGGTGGGAGGAAGCAGGTCTTCCTCGCCGGGGTCAGCTGCGGAATCGCTCCTGGTACTTCTCTGATAGCAGAGTTGACTGTTGAGTGGTCCCTTGGCTGTATGGGGGGGTGCGCGGCGGTCTCTTTCTTGCTGAGGGAGAGGCCGTCTGCGTCGTTTAGGGGTCTGGACCTCTTTCTACCAAGCATTGACAGAACATTGCTTGGTGGGGAGTCGGTCCGAGACGTTGCCTGGAATTATCGTTGCCGAGTGCAACGCCACGGTTGCGCTTGGTGATGGTTGGTCTGTGCTACCGACTTGTTGGGTTCGACGTTGGGCCCCCTATGTGAGCGGGCTTTAGTGCAGCCCGGCGCGTGGTTCGTGGTTTGGCCAGAGCCGCAGAACCCGCTGGGTCTTATCGAGAGTCTGCTCTTCTAGGGGGCCTGGCCGGTCGTCTCCTCTCGGGGAGACTACAGCGGCGGGGCTGGACAAGGACGATGATGGTCGAGTCGGGTTACCCACCTGATTCCCGGAGATCGAGTCCGGCCAGAAGGGGGTCTCGGCCCCCTTCAGAGGCAGTAGGCTTAGGTGGGGAGTAGGGGATCCCTCCACAATCTTTCAAGCCTACGGAAAAGGGATGGGTGTCCTCGTTGCAGAGTGCCCTCTCTGTGGATCACGTCGGGGCATCGCGGTGAGTGCGAAAGCGATCCCGTGGTGTCCCATTATGACGGCGGCGGCAACCGTCAGGTTTAGTGAGTAGGAGTCTCACATAACCACCTCCAGCATCCCCTGGATGGAGGTGTGTATCCATGAGGATTCCTGACGTTAAAAAAAAGGGATAGTGTTAGTCAATTATTTACTTTGGAGTTAACCGCTCATTATTATGCTGTTTTCATACTATTATTAAACGTATAGTTTATTATCTAAGTAATTTAAAAATATAGTAGCCTACTTGTATGACTATTTATTTCTTACTGGAGCTTAACAGAAGTCATTTGAGTATTATTAGTATACGAGTTGCCTCGAGCGGGGTGATACCACACCCACAGTGGATAAGCGTTAAATGGCTATTATTTCTTCGTTTCGTACAGTGATTAAGAGCCGGCAGCCCAAACATCCCCCCTTCCCCACCCTGTCCTAATCTCGTTCATCCCTTCCCATTTCTCATAGCAGGCAATCTATTTCCAACTATATTTATTTGTGAATTTCCATGTGTATCCCCCTTATCACGGGCCATAAGCTCATTTGTCTTTGTACCTAATAATTACCTTGTACCATTAAAGAATGATAAATTATATCAAGGTAAAAAATAAGGTGCCTTTAAATTTATTAATATTTCTGAGAGTGAAATATTGTAACGTGTGTCCTCGTCTACAGATACCCTGTGATATATGATATTATAAGTAATTAATATATTATATAAAAAATACGTGAATATTAAATGTTATGTTAGTAACATTTAAAAGTAATGAAAGTCAACATTAATGTTATTAAAATAAACAAATCTTACTTCTGTTTAATGGTTTCAGTAGTTGATGTGGTAATGTAATAATAAATTATCTAGACCGAATTTATATCACTGACGAATATATTTACATATAGAGTAGTTGAAGTGTTGGGAAATTGGGGAAAATTATTATTGATATACTCAACGGCCTCGTTGGTCGAGTGGTTGGCGCAGACGCCTAATGTATAGCGGAGCACCGGGGCTCAGGTTCGATTTCCGACACGGACAGGCATGTATGTGATGAGCATAGATGTCTGTGTTTGGTTGTATAATACATATATATTCCCGGTATTTATATTGTGAATTTTATGTATTTGTATCGTTGTCTAACACCCTCAAAAAAGCAAATAATTTGCTTACTTAGGGGTTAGATCAATTTGTATAATTTCCCCTGTTATTATATATGTTTAGAGTAAGAAAGCGTAACGATTTATTATAACAGTTAATATTCATTAACTGTTATAATATATAATATTATGACATTCACTTTATCAGCTTACAAGTTTTTTCAAATAATTATGACGATACGTGAAAATCGATTTCCTGTTCACATTAGTGACGGCCGCTGTAATTATCAGTCGCAAAGACTCCATCATACAACTCGTAAAACTTTTTCTAATGACATTATTAGATTTACCCCTTAAGAGAAAGTAAATAATTGAATAAATATTAATAAATTCAATCATAAATATAAACCTAATTAACCATAACGTTATTTAGCATAATACACTTTTTAGTATAACACATCAACTAAATTTAGATTTTAAATTGACCTTACTACGAATACAAAATAATAAAGCCGCCATGTTGTCTAATCCCTCCTTAAAATTTAATTCCGGATTTCGGGCGCAGATTGGAATGTCCCAGATGACACTGGCGCGCTCCGGTCTCGTGTGTTGTAGGAGGACTCACATGACGTGCTGTGACGTCACTTTACAACGCAACTCTAAATGTGTCCCAACGACATTTATGAAGCGATCAGCGTATAAAATATTTACACTCATAGACCAATTACTATTACTATATGATAACGATATACTTTTTATTACGAATCATAAGTAATCATATCTTTTTCTGTAAATGCAATAAAACTTTATTTATTATCAATTAAATGTTTTTACGATAGTTACTTGTGTACAAATTTACTTTTGATCTCTCATGGCAGTTAAAAATAAATAAATATTTTGAAGTGCTTACAATAATTTGATATATAAACATTGTATATATGATTTATTATACAAAAGGCCTTTGTGAATGTAATTTTATTTATCATATAGACATCCCCAAGAAAAAATATTGATACTCCGTTTTGGTTGATTCATAGAAGCAATCGTATTGTGTATAAGCAAATCTTCGTTTTATGAGTCCATGTCTATATTAAATTTCAGTCGCGTTACGATTTCAGGCGGTGGAAAAATATTGCAAGTCGCTCTCCAAAGAAGACCGTAAAAAGGTATATTAAGTTACACATACCTACTTATTCAAGCCTATTTTTATGATTTAAAAATCCTGCAAATTCGACATTGTTACATAGGATTTGCTTCCATTGAAAACATCAGAACACCCATTAAAACGAAAATATTACCTTCATGGCATACTGGGATTTCTACGGATCTCTTTCTTATTCAACCGCGATGCCCTGGAGGAATCACCATTTCGGGTTACTCCAATAAAGATCTTGGTTTTGACTTTCCTAGGGTTAAATTGATGTTGTCGCGGTGGGTGCGAAAGTCATCCCGCGGCGCCCCGTTATGGTGATGAGGGTAACCGTTGGGTTTTAGTGGGTAAACTGCAGTGCAGGACTCCCACATAACCATAAAGGATTTCCCAACGTAAAGGATCCGTAAAGGATTTCCCAACGTTAAAAAAAAGGGTTAAATTGATGAATGAAAATAGGTTGAATGTTGGTCTAATTTAGGAACGGGGATCACACATGGGTGGAAGCAGATTAATGCCTCTTTCTACCCAACATCCCCTTATTAATCGGAAGTAGCAGACTACGTGACCCACTCTACGGCCTGCTCGTGGAAATGACTTGTTTGCGGAGGGAGGCCGATGGGACCTAAGATCTCTGGGAGCCGACCACCGTATTGGCTACGTGAGGTTTCGATTTTCGCACTTACTTTATAAATTTAATAGTTAATACCTCTTCAATATAAAATTAGTAATAAATCCACATTGATTACGTATCATTTACGTATTAATATGAAAAGAAGTAGCAAGTGGGAGGACCATCTTGTAATATTGTATAAATTTGCAATTAATATTTGGGCTACAGACAACAAATAAACTGGGTATTGGAATATAATAACGTATTTCCTAGTGTCCTAATACCTGATGCCGATACAGAATCTATTAATGATAAACTCAACAAAAAAAAAATTAAGCAAATGGAAGGTATTGTTATCTTGCGTTAAATTTCTATCATATTTAATAATGTAATAACCATAAACCAGGAACATAGAAAGGCAATAGAGAACATAGATAAACAATTTACCGACCTCAGCAATGAAATGATCCGACATGCTAAATTTACTAATATTTTTATGTTCACTATTAATGTATATTACACATTCTTGCATTTGTTGTATTATTAATTTATTTCAATGTATCCCTTAAACCTTTTAACAATTGGCTTTTGGAATGAATTTTTTGCTTAAATTTGACCTCCTCTTGATTTGATAATAGTTGGTTTGTTGAATTTATAATTATCTTCCTTAGAAATATTGTAGAATTATAAACTATTTGAATTTTACAGGTCCTGTTTATTTATTTATCTCTTTCGTGTCTGTCTGTACTGTTGGAATGTTTTATTTAAAATAGATCTTTAATAAAATATTAAAAGGAAAAGAATGACAGGAATAATATTATTATTGGTTATATCTTAATAATTGAGAAAACGAGAGTAACTTTTTAAGCTTTTACAATATATATTTTTTTTGTTTTGAGTCTATTACAAATAGTTAGCTCTTTTTTAAAAGATTATCCAATCTTTTATTCCTAAATAATATATATGATTGTGCATTTTACAAGCGTAGCATCGTGAAATATCATTCTATAAAAAAAAATTGTGTGTGTCAGCTCCGACGCACGACTGGAGTTTACTCCTTAAGTATAATTGTCTAAACAGACGGAAAAAAAAAATAAAAAAAAGATTGATACCTTATAAAATATTATCTACACCCCTTTCTGCCATAGTTTATTTCGAAATACTTGCATTTCACTTTAGCCAAATATAATGATAAAGATTATAACTTCACAATAACAATGTTAATTATTGATAAATATAACAAAAACAGCAACATAAGTAAATTGATACTGATAGAAATAAACAAGCTCAATAACATATAGATATAGTCGCTTTGCAGCTTATACATTACTCTATACATACATTTAATGTTTTCATTGATTTTATCAACATTCATGAGCATATTCGCTTTTATTAATACGATGAATGTGTATGGTTCTGACTATGTTGTTAAGGCATCTTTTAATATTGATATTTTTTTATCAGTAATCATTAGCATATTAGCTTATATTAAAAATTTAATAACATAAAAATTAAAAATGTATCGTTCCTTACATGGAAATATAAGTCTTTACTTACATTACAAATAATAAATATTTTAGGTTTTAATTAATTATTTTCATTATTATTTTTTGTTTTATGTTAAATTGCTTAGTAGTTCTTTATTATTTATTTCATATTGGAGTTTGTTCCCTTAGAATCAATTTACAAATAAGACAATTTAAATGAAAAAAAAACGTGCGACACTTGTTGTCTGCCGCGGTAAAGCTATTGCATAGCATTTTTATCAACTATTGCAATTATAATTATTTATGTAGTATTTTTTTTTAATGATGTTAATTCAAGTTTTTAAGCTATTGCATGGCTTCTATTGGGCCTTGAGTATGGAGACCGAATCCAGAAATTCCATAACGAAAATAACCTAACACACCAGTATTGTGTACTTATAATTTAATAAAAAACTAAAAAAAACACGCTTTTATTGCTAACCGAACTAAAAACTAGAAAATAATTTTTAATGACAAAGAGTATAAAATTACAGTAGTAGAAGATCGAACAATTAATCATAGTGAATCGCCTTAATATAAAATTATAATAAAATTTAAGTTATTAACAGAAAAATTCAATTCTGAGTAAAAATCGTGGGGTGCATTTTACTGTGATTCATAACTATCCTCTCATAGATAGTTGCTAATAGAATGATTGTAATACCTTAAATATCGAGCACCCCACGCTTTTTACTCAGAATTGAATTATTCTGTTAATAACTTAAATTTTATTATAATTTTATATTAAGGCGATTCACTATGATTAATTGTTCGATCTTCTACTACTGTAATTTTATACTCTTTGTCATTAAAAATTATTTTCTAGTTTTTAGTTCGGTTAGCAATAAAAGCGTGTTTTTTTTAGTTTTTTAAACTATTGTTTATTTTTTATTTTTTAGTCTGTGACAAACTCATAAATTGAGAAATCATTTCATTACTTAGATTTTTTTAGAAAGAATCACTCAGTGGTCTCCGTATGATCGATCAACGGGCATTGATCCGAAATCAATCGCCCTCAAGGTTCAATGGGACTTACTTTCATCATTGTGGTTAGTTTTACCTCCCAATTAATGGAAAAATCCAGATTGACGTCGTTAAGTTGTCAATAGACCCTTAGTACTTCTACTGTCGAAGTCTCTTAGGAATAAGTCTAATTCATTAACCCGGCGTCAGCACAGTTAAAATATGTTACAACGATAGTAGGGTTGGGTCCAGGAGACCCGTGAAGAAAATCGTCATAATTTCAATAATTACAAGAAATTTACTAATATATGGCTGTAATTGGATAAAACGACTATAGTTTAAGTGGTCATGTATGAGTAAAAAGAACTTGAAGTAAAACTTTCCTTTTAATATTTTTTTTATGATAGTGGAACAAAATATTAACAAAAATAACAACCTTTGCTTTAAAGTCACAAAACTTGAACCAAATATAAACTTTTTTTCTAAAATATTAATAATTAGGATACATGTAAATCACATTTAATAAGACTACAAATAAAATTACAAATTAGTTTTATGAATCAGTCATATCATTGCTTACATATGCGCAGTCTCTACAGTACAATATTGCAAACTTAGTGCAGATATATTTGTTTCAGTTCTGTCAAGTTCAATTACTTTTTCAGTCTTTTTTGGCAGGACAGTCTTGCAACCTTTTTCTGACCTTCAGTATCTTTGCAGACGGGTCCCTGACAGGGTTTCCTAAAAAAATCGCGTATTGTTTGGCACATTAGTCTTAGCAACTGCAGGATGCCTTTACGGTCGCGCAAATGCTCACCAACAAGAGTAATGCGTAAATTGAGAATTTGTAACAATGTTGTTATTTATCTTAAGAAATATATGTGCAGTTATTGAAGCCATATTTATATATATATATATATATATATATATATATATATATATATATATATATATATATATATTATAGAATTTACAAGCCTAAATCGAATGTTTAGGCCTAAAGGCATCTATGGCTACTTTATTGTATCTCTTCCAATAAAATTAATATTTATTTATTAAATTAATATTATTTATTAGTCATTAAAAAATATTTTCTAGTTTTTAGTTTGGTTAGCAATAAAAGCGTGTTTTTTTATTTTTTTAAACTATTCTTTATTTTTTTATTTTTTTTATTTTTTTTTTTATTTTTTTTTTGGGAAACTTTTATCAAATTATTGCATTGTCATCGGTCCTTGATACGTGTACAAAGTTTCAATTTAATCGGATCGCTGGAACCTGGTGAAAATTAAGCTCGAAGATTCCGTTACATACATAGATACATACAACCCAAGCTAATAAAAGCGTATTAATAAAAATAGCATAAGCGCCAAGTTGATAATATGTATTATGATCTTTATCGAATAATAATTAATGTTTATTTTAAAATAAATGTTTTACTGGTACAAATGAATTTCTTTCAAAAAGCGTTTTCATTTTAATGACTTTCTGTTATGGTTTTACAAAAGTCCAGAGTACAAGAATTTAACAATCATAATTGAACTTTATTTAACTTATTTAACTGATTATATTTTAAATAGGAATAGAATAATTTCATAATATATAATCATGTCATAATAGGAATAGGTCTATAAAATATCGATGTATCGATATATTAATATTATTACTTAGAAATATCGATATTTATTACAAATTCATTATCATCATCATTTCTCTTATCGTAGCGGTAAAAGCTAATTCATTCACACTAAATCATTCAATATCTAGTTTTATAGAAATAGTACATTGCCAAAATATATATTCTTTAATCATTTTTACCATTTTATGGTATGTATTTTAAAAAAGTTGATACAAGAAGTGTTTCATCGAATTTATGCGGGAAAAATATAAAAGCAGCGGTAATACAACTAATTTAGCAACTCACTTAAAAAATAAATACCATCTTGCATGTCTAACATGACTTGCAATAATTATTTTAAATAAAGCCAATATGTCGAAATAACGATAATGTTTTGAAATTCCAAACCCCAATATTGATGTATTTGAAAATGTCGATATACCTATCAAGCTTTACTGCGGCAATCTCCGAGTGCCACACTTATTTTTTTTGCGTTTATATTAATTGAAGTTGGATGTTGTGACCGATAAGAAAACAATTTTTTCTGTTATTAAAAAAAATACTATTTGAAGTTGTCATTCCTATGTACTGTCATAAAAAGGTTAAGATTATCATTAGCTAAAAATATATTCAACCTTAAATCTCACGAATAAGTTTAATTACGTTTGTTAAACTATTAAGCAATAAAGTATATAATACAAGTGTCAACAAGGCGCTTAAGCTATTTTTAAATGATATGTACGCAATACTCGGCCGAGCTACATAGTAGGCGGAGTGGGGGTTTTAGGTTTTTTTGTTACGAAATTTCTTGATTCGGTCGCTGCACTCCAATCCCACGATATAAGCTATGCAATAACTTAAAAATATTTGAAATAAATATCGACCACGATACCTGAATTTCAATATCAAAGTATCGATATATCGTACAAAAATGTATTAGTAATAAATATCGATATTTCTTAGTAATAATATCGATATTTCCATACATATTTTATCAACAGTCCTATTTAAAATGAGAAGTTTAACTGCTTTGTAATATCATAAAAAGGGTCATAATTTCGGCTAAAACTATTTTCAATCTTATTTCTGTGAATAAAGAACAATTACGATTGTTAAGTACTTGTACTTAGGGTCTTTTGTAACACAATAACAGCAAGTTATTAAAATTAAAGGCCTTGATGAAAAAAGTATATTTGTACAAGTATTATGCAGGATTACGCATGCGCAGTAACGCTGATACAACCTATGCCCCCTAGAGGCGAGTTGGTGAACTAAAGAGACAAGCGTGATATTTCAAATCATTAAAAGTTCTGCTAATAATCGATAGATGGCAAAACTAGTTGCGCACGATAGGTTGCGCACCAAAAACGTAACGAGGTCATCGTTTAGTGGATTTTACTCCTCATATTTTTCTCATACCGGGCGCCTTATATACAAAAATCGATTCTTAAGGAGTAAACTCCAATAATAAAACGACCTGATTTTTTAAAATTATACTAATGTATGTAGGTTATATAAATTGGGATAATTTTAAGGTTTTTCCATTTTTAATAACATTAAGAAGGCTAGCATTTGGGCTTAATATAACCCAAATACATTTTTTAAACGTTTGATACGTTCCTCTGTAAAGTTAGAAACAGAGAGATTACGATCTTTTCAAAATTAACTCAAATTTATTAGTCACTAGAAATAAAATATTAACACAGGTTTATAATTAAGCAATTTTTGACGTGACAACGTCTTAAATTAGGTTATACTGGGAGTCACTTATGAAAAAGTGTAACGCCCGGTAACGTAACGATGAGTCACACACACATAGAATGCCTTGCGTCTCTCTCCCACTCAAACATGATCGGTCCGCCGAGCAATGTTTTGATTTTCAAATTGATTCTTTAAAATTACAAATATTAAGAAAAAGTGGCAGATATAAGAAAACTTGATTTAAAATGTGTTGAGCAAGAATTTTAACATCTAATTTAAGTAAATGTTTTAATTTTAACTTCATTATTTACAATTACAAATTTTAATTAATTTCAAATTTATTTAGCAAAAATTTGAACCTTCGATCTGAATAAGTGTTTTGATTTTCAAATTAATTCTTTAAAATTAAAAATATTAAAATATATAAAATCAGAAGTGACGTCACATAACATTATTTGTACTTATTATTATTTAATATGTAGGCCAGTACATGTGACCATACTTGGTAGACACAATTGGAAATCGTATTTTTTTATAACCGAAAAAAAAATATATATAAAATACTGGTAGCAAACAATAACTTCAATGATCGATATCTCCGCAACTAATTGATGTATCGAAAAAGTCTGTAAATAAATTTTGTAAAAAATAATAACATCAATAATATAATATAAAATAAATAATATATAAAATGATTTTACGTGACAACGTCTTCATCGTCCTATCCTCAACAAAATCACTCAAATTATTAAAATATTGTGCAATTTAATAATATTCATATCAATAAATATTCTACCGAGAAAAAGACGTGGTCACGTAAATCTTCGCCCGTAAAACCGACTTTACAGGCAACCATATTTTTTTATTTTATAATTATGAATTGTCATCAAATTATTTTGTGGAAAATATTTCATTTTATTTTCAATTTATAAAACAATATTAGGTACTTTTATTTCAACTCGACAGTGTAAATAATAAATTTAGAGCCATTTGATTTCGTTTACAATTGATTCTATGTTTGCTTGCACTATTTAAATACACAATTTGTATACAAATATTTGTGAATATAATTCACTGACATTGCTTTACTATATTTTGTGCACAAATACTCAACAATGAAATCTCAGCATATTAAACAAAATATTAACAGTGTAGACATTAAATGATTTTAACTGTGTAAACATTGCATTGTTTTAACAGTGTATACATTAAATTATTTTAACAGTGTAGACATGAAGTTATAACATACATTCTGTTTATTAATTTAAAATAATGTAAAGTCTGACTGTAGATGTGACTACAGTCAGACTCTACATTATTTTAAACTGTAACTCGAATACAGACTGACTCGACAGCGGTAGTATCACTCGTACAGAAGATTGGCGGAAGATGTTATAAAGATACGTTTCATAGGGTGATTAAAAGTTAGGTATATTATTGACTACGGTTTATGGGTTAGGTATTTATAACTTCTTAATATTAAGATCTCAATAGAAAGATACCGTATTCAAAGAGCAGTTTTAGAAATGAGATAAAGTTAAAATATCATTGTAAGTATGAAATAATTATAAAATAAGAAAATAACATCTAATTAGCATTTATGATATGTCTCTCATTCCATTACAATCTTTCAGACTCTTTAAACTTATGTTTACAGCGACATCTATGATTTAAAGGATGAACTAATATATTCCAGTCACATTTGTTTGGTTAGGATAGTGTTTCCAATACTCTATAGATGTCCAAGGATAAAAAAAAATATAATTTTAGAATATGTTCTCTGAATGCTTCAGTCTATAAAGAAATAACAATTAATAATAGTAACTGATATGCTATCGTTAAAAGGTTTCAGGAAAAAAGATTGAAGTGTATTTATTACATACTTATAATAATTCAATTCATCAAAAGTCATTATATTGAATAATATAAAATATCATATTTATACATCATATCCTAAAAGATAAAGTATAAAGATATTTTTTCAAATTGTAATAATGCATAGTTCTATCATATTAAACTAAATCTAAAAATTACCCTAAATATAAAAAAATGTTAGCAAATGTTAGTCTGTTGCGATGCTTTGCTATTAATCGCCTTGACCTAGAAAAGGACATCAGCCATTTTTATCCTAGAAAAATATAATGTTCCTGTCGGAATAGCGGCGTTGTCACTATCTATCAGTATATTGATATTTTTTAATCTGGTTTTCTTCTCCCTATTTATTTTTTAACTCAAGAAAAACTGTAGGAGCAAAAATATGTTTATATATTATATAAGCAATCACTTATTTAAGAGGATATAAGATAAATTGTTCAAGATACTTAATAATTATAGATTCTTTCAATTGCAGCTAGTTAAGTAGAGAACTGTATTAGGATATAACAGGACTCTACATCCTTATATGCTTATTGAATAAATATAATTAAACGCGTTTTTATGCGTTTAATTATTTTTTAATTAATTATTTCAAAACTTGTTATTTCACACAAGTTTATATTGGAAATTGAACAAAAGGTACTTAATTACCTACCTATGTAAAACTTAAAAGTTTACTTTCTATTTTTAGAGTATCCCTAATAATAAATCATTTTTACTTTAAGGAAAAGTCCAAACCTCCATAATTGGGTCAAGAAGAGGTCAAGGCTTTTATTTCAGTCTTCACGATGAAGTGCTTGACTTAAAAATATATAATTCTTATAGGAGATACATAAACAAAATTGATTACCAAAATTTTATCACTTGCTTACGTTAAAGCTTTTTGCGTCTTTGGAGATTTATAAGAAGATAAATGGATTAGCTGTCTGATCGCGAGAGGCTCGCAGCTAAAAATAGACCCTCAACTCTTGAAATTTCAGAACTTATAAGTATAGATTTTGTTATACAAATGTTACGACGAGGTCACAGGTTTGTTTGACATCGGTTTATAATAGCGAATTGTTAGAATCTAATTAACACCTAAAGAAAATATTTGATTTGTTTTATATTATTATTATAAAATCACTACCTATAATGCGTGTAATAATCGAAAGTGGATATTAATATTTAATCGTTTTGGATTTGCTGGATCCAAGGATAGATTTGTCTGAGAGAAAAGTTGACAAGCTGTACGAAAAGGGTGCGCGCGCATGTAACCGCCATCTTGAATTTCCATCCTACTCCCTTGCCACAGTGAACAGCTAGCAGGACGGAGTTAACAGCTGTGAGCGCGAAACACTCCCAAACCTGAAATAGGATTAGAGGATTTAGCTAAAGTATATAATAATAAAAGAAAAGATTAATTTATAGTCTATGTAACAATAGAAAATTTAAAAACGTGTAAGTGTTACAAAGATATAGAGTTTTTAAGTTATCGATTTTGTACTTTCAAATTAGACATGGTGGTATTGTGTTAAATGGTTTTCACTTAAGATATTCAGAAGTTATTTACAGAGTACTTAGTTAAAGTAGCTGAGTAAGTAGCAGAAATCGATAACGTTGTAAAACGGTGGCTCCCGTTGCGTGATGCGAATGTAAAAGGGACGGAGATAGACGTGGTGCGGTTACATCGTCGGAAGTCGTTTGAACGATAAAATATAAATATTGACGCCCGTATCGCCTACAAAAACCAATAAAAGGTTAGTGAATGCAATGTCTCTGTACGCTTTGTCTCTACTTATGCACATCGACGCTCTACCAAAATCTGATCAATGCTAAAATTTTTGTCAGTTTCATTTACCTACTAACTATTTCAGTATTGCACTTGTTTTTTTGTTAATTTAAAGTTAATAAAAGCAATTAAAATTCTGAGTTATTTATCTTTATTTGCAATTTTTTGTAAGAGCTTATGTTAAGTCGTTCAAATAATAAATATCTGTATGATATAAAATATGTAAGGTAACAGGTATGTTGGCGCATTCCGAATAGTCGAGTATTCGTTTCGCCAACGTGGCATACATTTCGACTCGGATGCACAACCGCTGAAATAACAACGGATTTCATATGAATTTTTAACAATATTAGCTCTCAAATTTCGCAAATTTTCGTTTGTTTTCAGAAGTAATATAAAAGCTTTATAACTTTTATTATATTAGTATCATTGTACCCTAAATGTCTTTTTAATCTTTCTATGTTCCGTTTCGTTCCGTTTATGTTATATCATGTATGTTACATAATCATATTTTCTTTTCTCTGAGAATGCTAGTTTCTTAAGATGCAAGGTTATGGAGGCCTTCGTTATCTTTCTTTTGTATTCGTTCCAATTTACTCGCCCTCGTGAGGAGTATTTTCAATGTAAATTAAAATAATTTTAGTATCTTATGTTCAATATTGTATTTAAAAGTTGATATTAAAATACTACAAAAAACCATGTTGATACTGCCATTACGTATTAAAATTAGTTTTAGTATTTTGGTAAATATTGCAAAACAAAACTTGTTGTCGTCAAACTGTGTGGGATGACATATGTTTTATCAAATCCTTTTATTTTGTTAATCAATAACCATAATTTCTGAAACTTCAAGCAAAAATAACCTCTACGGTTTGGAAATACATTTTATTCCTCTGTCCTACCACAGAGATAAGAGCTTGGTCGAATGGTAAAAGGGCAAAAGTAGCTTTCAATTGTAATGTATGCTTATAAAGACTATTTTTGTGGGTGATTGAAAACATAAATTATCGTTCACAAGTATTAGCATTTGATTTTGAAACTAATAGGGAAGTGGTATTGTGTAGCTTTTATTTTAAATAAAAATGATATGGGTTTTGATACTATGAATAACACTGAAAATCAGGTAATAAATTTCATTTTTAAATAAATTTTTAATCTTATAATTTCGTTAAGGTATACAAATTAAGTATAAAATCTTTCGCATATTTTATAGTAGCGTATATTTTAGATGGCTGGTGGTGGTGATCCCAAATGGCAGAAGGATGCTGGAGACCAGAACTTCGATTACATGTTCAAGCTGCTCATCATCGGCAACAGTTCTGTGGGCAAAACAAGGTAGAGTATTATTAGTCTTATTTTTTGTGAATTTGCATCTTCGTCTGTCAATCTTAAATTTAATTACCACAGAGATGACCTAAAAAAAGATGTAGCCTAATTTTATTTTAAAAATAAGGAATAAATGACTGCCACCATTAATCACTAGGTGGCTTGAAGGCGCTACCACTGTTTCTTACTGTTACTGTTAGTCAATAAATTTCTTTTAGTACTTCTCCGCCTCTCTCCTTCCTCGAGAAGTAATGGGAATTAGAATTAATTAATTTTTATTATTACAGTTTTGTCATAAAACGTATATATGATCTTTCTAAAATATTTTTTTTTTCAAAAACCCAATTGACAAAGTGACTAAGTACCTACTGATATGAAAACGTCTGACTATTTTATGATATCGCACGAAAAGGTTATGCAGTGAACACTCGAAATTTAAATGTTTTTTTTTTTATTTAACCTAATATACAAGAAATAATCACTTTTATTCTATTTTATAGTTCAACATTTGACTACTAACTAACTTTCATTTGAAACTTTCATTGCGTTCAAATTAACTTTAGTAAATGCAAAGTAATTGCAAAAAGAAAAATATACCCGGGTATGAGTTATATTGAAATACCTGTATGATTGAATGTACCTCTCTTCATAAAAAATACTATGTGCAGTTGGATTTTAAAGTTAATGTAGTTTTATGGCGTAAACATAATAAATAAATTTAAAATGATTTATTTAATTTTTATGATTCCTGGAAGTTATCCCTTCAGTTCCTAGTGAACTGTTTCCTTGATAAGGTAGTATAACATGTTGTGAACTAAAAATTATTAAATATTTCCAAATGTAAGATTTATATAAAAATAATGATAATGGTCACTGGTGTTTCTATTTGTTGAAAAGTCGTTCATTATGGATGATAATCTATTTTTATATTTAATTTATCTCCTATTCTTCATGAGGGTCTATTACTTCGCCACGGACGAAGACAATTATTGTAATGATAAAAAACATTTTTCCAAAATAGGAGAGGCCTCTTCGCTCCCTTCTTTAGACCACGCAAGAAGAGTTGCTAAAAGCCCAAACAGAGAAACATTGAATTATCGAAATATCGGTAATATTTATAAACTAGCGCCTTTATGTTCGCAATGATTTAATAATATGGTCACAAAAACATTTTATATGAATTTGTAAGAAATATTTGTATTTTACGTAAATAATAAATAAAATCTATGAGATATGAAGATTAAAAGTCTTTTCAATTCAATCAAGGAAAGCTGAAAGAAATCAACTTAGAATTTCATTTTCTTTGTTAATATTTCCTTTCAAATAGTTGAGTAAACAAAATGTTAAGAAGTTCTGTAACATCTCCAACAGGTATTGTTATTGTGCTCGTTACTCAACCTTCATCCTTGTTACTTCTCTGAAGATGAAAGAAATGTTTCACCCACAGACTTCTTTATTGTCTTTGAAGCTGGATATATATATTTTATCTTTTTTTCAGTTTCCTGTTTCGCTACGCAGATGACTCCTTCACGTCGGCTTTTATTTCTACCGTAGGAATCGATTTCAAGGTCAAAACCGTCTTCCGCCATGACAAACGTGTAAAACTCCAGATATGGGTGCGTTTAACCTACTTCCAATTCATTATCAATATTACTTTCCTACGTTTTAACAACGCTTATCTTACAGTATAAGTTAGTTTTCTTGTAAGATTTATAATAGTTTGTATCACATATATCTGTTTCCTTTGAGCATTAATTATGCAAAGGTAATACGTGTATGGAAACAGATGTTGCTTACGGTTAATATTGATTAATACATCATTGCGATGAGCGGTTCTGTTTGTATTTAATTAAATATTATTGAACACTGGGCTTATTATCTCAGGTGTGTTTTGAAACAATCATTTAATTTGATAGAACAATTGTATTTCAGGACACTGCAGGGCAGGAGCGTTACCGCACCATCACCACAGCGTACTACAGAGGGGCGATGGGATTCATCTTAATGTACGATATTACTAACGAAGAAAGCTTCAATAGTGTTCAAGATTGGTAGGTCACCTTACTAATCTAAACAGGTTTACGGACATTCTCTTTTATATTTTTCGTAGTCCTTTATTTTATTGAACAAAATAACGAGGAATATGTGTCTTTTAAATTAAATAAACTTATTTCTGGAAGGGTCACTTGAATTTGATTTATATTTTTTTTTATTTCTTTATTTATTTATTTCGGAATGGTTGTAGGCCTTATACTACAAAACGACGATTACAACTGGTATAAGAATAGTAGCTTATTAAACCAATATAGCAAAGTATTCGAACTGCTGTTTTAATCTCGGTTACAATTAATAATTAATTCTATGTTCGGAACATGTGCACCCTACTGGAAACATATTTAGTTGCACTAATTGCACAATCGCTTTTAATTAGGGTGACCCAAATAAAGACGTATTCGTGGGACAACGCGCAAGTGATCCTGGTGGGAAACAAGTGTGATATGGAGGAAGAACGCGTGGTGAGTGCGGAGCGCGGCCGCCAGCTGGCAGAACAGCTTGGAGTAGAGTTCTACGAGACATCCGCCAAGGAAAACATTAATGTTAAGGTGGGTTAGACTGGTAAAACTGTCTATATTTTTCCTTCCTAAGTTGTTATGATTTATTTTACTTCTTAAGGATTACATAAATTGTATATTTTGCGATTTACACTTATCGAAAATAATATTTAACAAGTCTTAAAATAAATTTTATTACAAATTTAATCACTAAATATTTTTTTCGGCACTGGACCAGAACAGCACTATTCTTTCGTAAATTAATAATAAAGAGGTCGGTTTTAATAATATTAAATATTCCATAATTGTATTTACTATACAAAACTCTTTGAGCATACAAATATCCTTTTAGAATTAGCATTACAAACTTATACCAATTGTTTAATAATATTTAAAGGCGGTGTTCGAGCGACTGGTGGATGTAATTTGCGACAAGATGTCTGAGAGTCTGGACTCGGAGCCTGCCATGCTGGCCAGCGGCGCTCGCGGCCAGCGCCTCACGGAACAGCCTCAGGGCAACAGCAACCCTACCTGCAACTGTTAATAGAACGCAAATAACATTGACGACGTTGGAGGCACTGGACAAAATTCCCAACAAATTTAAAGAAATAAAAAAATTAGTTTGGGATTTCAAGACCGAAAAAGAAGATCTTATTTGAGACCCAAATTATAAATGGCCAGTATTTCCAACGTCTTCTCTTTCGAAAAATAGTATTCGACTGTTCCTCGATCGCTACGATACAAAAGTATTCTTATTTACTGATTTTAATTCCTTATTTATTTTCTAAATGTGAAAATTATTTCCAGTTTAATTAATTGTTCTATTTTAAATATTCAAATTAAAATTATATTGTTATTTCCATAACATTATAGATATTTATGTATTAGTATTATTAATTTAGGTGTTAGGTAGCATATTGTGAGCTGGAGTAGGGATCTGATACTTCTAGAGATATTAATTAATATTACTATATTTTTGTGACTTTTTTTTGCCTCTAATTCTTTACCGCTATTAAGATTATTTTCCTTTGTAATATTATGTCGTATTACAACGATTTTTAGCTTAAGTGTTTTTTTAAGTTGTGCTAAACAATACTTTGCTAATTATGTTGTAAGTTACTTTTGATGATAATCAAATAGACTTGTGGAATTTGGACCAAAGTCAAGTTCATCTAATTTACTAAAATGAACGTTTTTCTAAAAGCGCAAACATATTTTTAGAAATCATTTAAAGATATTCCATTTCAGATATTTTTGGTAATTCTCATGAAATGCTACTATTATTTCAGCCCGTTTTTAATTAATTTTAATTCGTATAATGTGGTTTACTTTATAGTTTAAGAGCTTGTAACTTTGTAGTGCTTAAAATGTTTGATATATTATTATTGTGTATTAAATATGCACAGAAAATATAATAAAATAAAATATCCCTTTTAAATATACAACGTTCTAGCTCTTGTTCTATATAAGATATGTTGCTTCGTAATATAATAACAAAATTTAGTGAATGTTAAATTATAATGTTATATTTTAAAATTATAAAGTAGTGATTATTAATTAATTTCAATGTATAAGCGATACATAACGCTGACATGACATCATTGCCTGACGAAATCAAACAAATTTGGGCAAATCGTAACTATACCTATAGTATTTGTAAATATGTTTCTCCAGTGTATAAATAAACTGTATTATACTTACTATAAAATCGGTTTGTATTCTTGTTACTACTACGCTATAATTATTGTAATAATAGGTGTTTATTTTATCATAATCGTCTCGTGATGCATTTATACTTATCATTACTGAGTAACTGCTATATCATTATGTATGAATGTATGTAGTATTCAATGTTACCACGTTGATCTATTGTTAGAATTATTATGTAGAAGACATAGACAATACAATTTATAAATCAAATTCTGTTGTAACACTTGCACATTATCTAGAATAAGCATGATTTTAGTTAAATAAAATATTGTCTTAAATTAATATGTAATTATATCATATATGTATCATATTTTAATAATATTCTGTTCTCAAGTCGTATAATACTATATGAGAAACAAATAAATCTTAAAAAAACAATAGTCCTTAAACAAAAAAAAACTTACAATATGTAACGTATCCGGTACGACCATGTAAAAATAACCGATAAATTATTGATTTTAATTTGTCATTATAACATATTAATGTAAAATGACGCAAGCTCCTAACCTATAAATATATTTTGTCAATTCATAGCTATTTCCTGTAATCTCAGTTGAGACGTGGAATATAATGAAATATCAAAATTATAACAAAACAGACGGAGCGTTATTAAAAGTAGTATTAGTTGTGTGGTCTTTAGAGAAGCATGAAACGGCATATCGTAGAAAATGGTTATCTTTCTAATTGAGTTTTATTGGTAATACTAAAAGAGACAGAAATTCTAAAAAAAAAACATTTCATTTCGTTTTTTTTACAAGATTTTAAAACAAAAAATATATAAAATGATATACGTAATAGTTTCTATATTTTTCAACATCAGCTATGTCTCATTAAATGCAGAAATAATAATCGTTTAGATGTATTAATAAATGTACGTTATTATATTTGTTGTGCGTTAATAAAGGAATTATTTAAAATATAAAAAAAATGTGTAAGAAGTTTACGTATACAACTTTGAATTGTTTTATTTATATATTCCATCCTTTATAAACTGAACTAATAAATTAAGAAAAAATCTGGCTGGATGTGGCTATTTTTTGTAAAGAGCAAGAAGTTCTTTATAAAAAAAAAATATTGCATAAGAAACTTACCGAGTATCGATTAAAAGATCGTGTCACGTACTGGAAGTGGGTCACGATGATATTGATTCACATGTGATACACAGGTCAAGGGTGAAGGTAATATCAGGCGATATAGCTGCCATTGATTATATATATACTAGAGTTTATATTTAATATTTTTTCTTTTAATATCGCCACACATATAAAATACCCTCACCTAATACAAATTGCTTCTAAACCATATAACAAAAATATTTAAAAACTGTAAATTACCAATTTGTATTAACTGTAGCAGCTAATATTTGTAAGACCATTTACCTACTTTAAAGCCACGAATAGTTCAATTTACGATGTCAAAGACAAAATTCTACAAGGAAGAATAATATTCAATATTCATAATATTATAATATTGGAATAAGCAGTTTGTATTAAAACCCATTATCTAAATATTATTGACTATACTTATTATTATATCAAATCTTGTTATCCTCTTTACAAGGCTGGAGTTTTCGTCCGAAGTCGACATGAGTGAATGAAGAGTTCATGGTACAAAACCACTGCGGTCTACAAATATAATAGATATTAAAACATTTTTAATAAAAAAAACGTATAAACACTCTTTAAAAATGAATCGTACTAAAAAGCAAAAAAAATATGGTTGCCTGTAAAGTCGGTTTTACGGGCGAAGATTTACGTGTCCACGTCTTTTTCTCGGTAGAATATTTATTGATATGAATTATATTAAATTGCACAATATTTTAATAATTTGAGTGATTTTGTTGAGGATAGGACGATGAAGACGTTGTCACGTAAAATCATTTTATATATTATTTATTTTATATTATATTATTGATGTTATTATTTTTTACAAAATTTATTTACAGACTTTCGATACATCAATTAGTTGCGGAGATATCGATCATTGAAGTTATTGTTTGCTACCAGTATTTTATATATTTATTTTTTTCAGTTATAAAAAAAATACTATTTCCAATTGTGTCTACCAAGTATGGTCACATGTACTGGCCTACATATTAAATAATAATAAGTACAGATAATGTTATGTGACGTCACTTCTGATTTTAAATATTTTAATATTTTTAATTTTAAAGAATTAATTTGAAAATCAAAACACTTATTCAGATCGAAGGTTCAAATTTTTGCTAAATAAATTTGAAATTAATTAAAATTTGTAATTGTAAATAATGAAGTTGAAAATAAAAACATTTACTTAAATTAGATGTTAAAATTCTTGCTCAACACATTTTAAATCAAGTTTTCTTATATCTGCCACTTTTTCTTAATATTTGTAATTTTAAAGAATCAATTTGAAAATCAAAACATTGCTCGGCGGACCGATCATGTTTGAGTGGGAGAGAGATGCAAGGCATTCTATGTGTGTGTGACTCATCGTTACGTTACCGGGCGTTACACTTTTTCATAAGTGACTCCCAGTATAACCTAATTTAAGACGTTGTCACGTCAAAATTATATAAATATAGAAAAATATACCGATACGTATCGCTAGCGATACGGTAGCTCAGTTGGTAGAGCGACGGGATGGTTTCACCAGTAGTCGCGGGTTCGAATCCCTGCCCGTATCGGTTTAGTTTTCATTCTATATTTATATAAGTTTAAGTAAGCTTAAAATGGCTATACATGTTTATAGATATTTTCAAAGACTTGTAATATATATAAATGAGTATGTATATATTATTAATCCTAAATAGTATATAGTATTCGAATACTTATATACAATAATCACTGTAACATCTCTGAAATATCTAGTACCTAATCTCGCGCTAGTTAAAATGATGGCGATATATTATTTGAACTAAGCCGGGATAAGCAACGACCAGCAAGGGTAAATGTTGGACATTAATCCGGGATACAGTATTATATATTTCCATCCTTATTAGTTTCTTTGTGCTGTCCTTGTTGTATAATTGGTTATAATGTTGTTGATAAAAATCTTACATAATATATAAATTAATTTCTTATATTTATAATATACTAGCGGCCCCCAAAGACGTTGTCTTGTACTCGCGTCTTTAATTTAAAAAATCGAACTTTAAAAAAAATACATTAAAAAGTTATCACAATGTCTAACATCATTACATGTACATTTATCATAATTCGACCAATCGATACCGTATGAATATGTAAATAAAGATTTTTTGTTTGAATAAATGAATTTGTTACAATATTTTTTTTATTTCACTTTTTACGTAGCGAAGCACGTATCGGGCCGCTAGTACTAAAATATTTTTCTTATTTTTATCGCAACGTCAACTGTCAGGGCAGACTATAATTAAAATATAATATTATTTAATATTTGACATTGCCATGGTAACGCAGTCCGTCGGAACCAATGTGAAACATTCCAAAATCACCACCTACTTACACATTAAAAATTAATCAAAATACCATTTTCCAGTGGACCAAATTGTAAATCTAAACAATTCTCAAGTCCTCTTGAACACACACAAAGAATTTCATAAAAATCGGTCCAGTCGTTTAGGAGGAGTTCAGTGACATACACACGCACACAAGAAATATATATATAAAGATTTCATAAAATCAATTGTGATTTTAATTTTAAAAATGATTTGTTTTATTAAATTATAATTTATATTAAATAATAATTTCGCAATATTAAATAACCAGTATCAATAGCGCCCTCTACTGTTATTGAAGAGAATTTAGGACGCAGAGTGTTCTTCAACTGCGTATGATATCAAATGGAACGTTCTAAAATTTTTAAAAGAAATATTAAATATCACAAGAGATGTCACTGTAGGTCCTTTTAATCTAAATTAATATAGTATCTGTAGTTTTACAGTATACCTTATTAAAATACTTTAGATTTTTTTAATAAGATAGCATTTTAAATATGTCAAATATGTATGCTTAGGTTTCATTTAAACCGAATATAAATAAAATAGAAAACATATAGAATATTAACATGGAATTGAAATAAAATCTTACTTATTAGTTCTGATGTCAGTTAGCTTATAAATCATAAACTTCGTTATCCTTGGCGGAGTGCACCAATAGCAGGGAAGTGGTTTGTGTTGCCACTTCAAAAAAATAACTTTTATTGGCAACAATAGGGGAGGTGGTGTTGTTCGGAAAACTAGAAACGTATGCTGTTTGTTGGTCCGTAGAGCAGCTATGATACTGGAAGATAAAATAAGTAAGAATAATGAATTAATGTATATGTTCAAATTTGTATAATCCCAAAAAAATATGTACACCTATCAAGGATATAAGATTTATTTACTTATTTATCCACTGCTAGATATCAACAATGTCAGCATTTAAAATATCATAATAACATCCGTGTACATTATATTGACATTTATATAAGGTAAAAGAAAAATATTGGTTGACAGTGAAGAAAATGATACTAATTTATTTGAAACTAGATAAACGTGAAACTTGAACGTGAATTTGTAGAAGAAACATTCCATAAGGGTATTTGCCAGGTTGTAGGTTCAAGTACTACCTATGTTCATAAATCATTATTATACATTTATTTCAAAGACAGGGTATTGCTTCATCTTTGCTTATAAATATAGGAATATAAATATACTGATAAGAATATAAACCCACCTATTTTCGTTAATTAAGAAGTTGACGTCTCCAATAGATTGTTTTATTGTTATATTGAAATACCCATTTACGTACCTATGGTCTGGTGTAGCACTGTATATACACATTGTTATTTTTATAATTTCTCCTAAAACACATAATAATACATTATCGTATTATTTTAAGCATTATTCCTGTAGAATAAAATTCTGAAATTATTTAGAATGTTAGTAAAGAAATTGTGGTAAATAACATTGTGGTAGTAACGAAATTGTTGTTGGTAACATTTATGTACTGTTTATGTACGTGGGGTAAATCATACGTTCTTCATGTGCATGTGCTAAACATTAGATTTACATTGTTAATGTGTGTGTGGTAAATATTACATTGTTCAATAAATGTTCATAAATATTGCTACATGGTAACATTTATGTGATATTATATTCTAGTTTGTAACATTTATTATTATCTTGAAACTTTTCAAAACTTTAACCAAAGTGTTTTTGAGTACT
Organism: Napeogenes inachia; assembly: GCA_959347355.1. Lineage (NCBI taxonomy): Eukaryota > Metazoa > Arthropoda > Insecta > Lepidoptera > Nymphalidae > Napeogenes > Napeogenes inachia. Next base: position 2,546,022 of record OY365799.1, on the reverse strand, counting down.
TAAAGCTATACTTTGTTGATTTAGTTTGTCCAAAGTAAATTTACACAAAGTAGAAATATATTCAACGGTTTATATAGGCTATTATCTCTAAACTACATTTTAAAAATAAAATAGAGAAATACTGTTTATTATTGAATAAATATTATTTAATACCGACCGCATTTTCTAGAAATATAAGGTAGCAATTTATTAAAGATATCATTCTCTAAGGATTGTGTGTTTTTTTCTTTTATTACGAAGGTATTTTTAATTTCGTATCATTATTATATATATTATCATAGTTGATTTGTTCGATATTTTGGTTACCCAAGAAATTTTATTTAGTTTTATATTTTATAAACGGTTTTATTTCATTTTTTAAACCTTTAGTTATATTAGCCTTTGTAATAAATAATGCATCCTCAACCCTTAATATTTCTTTAGTATTTAGTGAACAAGAATAACAGAAGTGACTAAATATTTATTTTAATAAATATTCTATGGACATAAAAAAAATCAAAAGAAAGAACTCTTACTCAACGGATTTTACACAAATCACTAACAAAATGAAATTAATTCCGTAATATTCATTACAGGAGAAATCACCGGCTGGAGTAAATTTAACATAGAAAAAGCATCATAAATCATACCACAAAAGGGAGGTGAACTCGATGTGACGAAATAATACCCGAGTACGTTGTTTAATGAACGAGGCGGATTGGGAGTGTTCAGACGCAGACAGTACTCCATATCATCACCACACGACGTACATTTACCCTGTAATTAATAGGTATTATGATATAAAGGAATATACAAATGTTAGAGTACTCAAAAATATTTGATTTACCAAAACATGTACTGAAAATACTACTTCCAAGGAACATTTTTTTCAAGTATGTTCTTGTTGAATGTAATTGCCATTTCTAAGCTAGAACGGTTCTGGTACGAGTATAGGAAAACTGCCTTGGAAAAGAATTCTGGTAAAGAAGTCAATTTAAATTTTCATGTCTTGTTGACTTACTATATATTCTGAGATGGAATAATAGTTAGATAAGACAAGATAGTCAGTGTCTTAGAATTACATGTCAAAGTATTCTTTCAGTTATAATAAACATTTTCTAAATAGGTTTATTTTTTGTTATTTTACGTTTGAAACACTTAATATTTGTAACCAAAATAATTTTATAATCATTTAATTTGTTTTTTTTTTTACTTTAAGTATTATTCTATGAGATATATTAAGAAAATAAAATGAATCAACAGTGTACATTATTATTTTATCCACTATCACTAGACGTGATGAGTCTGAGTCGGAATTATATATTATATAAATATAACATTTATAATAAATTTATCGGATACGTCGCTAATGAGGTGACTAAATGATTACAAAAGGCTGCGAGTCCCTTCGACTTTGCCATTGTAATAAACAAAATTTTCTAACGTTTTTTATTAGATATAATTTTAACGGGTTATTAACAAAAGTAATGCTTATATATAATTTTGTTGACACATGCACATAACTTTTGCATAATATAAAAAAAAACACAAAACCTATTTTAAGCGTTTTTGAATTTGCACGAAATATTAAATATTTTTTTGTGATGAAAACTCCTTGGTTCACATTTTGTAGCTATTATTCTAGCTCAGAGTATAGTTTACTATTTATCTTTTAAAAAAGATACTAACTTTTTGTATGTTTACAAAGTAGTAGATACTACATTTTATCATTATTTATAAGCATCAGTCCCTCATAAAAAATCGGAGTATTATGTTTTATCAATGTCTACGCACGTGATCTATAATTATATTACACACAATTATGGCAACTAATTATATATACGTCTATCTCTGTAATTGTAGATAATCAACAAAGTAGTAGAGGAATTAGCGGCAAGTACATTTAATTATATAAGATTAAGTAAATTTCGGTTTGAAAATAGTTTAAATATTTTTGATTCCTTAGTAACACGATCGAAGAAGGAGGCTTGACCTGGTTCTATCAAGACCAAATTGAATAACACACCCGATATGAATGCCACTACTAAATCCTTTGATATTTAATACATTACTACTTGATGGTAGACTTTAATAAAAACAGTATTTGATATAGTTTAAACATTAAAAAGTTTCATCTGTCAATAGGAATCAGTCATCATTTTGCAATTATACATTTTTAATTATAGATCCTTATGTCAGGACAGATTAATTTATTAATTATAATTATGACAATAACAAAATACCCTGATATTTTTTATATATATTTCAAATTAAATAATAACAAATATATATATGTTATAAATATAAAGGAACAAAAAAGAATATAAGCTTACTTCCAAAAAGTCCTTATAGCTCTCACAAGCAACACCAACGAACGAGCAGGACTGACTGATAATCGTCTCAATATAATACTTCAAGCTTCTTTTATGAGAACAGCCTTTTAGAGTTTCACCAAGCTGATAATAATTATTAACTTAGAATAATATTGATTATATATAGCACAATAATTATGTAATCAAAAGGATAAATTCTGTTTCTACAAGATTTCAGTTCCTTTGACCGCATACAGGTGTACAGGTGTAAGACATATTTTTAATACCTCTAAATTGCCACGTTTAATGCTTTTTAGAAATTTATGGGGATCTTTGCAAGCAGGTTGCCTGTGGCCTCCATTAGCGAAGAAATCTGCATGTCCCAATAAGTCTCTGTTACCCTGACCAGCTGTAAGATTTTTTTTGGAATAATTATATATAAATCCACTAGTTTACTTAATATTATCGGTCCTGTAAATCTTACTAAAAGTAACTTAATCAGCTATGGTTACCTAAAAATCTTAATAAATATATATATATTATGAAAAATATTTTACAGAGAATTCACCATCCAGATTACCAAGTAATTTGGCGGAAAAAAAACTTTGGAAACACAAATACATCAAAGTAACAGAGGTGGAATAAAAGTTTAGGTCGAAGTTTGTTTGAACGATCCTCTAAACGTCATAATCTGGTTTTTGGAGTGGACTGAGTGAGCAGCGGCTCCTTATCTTTTAATTACTTTTACACTTTGGCCTCATAATATATAGCAAGCGTTACTTGAAACTATAATACTTAAAGATACCTTCCATTTAGAAAGATTAATTAGATGATTATACAATTTATGGAATCTCCTGATTACATAAAATCATCGCAAATTACAATACCATCAGGCAAAATTTTTACAATGTTAGGTTTGCAAGTAACTTGAGATACATAATAGTAGTAGTGTAGTCGTAGTAGTAGAAGAGTAGTAGTAGTAGTAGTAGAGTAGTAATAGAGTAGTAGTAGAAGAGTAGTAGTAGAGTGGTAGAAGTAGACTAATAGTAGCAAGAGTAATAGTAGCACAGTAAATTAAAACAATACTAACATGGAGAAACATCAGTATGCAGAACTTCAATGTATTCAGCATCTTCCCTGGACAGATGGACAATGGAAGGCATATGTTCAAAGAAGGTCCCTGAAGGATCGAGAGCTGTAATACGTTTAGGAGAATTAATTTTGCCAACGTAGCCAGCGATATGAGCTCCAACTCCATGACCAATTATGTGAACGTTTTCCATTTTAAGGTTGAATATAACCTGAAATGAAAGTTGAAATACCAAATGTCATAAAAAGTTTCTAGAAATTAAAAGTGTTGCAATAATTTGTAACAGATACTTTGAGATTAATACTTTAATACTTAGTTTTTAAATTGTAAATAAATATAGAATGAAAAATAAAACGATACGTGCAGGGATTCGAACCCCCGACCTCCGAGAATATACTACACGTTTTGACACTTTGACGTACTCAAGTCATCTCTGGTATGGATCCAAAGTGGAAAAGATATAAATAAACATCTTAGATATAAGATTGTTTGAGATTACTATTTTATTTCTGTTGAAAATTTTAGTACTATTAATACTATTATAATTAAATAATACTGTATAAGGTTCATTAATAATTAAGCCATGCCTTTATTATAAATAATTCAATTAACTGCTAGCTTAAATTCATTAATAATTTAAACCAATTTCCTTCTTATGAACAAAGACTTCCAATACTCCGGTTACTCGGGGCAAGTAGATCTCATATTAAAAATAAAGCATTTACATTACTACAATTGTTGGCCCTATAATTATTTATTTACTCGTAGACTTGAAGTTAAGTAAATTTAGAATTAATAAAATGATCAATAGAAAAAGGACAACCTGCACCTTTTGGACTATCTATGAAATGTAGTATCTGTATTAGTATGTTGACAATTTTAGACATATTTTTAATTAGTATACAAACTAAGATCGACTTTGCATCCAGATTGGATTATATTTACTTGCAAGTCATTATTAAGGATTACTATCAAATTGGATAGCCATAATAACAATCGTAATCTTATCACATACACGATTACGTTAAGCATTATTCAAGTTAACCTTCATAGGGTCTGGGGTCTACTTTGACCCGTACAGTATATTATCTACATTTATGGTAAATAATTACGTAGCTGCTTGTAAATAGGTTTATAATTAAAATACATTTTAATAATAGACAATGGAAAACAACAGTTAGTCAATATAATTTTTATTATACTTAATTATATTTTGAACATAAAACAATTATAATTGTTACGTGCATAGTACTTAATTACTAATAACTAAATAAGATAATATTCAAAATAAAAAAAAAAAATTATTACATCAGGAACACAAAGTAATTGTTTTTGAGTGCTGCTTACATATGAACTTTCTGCATGTAAGCCACACCAATCCTGTTTTGTTGTCCGTTTTTTGGCATAATTGACATGGACCTCTCTTAGTTGTTTTTTTACCTGTATTACTTTCAGACTGGGATGAGGTTGATGGTTGTGGATTTTCTGGTGACGAATCTCGTATACTCTTTGCAATTTCTAATGAAAAACATGCTCGGGGCAAAATTTGCCGTTCTTTCTTCCGTTCCGTTCCGTTCTTCTAAAAAGATTTTCTAAAAAGTAACAGCGTTTAGCAAGGTTTCCTTCTTTCCAGGCACTATTAGCAGATGTAAATAAGACGAAAGCATTATAAGCTGATGTATCAACCATATTACTGAATACTACTTGAGGTCATCGTTTTGTCTTTCTTCTACAAGTATGGCAAGACACAGATTTATCCAGTGTATCTACACCACCTTTACATTGGTTATAGTCTAATATTGGTTGGGTTGTATATAATTTCTTCTTCTGTGATTCTCGACGAAGACTAACGCGTCAATCCTGGCATCATATTGATCATATTTGCCCTCGAAGTTCTTTCATGACTGCTCCCAAAGGGGTTTCAGAATAATTTATTTGACCATTCTTTGAAAACAATCCTTCAGCAGGAACAACTGTACTTTCTCTCTCACTAGAACTATTGTTATATGATCAGCAGTCTCCACATGATCTTCAAACTCAGAACACAATTCTTCTTCGTCAGACACCTGATTCAAAATGTTTTCGATTTCACTGTCTCTCATATTCAAATACGAATTTATTTATTTTATATTTTTATGATTACTTGATTTTGAAGCACTGACGTTCTATTCGTTCAATGTTTGTGGAATACGTAACGTGTGATGTGGATAACAATGCAAGTATTATAAAGTGAATTGTGGGTAACTCGATACCAAAACTAAAATAAATACTAAAAGTTCATAAATGTAAAAAATATATAAATTGATAAATATTATACTTTTTTTAAAAACTGTCAAATATTTACATTGAGCTCACTACTTTGAACAAAGTCATAACATATGAACTGCCACAACAAAATACTTAAAAAGAAAACTTTGTTTCTATTCTCAAATGGGTCAAAAATGACCCGAGAACCGTATGAAGGTTAAGCATCTGCTTAATTAGATTAAACTTTACCTATACATAATTATATGTTGTAAAATTATTCTTTTTGTATATAATTATATCTTTATCTTTATTATTTATGCAACTAAAACCAGTCCTGGCATAATAATAGAGCAAAAAAACACGCAGAGGACATTTTTAATAGTCCCTACTTTTTATATAATAATTATTTAAAAAAATAAAATCGATAAATTTACTGAATATTTAAATTGATTTTATTTTTAATTTAAAAATGTGAACAAGTTTCGTTGACCTTTAAGATCTATGATAATTCAGATTCTTAAAAAAACACCTTTCGACAGAAATGATGTTGCTAAAAGTGAATAAGTACTTAAATATTCTGCTCCATATATTTCAAATGATATCAAATAAACAATGTATATAAGTAATTATTACAGCTGGTAGGTAATTAATAATATATAGAATTATGGGGAAAATCACAATTTATTGAGACTGAATTAGCTGTTTTCATTTAACTACCAATTTTATAGTAGAAGAGAATTAAACTATCAGGTATTTTTCCAAAATATTCGAAATATTAAAATAAAAATCACCTTAAGTTTGTGAAGAAAATGAACAATTTCCAGAGCTACTAATCGGGCATTCGCAATAGCTTGAATGTAAGGCGGTTCCGCACCAGCTGCCCAGTCCACTGAGATAATACTCTCCTCGCTATCGGGATAAGCAAGCATGGATCTTGCTAAGTGCTGAAATTGTTTGAGCGGTTTTTTAATGTATAACTTTTACAATTCTTAAACATCCACTTTTTATACTAATGTATCCACACGACCTGTATCCATCCAGTGTATCCATTGCTTGTGAAATCGTGTATTAAAAGTTTTAAATATGCATTTATCTTTGTTCCATTCAAAGAATTCGTTCCTATTATTTCAGGTAACAACCTCTGAAATGAACATTTTAAAGCAATAGCATTATAACAAACATAAATGTCAAACTATTGTAGCATATAGGATTTTATTTAATTTCCATGTATTCTACACATTAAAATCAAATTATTTCAATAGACCGATCTCCCTTAATAAACCAATGTTAGTTTCAATTTAATTATAATTAATTTAAATTGAATTATTTAATTAAATAATTCACAATTTAAGTTTAATTAGGGATAGCTTATATGAATTATATAATGTAAGAATAAATGATCTTAATCCGATAAAATAGTTTTATTTCTATATTATAACATACATAATTATGTATGTTCCATAACACGAATATCGTATTAACCGCATGTCTGTCGGACGGGAGCAAGTTATTAGGTCTGTACATCGGATGAGTCCACTCTGGCGTAAGCTTAATACATCCAAGAGTGTCGTAGCATTTCTGGTTTCCTTAAACAGATTAATATTCCCTTTATAAAATTGTTCTTAATTACCATACAATTAATTGCCTTTTAAGACAAGAAATTAAATGTTACTCATTAAATGTTACTTATTTAATTTCTTTTCTTTTTCACAATAGCTACATTGACTTGACTTTATATCTGTGTTCCGACTAGGACTTAGCGAACAAGGAAAAACAAGACAAAGAGAAATCCTTAGAAACTCTAATAACAAGATAGCGTAAGACTAAATAGTGTGAAGATTCTCTTATTTATTTACTTTGTCTGCTTTTTATATTAAGTTAAGTAGTTACTACACAATTTTATAGTAATAAAACAATTTTGCTTGTACATTATTATTAAAACTTAAAAAAATATATTTTAATGAATTTTATTCGCGAATATTTCTATAGTTATTTGTTTTAAATGATGCTTCTAAGGATCTGTAGTGATTAATAACAAAATAAATAAAAATAAGTTTTCAGTACAATCAATATCAAAATACTTACCTAATTTCTTTGATAACCTACAATTAAGAAAAATTATACCAAAAACGAGAAACTTCGACTGATTTTTGAATAAAAATATAATCATTTCAGTTAAATTATTAAGTTCAACCAGACTTAATTTATTTAAGCAACTAGATTTAGTTTCATACACTTCCTAACTGTTTGCTGATCATAGTTAACATCAGAATCCTTCCGATAACTATAATTCTATGTTTTAATCAGTTACAAACAACACAAAAAGATATCACCCTGAGTATCATGGGCATTTAATCGAAGTCTGTCAATTCGTATCATATCGTTGCACAGATTAATAAACAAATAATCTTAAATATAAAAAGTTTTGTATATAAATTTATTTTACAAATTTATTTATAGAAATATATATCACAAGTAAATATCTTATAAGAATATGAATTATTCTTCACTAATGTTTACATTCTAAAAAGATTGGACGTATCTAAACTTTTGATAACCGACTTAATAAGGCTCATTGCGGAACTCGCAAAAGTCGATAGTAGCGTTAATAAATGGCCGCAATTTATTCTCGAATTCTCGCCAGGAACAAACACCCTCCTCGCATATCGATCTCATTGGCTCTTCGTTTAAGTAGAACACCATATTATAGTCTTCTGAATGGTTTGTACATCTGTAAACGCGATCAACTTAATACAAATTGTAATAATGATTCTCATTTACTCTGCATAGACTAATATATTATAACATAAATAATATTCAATCAAAAACTTTGCTAAACTAAGCCCTGTTATAAGAAGTTCTAGATTCGTATTTCAGATAATACAACGCCGAGTCATGCGTACCTTATACAAAGTGTTTAAATCCAATCTACTGCATAATATTTATAGTTTTACATTTTTTCACCGTATTTATTAGAGGTACGTACCTGTTTAAAACGGCAACTAAGTTGGCAGAGAAGACAGAAATTTTGCTGGTCCTCCACTTCCTTTCAGGGTTCCTGCTTGCTCCAGTCAACATGGCGCTGTCTTTAAATAGTCCAAGTGCTGTATATATTTGATCCAACATTGTAGCATGAGTGACATAAGCTACAATTTTCTTTCCTTCTCCCTTCTTGGCACTTTCGAAACTTTGTAACAAGTCGGCTAATGGAATTCTCCCAAAAAGTTCATTAACAGGTGTGCCATAACCATTTCTGTAGTAATGTCTAAGATCTTGAATATATTCGAGAACTTCTAAATCGTTCTTAGTAAAAAGCGCGCACCAGGGACTAAGGTTATTGTCAACCGCGGACCACGTGTAGCGACACAAGTCGTATAAGGCTGTGATGTTTTCATCACTGAGACTACATTCTATGCCAGTTCGACGTTGTATTCTGTCTTTCGTCTAAAACAAAAACATTCAAATTTTACATGTGGACATGTAATCTAAAAATCATGTTGATATATAATAGGTTTAAAATATATATATGAAAATAATTTACCGCTAAATATTCAGAATTCTGTAAATATTTCACTGCTTCAGCATATATTTGAGGATTCTGCTGGACATTTTTTTGATAAGACCCACATGTTGAGTACGGCTTAAAACAAACAAATATGATTAGTTTAATTATTGCTTTAATAATATTTTACCTTTCTTTACTATATTATTGTATAATATTTCCATTATTTTTTATTCACAATTATGTATTTTGTGAGAAAATTAGAATACCTAAATAATTATGTTAAATTAATTATATTTCAAAATATAGTATACAAACTTACAGCCATTATATCCGCCTCAGGTCTAACTTCGTCGATAACAATTTTTTTATTTCCCAAACCCTTTACGAAGTTTTGAATGCTCTTTTCTATCCAAGAGCCTGAAGCTGATCTAAAAGTATAATGCCCACGTTGGAGATCAGTCAATAGTACAGGGAATGCTTCTTTCAAACGTTTGCCGAGCCCGAACATTTCCCCCTGGCCTTCGTCTGTTAGATCACGTTTTCCATTCAAAGCATCTCGGTTTGGTTTCCAGTTTTGTAAATTTTCAACGTCCTGAGCGCAAAGCGAACTATGACCCTTCTCGTAGCTGGCTGTGACATAATTTCTAACGGCTATGGCATCCCTCATACTTTCTGCAAATTTATAGCCGGGTTGTCTTTTTCCGTGGCGATAAATCCCCCATACACTGACTGGCTCACAGTCTGCAATAAAATTTAAATGTAGGTATCGTGGTAATGGATATTTTGCGACGCGAACACGACGCTTCGGATGATAACTCACCTCGTAAGTTTACGATCGAATCTCGAATGTCTCCTCTCACCGAGTTGTATGGAGTCTCCGTCGACAAATATTTATAAGAACATCCAGTATTCCAATAACAAAAATGTGATAATGTTATTTTAATTGAAGAACAAATGAATATAAATAATATAATTTTCATTTTAAATCTTAAATAAAAACTTTCAAAATTCTCAATATCATGTAGACTTGACTAAAATCTAAAACACACTAAACTGGATTCTTATGTTTTTGCATCGGTTTCAAGCATCTCAACAGGTTTTAAAAAATATTAATTACTTTATAAAGATACAATGTACATTTTTTATTTGTATTGATTATCACTTGTCATTTTTGGGATTGACTGAATTTATTTGGGACCATAAAAAATTAACACATTTTATTTTATTAAAAAAGAAGTTTTAAGAGTTGAATTTTAAGAGATTTTTATTGTCATTAATATTTTTCATCGTAAACTTAGATTATGTAAGGTTTGGGTTTGTTTCATATAGATGATTAAAATGTATTTTTATATATTGTTTATTTATTTATATTGAGTTTATTCAGAACAAGCGGTAATGAATAGTCACTCAGATGTTCAATCAAAATAAAATGCATTTAATTATTTTATAGTCATATATTTATGTACACTGTCAAACACTTACAGTAAAACATATTTTATATCTCAAAATAATTATAAATCTAATACGAGGTAGTTCTTTATTGGTTTACCCGTTTCTTAAAAACTTAAATATAAAGTTTTTAATTAAAAACTGAACTCTTTATAAATATTATGATATAAATATTATGATGGTAAGTAAATATAGTGACTGTCGTTGCATTGTATTTCTAAGCTTAATTAAGTACTATATAAATGAAAAATAGTACAAACATGTTTAAAAAGATATTACCTCTTCAAATAATTAATTCAAACTCTACTATTGATATATAAGACAAACCAAATTTTAAATACATATACTTGAAGTATTTAAAACAATATATTGCTCTATAATTGCCAATCTAACAAAAATTCATTGAAGTGTTAAGAAATGGCTTCAACGTGCTTTCGAATTCTTCCCACGAGCAGGTTCCCTCATTGCATATTGACGTCACTGGTTCCTCGTTAATATAGTAGGTTATCTTGTATTCTTCACTGGAATGGTCATCGACGCATCTGAAATAATTGTCTTTAGTTTATTATAATCTTTGGCATAAAAAAGGAATGAGACAGTGCCAAAGTCATTTAATTTCGTGATATGGTTTATCGTGTCAATTCTCGTCTCATTGTGATAAGGTTATCTTTGTTTTCTTATTTTTTCTTATCTGAGAGTTATTTTGATTTAATTTATATCATAAAGCAATTGGTATTCATCAAATATATAGAATGGAGTAGAATTATTCCAACTGATCTAACCTATGTAGAACTGCTATTAAATTGCCAGCAAAGGCTCCCAATTTACTTGACCGCCATTTTCTTTTGGGATTCCTGAAGGCACTCGTTAAAGGAATTTCATCCTTAAACCATCCAAGTGCGCTATAAACCATATCCATCATAGTGGCGTGCGTGAAGTAAACCGTCATCTTTGTATTACCACCGGCTTTGACATTATCAAATGATCTGTATAAATCAGCTAATGGAATGCGACCGAATATTTCATTATCAGGAGTGCCATGCCCATTTCTGTAGTAATGCCTCAAATCTCCATAGTACTCCATCACCTCGAAATCTTCTGTCGTGAACAGGGCACACCAAGGACTGGGTTTATTCTCTATCCCCGACCAGGTATACCGACAGAGATCGTATAACGCGGTAATATTAGTATTTGAAAGATTGTAATTAATGCCGGTTCGCTTTTGAATACGCTGTTTGGTCTGCAATATAAGTTTTGGTTTATTTTATTTTATTGGTTTAATATATATTTATTACAAGTAATCAAAATTATTATTGTTAAAAAACAAAACAAAACTTTACAATGTCCCAATGTCCCAATGTCACAATGTCCCAACCAAGAGATTACATTATCAAAAGATTATAAAAACTTACCGCCCTATACTCAGGTGATTCTTGATATTTTGTTGCTTCAGAATATGTTTTTGGATTATTTTTAACTCCAGAAAGGTACTTTGGACATGATTCATATGGCTGTGAAAACAAACCTCATTTGTATGTTTTACAACAAACATTTGTATTAACATTAACAATGAATTGTTTACATATTTATAATGCGACATATGTATATTATTTTATATTACTTACAGCCATGATGTCATACTGTGGATTTGCCTGTTCCACTATTAATGGTTGATCTGATAGACCTTTAATAAACTCATCTACCCCTCCTTCAACCCAGTGACCGTATGCGGACCGAATTTTGTAACTACCAATGTCAAGATTCGACAACAAAGCACTAAACGCCTCTTTTAATCTTTTGCCAATCTCAAATATCTCCTGTCTTCCTTCGAGAGTCAAACTGTGTATCTGTCCTAATAAATTATGATCATCCTTCCAGTTCTTTAAATTTTCAACATCTTGAGCACAAAGAGAACTGTTGCCAATATTGTAACTAAAAACAGTGTAATTTCTTACAGCTGTAGCGTCTCTCATTTTATATACGAAATCAACACCTGGATTTCTTTTCCCATGTCTGATAAGACTCCAAACGCTTATCGGTTCACAGCCTATCAACAGGAAAAAATATTTTATGTTTGAAAATATTTACAAACTTGTATACACACATTGAGCTTATCTATATATAGATATATTATATAAAAGTAGTATATGAAAAAAGGGGTAGGCCAAATGCACGCTGAGCAGACAAAGTTTAAAATAAAATAACAAGCAAGCACTGAATGCGAGTAGCAAAGATAGAGATCAATGGTCATCTTAGGAGAAGACTTTTACCTTCCGTTGAGAGGGGTTCTTGCAACCAAAAATGTAATTCGTAACACTGTTTATTTTTGTTATTTTTTTTAACTCCCGACTCAAAAAGAGGGGTGTTATAAGATTGACCTATCGATCTGCGTATCTGTGTAACTGTGTATCTGTGTGTCTGTCTGTTACAATGTAGCAGCCAAACACGTGGACGGATTTAAATGCGGTTTTTTTAATCAAAGCCCTGGTTTTTTGAGATGGTTCTTACTAATGTTTGGTTAAACTACAAGTAGTCGTCTTCAAGATATTGAGATTTTATTGGTAGTGATGTAAGCTTTTTTTGCAATAGTAATAGAAATACTTAAGCTAGTGAAAAGTTGTGTGTTCGTTTAGTACAATAATGAAACCAGTAACGTTATTTTAAAAAGAACAAATAAAAAATTAGTAAAACCGCGATACTAAAAGATCTCTAAAAAGAATATAAATATTATTATTATTATGTACTTATTAAATTTGTTGCATCGGGTGACCGCTTAACAAAGGAAAAAAATTAAATGCAAGTAAGTTACCAAGGCAAATAAAGAAATTACGATATCGAATCGTATAGTCTAAGCCCTGGTAACATCGTAAAATAGACACCATCGTCAACGTTCGTACAACGGTTTCCTGACGCAACTACTTCAATAAGTACATAATAATATTATTTTTATTCTTTTAAGAGCAATTTTTGTATCAGGGGTTTTTTATTTTTTTTTATTGTTTATTGCATGTACACTGTATTTTTTGTTACATTGTAAATATCTATTGTGAAGCAAGAAATAAAAAGCTTTTTTAAAAATAGTTATTATATTAAAGAATTATAGAATGAGAATTAAACCGACATGGAAAGGGACTCCATCCCGCGACCTCTGGGAAACGGTCTCGCCGCTCTACCAATTGAGCTACCGTATCGCTAGCCGTCTGATGTTATTAACAATTCTGTATGTATCTTGACATTAGTAACAGAAAATAAAAATATACAATACTGTCTAAAAGTTTCATTGTTTCATTTTTATTTTGTTTAATTTAATAAATTAACTTTATAAAAATATATTGTTAAGAATTTTTAATTAAATAACAATATTATAATCTACAAGTCTTGTCATTAATTGCAATTTCAGTTATCAATGAGAGAGATGATAACTAGAGCTATTTGTTTGTCAATAAAATAATGAAGCCAGTAAGTTTTGACTTTTAAATAACCTATTATTATGATAAATATTTAATATCTTACTATCTATCTTACTCTTGTAGGATTTTATTTTTTTTAATCTTTTTTTACTTATAATATAAAAATACAAAGTTAGTATCCTTAGATTCAGGAAGAAATTCGAGTAGTTACTAAACCATTTTGAAAAGTAATTTTAGTATTACTTAAGATGTTTGTTAACGTTATACATTATGTCGTTAGAGGAAAAGATTATTTTATGAAGAATAATTTCACAACGTTAGTTAGTTTGAGTAAAAACGTTGTCTTGTGTCTTTCACGCGGAAAAAATCACTAACACAGGTTTATATAACGGAGAGGTTAAAACAAAACAAAATAAATAACACTATGAGGGCCTTTGAATAAAAGCTAACTATGATTTATTATATATTTCATAAAATGTCAAAATGAAATAAATCAAACAGATGCAACACCCACCTTTAATCTTCACAATCGAATCTCTGATGTCTCCTCTAACACAATTGTATGGAGTTTTACTTGAAAATTTCTTGTAAATATGCGGAGAGTTCCAGAAGCAATCTTTTGCCAACACTGACATTAACAGACATAATATAACTAGACATATTTGATGCACGCCGCGCAACATTGTTATATTATTTATTGAAGAATATTATTCATATATTCTATCACATACAATCCCGCAAAATAAGTCCACGATACTAAAGTGAACAAGACCTTATCAGTAGAAGCTCAACACTGACCTCGCAATAACCTTGAAATTTATTTATATATATTGTTTAGGATTTATTTTATAAATTTACTACTGGTTTCTGACCAGTATGTATGCTATAAAATGCAGTAAATTAACTACTGGTAAATGTATGTATGCTATAAAATGATTGTGTCGAATAAAAGTAATGAATTGAATCCCATATATAAGAACTCAAGAATTGGTAACGCAATTAGATAAATAACATTTATTTAAGTAACACGTACTTATAGTTAATATAACAGTGACCCATAAAGGCATTGTGTTCATTTTATATAGATCATTGTTCCAAATTTCGTAATTTGTATTGTTTTGTCATTTATTAGCCAATTCAAGGTAACTAAATAAGAAACTTAAAAATAAATTGTATCTATGCAATCAGACATCTATATATCTAATTAAATTATTAAGAAGTTAATAATTATTGTGCCCATTAGAAATCATAGTTATTTTAGAAGGAGTGGGTGTCTATCAATCGTGTCTATCAATTTAACTTAAAAGATGATGTGTTCTTCTTTTTAATTACTATGAAAAATCGAATCGACATAGAATCTGTAAACTCTTTAAAACAAAACAAAACTTCATACTTTTTTCTGTAGATTAAAGAATAAAATAAGTTCATTTTTAATGTTTGAAAATATCTTTAAACATGTATAGCCATGTTAAGCTTATTTAAATTTATATAAATATAGAATGAAAAATAAAACGATACGGGCAGGGATTCAAAACCGCGACTACTGGGAAACCGCCCTGTTCTTTTTGATATAACAACTGTGTATATTATTTACCACTTCTTCTGACACACTCGGATACAAATAACTAAGTTTTAACTCACTCTAACGTAAACCCTAACTTGATAAGTTAAAGAAGAATATACTTTATCTTTTCAAAGATATTGCTTCAAATTTATTTACTTAGCTTATAAGTAAATAAATTTTGATGTTAAAAAAGGAAGTATAATAAAACAAATTATTTTATCCACAATATTGTATTTTCAGCTATTTTCTTCATCTCTATTGTTCTATGGAGTCATATTACATAATACGACACCTTCACACTAGACTGCCGTAACATTAAAAATAATTATAAATATTTATTCATTTATCCATTCCAAACAAGTCATTACAATTGCACTTTTAGTCTCTAAACAAATATAAGCGCTTTAAATAAATATTAACATCCGGTTAATAATGGGGTTGCCATTATAAAAATCCACATACGATTTCCGCAAATATTATTACGAATATAATTATGTATTATGTACATTAATATACATTTAATTATCATTAATTATATTATATTTTATTCAAATTGGCGTTTCGTGTACATTAATTCAATATAACTAATTCTTCAAAACATATGTTCTAGCTAATTATAATAGAATATTTAATAACATATTATGTAATGTGCTAAAATATGTAATAATGTTTTTCGGGCCGGTTTAGTCCGTGTCAAGTCAATTCTTGTTATCAATAATTTTAACAAATTAATTAAAAAGATAATATATATTTATAAATACGCTGTTCTATATTATTTTAATACACAAAGTGTTAAAAAAAAGAGAAATTTACAAATAAATTAGGTTTGGAACATATTGCAAGATCTTCCAGGCTTTAGTCAGGACTAAAACTGTTAAAAAGTTTGTAGGGTTAGTATTTGTTGTAGTTGTGTAATCCATATGGAGGATATCGAATATAAATTTAAATTATTATTTGATCGATAAGTATCGCATAGATAACTCGCAATTAGATAACAGCTTCCCTATCTTGGTTAGATATAAATTAGAAAATGCTATTTCACGTACGCTTGCTTAGAAAATTATATAATTATCCAAATGATAGGGTAATTGGACTCACATATTTTGCAATACTTTACTTTAATTATGAATATAATATATAATTTGGAGATTATAACCAATGCAAAAAGAAAGACAAACTTTATGGAGCTCTTTAGAGATTCCCAAAAGCCTCTTAAAACAACTACTCTATCCAAATCAAGAATAACATTTTAGAAGCAGTTTAACTGACAAGAAGATTAAAGTTTGAAGTAAGCCTTCTCTAAGAGTCTATAAAAATGGTCTATAGAAATAGCACTAAGAATTCCATCTCGCAAAATTGTAGATATATTTTTTTATCTAATTAATGCCTATTTGAATTGTTGGTTTATTCTATCTATATTACTTTATATAGTTATAGAGAATCGCATAAGACTTTATATATCACTAGATGTCAGAATCACATCCAATAGAACTATAAAAAGAAACAATACCAAAAAATTTTACTTGGTCCAAAATTTAGTTTAAGAAAGTAAATAAATAAAAAGTCACTAGAAATGTTCGTAATCATAATAGTATTCAAATAATATTTTTTGGCCAATAAGATAATCTACAGTTTTACAAATAACATTGAAGACAATCTATGTAGAAAATATTGCTCATTAATTTATTAAGACCCATCAAGTACTTATAATCAGCTAAAAGCGACAAAAACCACATCACAAGTTAAAAGAAGAACTATGAATAGTTCCAAAATGATATTTATATTGAAAGGGAAATAGAAAAATCTAAACTAAACTAAACTAAAATCTAGGGTGCAAGTAACTAGGGTAAAATAGTGTAAACCTACTTTAGCATATATTTTGGCAGTATTATTATCTTATTCTTTTCATTCCACGTGTTTATTTTGCTATAATTACCACCTTTTACTGTAACTAAATCGCCTCTTTGTATTCTTTAATTTATATTTATTAAGATATAATTTTAGAAATAATAGTTAAAACACGTTATACAGTAATGAATTCAGTTAAATATATCGATATATATATAAATGTTTTAAATGCTTTACAAATACTCTCTTTAATGTCAATTATAAAGTTTTAACCTATTTAATTTTGATTTACATGCATACTTCTTCATATTTATATTTATTATATTAAGCTACCAAATTTACTATGCAAAAGGAAAAAGTCTATCACGAACTAGATTAGAAACAGATTAAAGCACTTTAAATATTATGGTCACAGCTATAAAACTAAATTTATCATAAGACTTTAAACAAATTGAATCAGTTAATTTATTTCTAAAAACTTTATCTTATATAAAATATTATGGACGTAAAAATCTCAAAATTCACTGTTCACCACCGCCTTTCGAAATGTTTGATACGGATCTAATGAACAATGTAAACATATAAGGCAGCTATCTAAAATACAATAATAACAAGACACTAAAATGAACACTGATTATTTATTTATATAACTAGCCCCGGCTTCATTCGTATCAAACAGTGAAAGGAGGAATGTTGCTATTCATTACAAACTTTCATTTAAAAATACCCCTCACGCACGAACTCGATAGCTATGAGGAATATAAAGTGAATTCTTTCTAAAACTTTTTTTCCAGGTAAATATTTCGTAACTTTGTTCATCCTGGTTCTTGTTTTGGTTCTAAGCTCATCCTTCTTTCTTGCAAGGCAGCTAAAATAGCTTCTTTTACTTCATGTTCTGTACTTCTCCAGAGCCTAACAAGCAATTCTTCAGATAGCTGGGACAGTTCAGACCTTGCATCCACCGAAGATCCTTGGGAAAATGTTTGTGCTGTCGGCATATCAGCTTCTTGAGTTACCATTATTTCCACGCTTGCTCGATGACTAGGAGCGTCTATAGATAGGTAGTTAGGTGAAGTATCAGACATGTCTTGATAGGACCTTGTAGAAGAGCCTTCAGGACGTCGCACCATTGGCGATGGAGTACGTAGTCTAGTATTAATGTCGGGAGGAGAATTAGTTAGAAAGCTGACGTCACGACTTAATCGCCGACCAATATTAATACTTGTTTTTTCGTAAATAGAAGCAGAATCTGATCCTAAAACTGAATCGGTACTAAATCTTCGGACATTAAGACCAGCTAAACTACACCTTTTTCTTTTACTTCTTGGAGATCGGAGTAGTCTTGGTGATCTACTGCAGCGCGGTGAGTGACTGGAGACATCAGGCGATGGGGATAGGAATTTTGACTCTGTTACTTCTTCAGAAAATTCAGATGTTTCAACAACAACATTTTCCTTTATAGAATCTAAGGAATGATCGCGACCTTGTTGGACCCTAATAAACGAAAAGTAAAAGTTGTTCGTTATTAAATCTATTAGAGATTGAAAGCTGTCACATTAACTTATTAATACGTAAAGACATTACCTTCTTATTTCTTGTATCATTTCAAAGAATTGAGCTTTACTTTTTCGTCTTCTTCGCTGCTCGTGTTCCTTCTGAAACAAATGAAATTCCTGTCGTAATCTGATATGGCTAAAACTAAATTCAGGTTTTTTTTTATATATATATTTGATTCTTACTTTCATATTTGTACATATCATATTGTATAACATTATACATGGTATTAATCTTACCCTTTTTACACTTTTTTGAAACAATGACGTAAAATGTCCTTGTCGAATAGTATTAACTAGCTCTCTCGCTGCATGGTGTGGTGAAACTAATTCAACGCAGTTTATAAATCTGTACAATTTCTGAAATCAAAAGTTTCAGAGTTTAAATAGTGAGCGCTGGAACCGTGAATAATTTGGTCTCTAGAAAAGCAATTGGAGTAGATTATGTCTAGGCTACAAAGATAAGTGGCTCGTTCAGTGTTAAAAGCCGTTGTCTTACTCGGCTCGCTCGAAACAATCTGAATGAATACATCTTGCTTTCTTGAGACAAAGGATAAATAAAGAATCTACGAAGATAAAATAGAAATAAGAGAACGAAACTTCAAATGTTGGAAACAATTGTTACAGTTTAATAAATTTAAATAAACAATATAATTATCTTGTATTTTAATACAAACTCTTAAACTAATTTCATTAATTTCACATTTTGTGGTAAAATATATTTACCTGACTAAAGAACATTATATTTCTACTTCTCCAAATAGTTCCCTTCGGCTGATGACGTAAAATAGGAAGAGTGTATTTGTAAAATAGATGTTCCAAAATCAATATTAAACATCCAACAATCATTCCAACTCCAAGTAATATAAATACTCCAGCCACCGCCGCAACGCCTTAAAAAGTATAATTCTTACATATGTTTTATAATTTAAATTGTAGAAATAAAACCAAAACGCCGATATTAAATCTAAAAATTCTTTTGAATAAGCTAAATATGCTTAATGCTAAACAGCATATACAAATATTATAAATAATATGTAAAATAAAAAAGGCTATTACACAAATATAAAAGGAGGTATCAAATTCAGTTTACATAAACGGTGCGATCTGTTAATAAACCCATTGTTAATTAATATTTATCCAGTAGAGAGATTGCTAAATGAAGCGATCTAATAAGGTGAGTTAGTCGTTGGGACCTCGATGAGTTATTGCATTTTATGATTTCGTCGATATAAATAACTAACTTTTTCACACAACTCCGTCCGAGTTCTTTATAGAAGCGCTTCACGCAAACACACTAGTTCCGAACTATTTATCTAACACCGGCAAGAAACCGCTAAGAAAGATAGAGAAGGAAAGAAACCACTTAAGTAGTAATTAAGTAGTAAGTATTTAATTAGTAATGTGTTCAAATTAACACTTTTTTTGCCATAAATTACTAAACGAAGATCCGAAAATCTAATTCATGTACAATATTTTCTTATTAGTTAAAATGTGTTACGAATATTCTTTTTCAATTTTATACGTCTTTTTATAAACTTTGCGTAGATATTATCTAAAGAAGACAAGTCTTAGTATTTTTTTCATATTATCTCATTAAAACAGTCTGACTTCAGACCTCGTTAGTAACCAAAATACATACAATACGTATTTCGTATAAAAAAGTTCATACAATTACAAAAAGTTTAATTCGGTTACCTACCTACATATATTTGTGTATATATATATGTGTATGAATACATATATACGTTCCATGACTAATGCGTAACATGATTCCGAAAACTATATTTTTAAATAAAGGTAAATATTTATTCTTAATAGTCTTTATGAATTTTAACAATCTAATAATAACATATAGAATGTATTTCAATCAACCCTTTATTCAGGCCTCGAAAGATATTTTTAAATAGCATTATCATTTTTAAGTTAGCAAATTTTAATATGTTACTATTTAAAATTCGCTTTACTGGAAATACTTATAAAAACTTTCACTACGTCGCAGTTTCAAATTATAAATTCCGATCAATGGATCGGGAATTTAAAAATGAAATTTCATTACATTATTTCTAAATAGATTAATTTAGAAACTATTGTCATATCCTATATTATAATAATCTGCGACGTTCAAAATAATTTTGTATCCGCGTTCCGAACTCCGTTAATAAAATCCAATGTTGTACCAAAAAGTTCAGTTTGTAATTACAGTTCGTTACCGGGGTTGCAATAACGCTGTAGTTAATACCAGCACCAAGTTTTATATTGCGGGGTGAATGGGCCAATGCTGTGAATTGGTCGAGGCGATTGTGTTGGATAATTCTCATCGCTTTCGGCTCATCTAACTGAACCCTAATTGCTTTTCGAATTTGTGACTTACATTTAACACCCTATTTCCAGCCTCGTTGTGTAAAATGTTCAAAAACTTTATGAAGATACAACCGACAAAATTCTGTGTTCTTTCACTTTTATTTTCTTGTCACTGTAACTTTATTCAGAAAATGAACTAAACACGTTTTAATGTCCCATTTTTTCAACCATAAATCCCATATTTAATATTTTAGGTCGGCTGTTGGAAGTCTTTCCTTCCCGTTTGAGGGGTTGGATTAACAGGATAGCTATAAATTGTAATGAAATTTCCGGAATAAAGGCAACATTTGACAATATTTTTATTAACATTATTAAAAATAGTTATGTTGCAACCTATATATATATTTTGTTATATGTAACAAGCTTGTGATTTTTTTTAATTAACACGATTTCAAATTAAGCCTTATAACACACCAGAAAGCCATAAAAAATTCTTTAGAAAATGGATAAAAGAAATAACAACCATAATTTATAAACATCAAGATATTGTAGTTCGATGTAACTGTTACTTTTACAAGCAGTTATTACCAAAACAATTTTAATTCAACCACATTCTATATCATCAAATGCGTTTTGGAATGTTACATCCTGGACGTAGCATTAGTTCTTACCGAGTGGTTTTGGTTGAATTCCGTAATCCGGACTGAGTTTGAAGCAGGGTAGAGCACCGTACCACTTTTCAGCTAAAATATCCATGTATCCATTCGACGAATATTTTGCTATAACAGCCGATATACTGTCCTGAAAAATCTAGTTAATGCAGTTTGATGTATATGAAAAATATTTATTTCAATGGATTAGTTTAATTAGATTAGTCAGACAATTTTAAAAAACATTTGTACCATGTTTGAACAAATAATGTTTAAAATTATATATTTTTTCCACATTGATGTTAGAGCTAGAAAATATTGATGTATAACAATCTTAAGATAACATAAAGTATAAAAGCCTAAGCATAGGGTACATTGCCTAGTTATTGATCAAACCATTTGCTAGATTGTGTGAGTCATTCATCAATCTTTCTTCGCTATAACCCGAAGTCGTTTCACTGTCACCGAGGCCTATCCACGTATATCAAGTAAATTAACTTAGGCTTTACTAATATGGAGTCGTTACTGGAAGTGCTCCATTAAGGTTACCTAAGATCCATTAAGGTTTTACTTCAGCACATTAATCGTGAATCGATGTATATTTAAAAGTAGGTAACTTATTTCCTTAAAGTTTATTTTGTTAATTTATTACCTTCAAAGGGAATCCTTTTGCCATTCCTATAGCGTAAATATCTTTAGTAAGAGCGTGCTCTCCAACACGTTGAAGTTTACAGCCATGGTCTGTAGCGCGATAATAGTCTAAAACAGGTGAGTCGGCTATCAAAAGGTCCAAAGATCCATTCCTATAATACAAGGTTTTGTTGCATTAAGAAGGAATTTGTTATATAATTATTTTATATCATATCACCATGACAGTATTTTAGGTAGCTGTTATGGACAAATATTAATAACTGGCTACTTTAAGAATAATGTTACGCACTAAGTGGGATGCCTCTTAGCAAATAAAATATATGTTTGTTAGTATCCTGACCTAAGTCTTTGAATTCCTTCCTCTATATTTTGAAGAGCAAAACGACGCATTTGTTGCGCCCAAGCTGGATTATTTCGTTGGATATAATATTCGGCTACTGAAGATTTGGCTGTTCCCACCCGTAGTGACAACCACTATAATTAAACGTAACATTAATAGTTATAAAACAAAATTTACTTAATAATATATCATAATACCTACATTACCACTACCTTGATAATTATCAACAGCGTTATGGAAAAATAGTCCGGCTATAAGAGCAGCTATATTGGCAGTGTAACTGGCGACAAATATCACAGAAAAACCACCCCATACATTGATCAGAAATTTATTAGGCCAACTTTTTGGGGCTTTGAAAGCAACTAAATGTCCACAAAGAAGACCCCACATTACCCACAGGGCACTCGATATACTAAAGTTTTTTGACCTCTGCCGCCCCCATGGATTTAATCCAAACGGAGATAGCCATTCATATATTGCTACAGCAATAGCTGTAACATTCAGTGATGTAAATATTGCAATCCATAATTCTGGCGAAAATGGTAGCAAAAATGCTAGTAATGGGATATCTGGTGTTTGATTTGGAGCAGCTAATATTGATATTCCGCTAAAAAAATAAGGTTGACTAAAGTCTACTACTTCAGCCCTAGCAGAGGATACGCTAAGGGCAGCAAAGGACATATGTGCAGCTCCAGACACCAAGTCTCCAATAATACCATTCCATTTCCATTTGTCAGGATTATCATTTAAATCTTCATCAACTACTTCATTTATAATATGATTATTATCATCATTTAAGTCTATGAAACCATTTCTGTATTGCGAATAAGTAGGGTCATTTTTAGACCAAAATTCGAAGTCTATATTTTTGTTTTCACCGAATCTTTTATATGGTTTTATCAATTTACGAGATCCGTATAAGCCATCATCTACAATATATAAATGAAAATCAAATTCTAGTTCTTGTGCAATGTTCTCTAATAAATCCATAGCAAATCCAAAGCAACAATGAGTAGCCATTTTCCAATAGGTATTGGGTTTAGGTGTCGGAAAAAAGAAGTCCTCTGTTTCCTGATCGCTCTCTCTTTCTAATTCATTAAAAACTAATGTAAGATTATCACGATCAGATGTTTGTGGGCGATGACAGGGTAGTCCGCGTAGACATTGTCCATCTTCATCTAATTCGCCCTCCATCACAAAAGGTGGGGCTAGTGCTGTAACAATGCGGAATATGGTACGTGCACTGGAGGATTTACCGTGAGCAACTAGCCGACCTCCGGGCCATACAATTGTATGAAGTCTTACACTACGACCTAAAATATTGCCTACTTGTATCCACTGATTACCACCAGAAGGGTTTGTAACTAAGTTCATAAAAGAAAATTCAGCCGTTAAAGATCTCTCAGGACGTTCAGTGCCACCAGAAAGTGCTGCTACTGCAGATCTTCTTATTTCCCTGAAACAAAAATATTTATTTTATTGAAAGGAGTAACTCATAATGTTTTTTTTTAATAATTAAACACTTCCTCAAATTTCTACTTTTTTAAAATATAACATATAAAGTCCTAACATATCTTAAGACCTTTTTATTATTCATAGATACATACTATTGGTCGCCCAACGAAAAAATTCGACCGTAATCTTTATTGTTTATAAGGATTCGAACTCACACCTCTGAGCATATTTATTTGTGTTTTTTTATTCAATAATATGTCAAGCGACAATGAACTCTGCGCGGCTATTAGAGATCAGACGAATATGTACTTGACATTTACAATATCAACGTAAACAACGAAGTAGTGTGTTTAGTGTCTCGCATTGTAGTGTGTGTGATGTTTTTATTATTAATTTAATGTATTGAAAATGTTGAACTATTTCTCGATTTTAACTTCAACTGCGCCCGATTTCACGTTCCTATATTTCGTAAAAACTTTGCACCCCAAGCTTTTACTTTACGTATTAATACAATTATTGTTATTTTACTATAAAGAAAAGGCATCTTTTAGAAATCGCTCATTAACTAAGTTTCAGTAATCTATACAAAATTATATACATTGAGAATTTCAGCGAAAAGTATATTTCATTATAATTATACACGCTGACTTACTATTGACCTGACCTACATAGCTGCCCTTACTTTGAGATTGAACAAAAAAGTATCGGTTTCGAGTCATGTCAATGGATGGAAGAGCATCGTTTCGTTGAGTCAGCATGCATAGTCTGGCTGTCTGCCAAAACTTAGCTTCCGTTAGTTTCGTCTGATTTATGATAATGTGATCAAGTTGGATGTTACCCAGAAATAGTAAGTTTTTATTAATAAAATAGTAAGAAACAGCTAAGATTTCAAAATAAAAACTATCTACACTACGAAATTTAGAATAATTATAATTTTTATATTAATAATTTAATGAATGTATAAATTAGGATGATAATTGATGTAGAAATATCATATATATCAACAGTGTTGTCAAAGGCATCTTTTTTAAAGTTAAAAATAATTAATTCATGAAATTAAAACTTGACTTGACTTGGCCGCAAAACTTAGAAAAAGAAAAGTTTCATAAGTAATTTAACTGACAGTTTCAACAAAAAACCTCAATAAGTTACATGTCGCCAAAACATTTTAAGCCCAAACCAAGCAACATGGCTTTTGCCATTACATTAAAGAGATTTAAACTTCAGAAGCTTACATTAATCAAAAGTACAGAATAAAAATATTTCAAGAATATTTGTATCTAAGAATAATAATGTTAGTTAAATAGATAAATCTAAATATCTGATAGAATATTACAGAATATTTACATAAATAACAAAAAACACTGGTTCAATATTTTTCCCTAAAATTTAATCAAAACACCCTGAGTTTAAAAAAGCTTCCTGAATATATAAGGCGACTTACAAAGCAATTAATTCAACTTCCATGGATATTATATTACAGAAAAAGAATTTTCGATAATCACAATAATATTTATTAACATTTTGTATTTTATTATTTTAAATATGTCTATAATAACTTTATCAACAGCAACCCCACCAATCCATTTAATTAAGCTCGCGTCATCCGTGTGAAAGTTACGATACCATAGACAGACACGCAGATACAAACGTAAAACTTCTAAAGCTCTTATTATTCGAGTGTTAAAAATAACTTATATTCAAGAAATATATCCTTACATTTTTGATATATACATCACGTATAAAAAGTCATCGATATCATATCGTGCCATATATATGACAGCTGGTTGCTATGGAGCTGAAAGGATACTTAGCTGAGGCGAATGAAAGTCATAAATCAAGCAGAGTGGTTGTTCAGTTTCACGCCTATCATAACTTATATTCCCATAAGCTTACATCTATCTCAATGCAGATATATAAAAATCTGTCTTTTATCTCTGTATTATATTTTTCATATAAAAGTTTATAGCCTTATGTTATATGTTACAATCAAACATTGCTTTGGGGAAAAGCATGTAAGTTTTTAATAAATATTATGATAGGTAATGTATAACTTGACGTAAAATAAGTGTCACTTTATTGACATTATATGACGACATTGACGACATTATAATATTTTTTTATGAATACATTTGTTATATAAATGTTCATTTAATGGGTATATTAGAAATATAACGTAACGTATATCAGAAGTATAGACGATATATAGTAGACGTATATCAAATTTTGTGATTGAAAATTAATGTGATAAGTTTTCTCTTACCCATCTCTATAAGCTTTCAATAAATCCCAAATACTTTGAAATACTTCACAATAAAAACCGCTCAAATAAAAATTGATTCAGATAACACTTTTGAATAAAAAAATTAAACTAGACAATCGTGTTTTAGTCGACAACATTATGAGATTAGTTTCTCTGTCCAACAAAAATAAAATATGCAAAAGGGTTGCTTTTCCCTGAGAGAAGTCTAACTGAGTTTCGTATTTACCGAACATACAGAGAACAATAGTCACAATGCGGTTGCTAGAACTAAACTATAATTGCTACAGACGTAAAGTAGATTTATGAATTCTACATGAGAATGAAAATCCTTACATGATTTTGCAAACGAGATGAGGGTTTTGTACAGACAACGAAGTGATTTACAGTTTTAATATAAAAGTGTTATAAAAAAATCACAACAGATTTTAAAAAATAGATTCATAACTGTCGTTGTAAATATATATTTTGATATAAATAATAACTAACTTTTAAACTATAGAGGTTTATATTATACAATTGTTATAAAAAACAGGAATTAACGTTAAATTAGGAAATTTATATTACATATCCTGAATAATACATTTTCCTGAATATCGTACGGTTGCACGCTCTCTTATGTTGAATAAGTAAGAAAACTCCAATGGGAAAGATAGATTTTAGTTATCACTGGCAGAGAAAACAGTGATAAACAGTATACCACCTCGCGTTGTGCGAAGTCATTTAACAAATGAATAGGGAGGCATCGGTTGACTTACAATGTTATAATGTACATGAAACGACAATATTAATAATATCGAAGTTCGGGTGAATGAATAAATTTCGATTCAATGGAACAAACCATGCACCTCTACGACTATCAACCTATCAGCAAGTCCAGCTTTTAGAATATATGCAATACCTAATACGTTATTTCCAATTTGATTCATAATTTTTTAAGCAATTACAATTTGAATATAAATGTTTTTGTATATGAATGATTACAGTATATAATCGTAATATATTTAAATTGAAATAATCTATTAGCAAATATTTATCTCAAATATATAACAAGACAGTAAAAATCGAATGTCTATACATTAAATATTTATCCAAAAAACTGATATCAGGCGATTAAAGACGAGTGACACAACCAAAAAAACATTTTTTGGAATTTTTGTCTGTCTGTCTGGTACGTTATAACGTCGAATCTACTTGACGGATTTGAACGCGGTTTTCACAGGTGGATAATATATAATCTGGAGTATCGTCAAAACTTTATTTCGTCAAAATGGTTAAGGAAAAAAGAAGTTATGGATAATTGAAAATTTACTTCAAGCACTGTTTCAAAACTTTTAAAAAGGATTGAATGGGTTTTCATAAATGTATTTAATTTAGATAAAGCTTTCTAAAAATTCTACTTTGTTTTATTTGAATTTTAATAAAATAACAAATTGAATGTGAGCATATGCCCATTTTAAATTTAGTTACATAAAATCTGAATAGTTGGCGCTGACTTTTTTAGAACTCGGTATAATTATGTTTTCGCATATAACGTAGCAGTTTGAAATTCTACAAAGAAATTCTTTAATTAAACATTACTCAAAAACATAATATTTGGTAAAAAATATTTTTTATTTTTATTACGTATAGCTGCATAATGTCCTGGGTGTGTGTGGTGTGATGTGTATGTATGTTTTGATATCGTAGCAATATAATGCTTATATGTATAAAATTTCCACGGGAATAGGATACTATAGTATATAAGTCTATTATAGGTCTGGATAATTGTAGTTTCCACAGATTACGTGAAAAGCGACCTACACGCGGGCAGAGCCGCGGGCCACAGATAGTCAAATGTAATACCCTTATTTTAATAGTATTAATACTGGACCAGGTGGAACCAACTTGATTTCGTTATCTAAATTGTGTACTAAGTCGTTTGTAGGAAAATTATGTAACGGATGTACCGTTACATAAAAGTACCATGTTATTGGAGCGGTGTTTAATAAAATACGTGCCCTGCATCATTGTGACCCAAAATTGGTAAAAAATAACTCATTAGCATTTATTAAATCCAAGTGAACACTCAAAATTGTAAATAGAAATATATTATAACTTGGCCAGAATGTGCTAAATTACCTATTAATATCATTTTAGCTTCTGCAAATTAAAAAAAAACAATTTCGCATTAATTTGAAAACGACCATCATTTAATTATTTTGATTATTGACTCTTGCCAGTGTATATATCATATTATCAATTAATACTAATTGCTTTGTTATATCAATTAACCAGTAGTTTATGACACTTCTTAATATTGAACTACCTTACTGAAGCTAAGTAAAAACAACCGTACCAAATAACTAAAAGGAATATTTTAACAAAAAATAGTTAATGGGCCTGATCTATATTAATAGGAATTTTACTTTTTAATATATTTTATAAGAAAATATATATACAGGAAAAATATGTTTAGTGACACAAATAATCTTTTTAAAAGTTAACGTATAATACGTTAACTTTTAAAATTTTACTATGTAGGCAAAGTCAATTTATATCTTTAGGTATTATGATAGCACTTTATGTAGTCACACACACAGGGACATTGGTAAAAAACTTAAGTAGTTATTTGGTTCTTTTTTATAATACAACATTAATAGTATTTAGTTCTTTCGAATTTAAATTAATTAAAAGTAAGCAAATTAAAAGAGGCGAATTAAGAGAGATTGAAATATTACTATTCAAACAGGTTAATTTCGGCAAGAATTACCTTAAAAGATTATTTACATTCTAGAAGAAACTTGGTCCCGTTTTACATTCAAAAAAGTTTTGTTAAGTTTTATCTGCTTACCTCTAATGTCTTCGGAGTTGTAAATTGTTTTTAAAGGAGCAATAATTTTAAATATGTTGTGGTTTTTTTTTGTTATAATTTTTTTAGATGTGAATACTAATTACTTTAATATGAACTATAAAAACTAGTTTTAACTATGTTTGTTTGTGTGTTTGTCTGGGAAATTTACTAAAAACTGATAGAGTAGAATTAAGAAGCTACTGCATCGTTGAACATAAAGGATTCTTCACTCCCGAAAGTCCACTAATTTTCACAAAATACACAAAAATAGGTTTGAGGTCGAATTACAATACAACAAGGCGAATATAAAACGGATTTTAATGATCTTTTGTTGGCGTTGCCCTGTTATATAAGACAGTATTTAGAATGATCTTTACCCACATCTTTACTATTTTACAAAAACACACAATGTATTTGAGCTATAGTTACAATAATTAAATACATTTTCAATGACGATGGCTTATGACTCGAGTTTGAGAGGGCAGAAAAAGTCACAGGCAATAGCTAGTAAAAATATAAATTATTATTTTTTTGGAACAGCCAGGTTTTCCGTTACGTCCCTGTATAGAGGAGGGACTGTATAAAGTCGAAAATTTTAAATTAATAGTTTAACAAATTGTCTTAATTGTAGGAAACTTGGGAAAATTGTGTGATTATTTTAGACTGCAATTCTAGAAATGTTATTTACGGTTACGGTTCCAAATTTTAAATTAGCAAAAATAATAAAAATGAACCACAATAACTGAAAAATGGTTACGGTTTGACCAAATTTCTAGGTTTTTCTTAAATGTCCATAATTTTGAAATTGCAGGGGATAGATTTTTTTTTTAATTTTCCTGATGATGGTTACAATAAATCCTGTCACCCCGTTTCGGCTTGACCTTTAGTTTTGAGACATCCTGTATGTCGATAGTAAAAATGAAAAGCTAATAAAAATATTGTTATTGTTACTTAAAACTAACATCATCCATCATAACAGTAGAGGCCAATGGTTAAGGAGTCGATGTTGTCTGAAATTAAATGCATTATTAAATTCTTTACATGAAATTGTAAATAAATAAAAGCTCAATTGTAAATAAATAAAAGCTCAATTGTTTCAGCGATGGCCGCGAGGCTGTCGTGAAAAGAGTTTATCGTATAAAGCTAGGAACATTATATTGAATATCAACGGTCTGGTATGTTCATATTGCCTAGAACAGACACACCTACACCTAGACTATGTTTTATGGACGTCAGTTAGCATGTGTAATATAAAATATTCAGGTATTATTTATTTATTATGTACTTATATTGGAAACAGATTTTGATGCTATTGTTATTAAATCTAAAGATATACCAACTATGAAGATATAGCAACTAAGAAATTCTAAGACTGCTAAGATAATACATAATTCAGTCCATTAAAAAACAAATCATATTTTTACTGTTTTCTTATCTTATGGTATTTTGTTTAGATTAAGTCTCGATTTGTAAATTAACGACTAGACAAACAAATTGAAATACCAAAACAAAAATGTATGCTCTGTTTGTAATATTACAGTACTTAATCTTGTTTCTTCAGAGTATTGTAAGCCTTTTCAAGAAAGCTACTAGCGGCGATATAACCCAACCTTCGTCTTTTAGATAAAGAACGTAAAACTAATCTCGAGTCGTTCTCGGACTCGCTGGTCAATTTGCTTTTACGATGATGCTCTACACTTCTAACCATTCTATTCTTCACTTTATGTATCGTCTTGGTATTTTTTTACACAAGACTTCGAGATTTCTTCAGTATCATATGGTTTAGATAAAACTATTTATAAGTTATTGTATCAATTTATATCTTGATTTATTTCACAGATTTTTACATCTTACTAAAATTGTCTTAATAAATTAAACCTTTAATGGGATTTATAATTATATAAATCAAATGTGTTATTTTCTAATATTATCTTCCCCAGGAACTAATTAAATTCAAAACATTTAATGCCTCCTGAACCTTTCTCGTAAGGATTAAATTCCCATTCATCTAAGTTGCTTCGACTATATTTTGGTAAATTGTATCTATTTGTTCAGTGAAACTTTGATTGCATGTCAGAGTTTTCGCTTTACCTACTAATTTATACATAAATATAGTAAACAACATGGTTTGTATTAGGTTATTAGTTAGAACTATATTTAGTAGGTACTAATTACTATTAAATATAATTTCATTACATAAAGAAATTAATATTGTAGAAACATCCAAAAATTTTGGAAATCTTTTTTTTTAGAGGATAACAAAAGGACACATATTTATATTTTTTTATAACATAACATAACACAAGGTAACTGGGAGAGATCTCTAAATGAGATAAGTAATCCTTTGTACCTTGTCTTTTTTTCTTTTTATTGTATTTGTTGATTTAATGGTAGGTGTATGAATAAATAAATAAAATAAATAATAAGAACCAATGATTTCAAAAAAATGAAATGAAAACATTGGTACTCGCTAGATCAGTAACCGTAGCGTAGGTACAGTATAATAAAAATAAAAACTAGCTTCAGTTAATCCAAAGATATTTTAAGTGGATTAAAGTACAAATTAGATGCAAATAATATTGAGTACAATATATCTCGTAGAAAAAGATGAGTAGTTTAATTTAAACGACCCAGACTATTTATAGTGGATAGGACATCTTAATTTTTTTAAATAATTCTTCTGTGAGTTTTAAGGACATGTTAATACATGAAAGGGAAAATAAAAGGGACATTAAGGAAAGGCGGACAAAAAACATTAATCTGGGGATTACAAGCACAAAAAAAAACAACAAAAAGCGTGTTAACCGATTATACAACTAGTTACGCTCATCATTTATACTTCTTTATATTATATATTAATTTATAAACTTTTTATCTAAATCATCATCATTCATGATCATCATTTAAATCTAAATTATCATCAATCATGATCTTCAATAAAAAATAATGTCATATTAGCGTGATTAATCGATTGTGGTAACTTAAATACTAAAGCTGTAATATCATATCATGATGTCAAAAATCTGTGTCGTTTAAAGATCCATCATAAGGAACGTAATCAGTCATAGCCCGGCTCGATTGCGAGGTCGTTAACTGTTTGGCAATCATAAATGATTTAGGAAGAAATTACTGTTTTTTTAAGTTTAATCTTTTTATGTAGGATTTTGTTAATAATAATAGATTACCTTTAATAGATTACCTCACAAATTCCATAGAGAAGTCTGATGCAGCATCACTTGGTTCATCCCAACACGAAGCGGCTGCGTCACTAAAAAATTGTGCTTGAGCAGACCAGGCATCACAGGCACGAAGCACACGTCGGAGCGCTCCGACCATCATTCGTACTGCAGCTTTCGCAAATGTACGATCTGATTATACGAAAAGTAATAAAGTTAACACAGCAATAATGCTTGGAAGATTAGCATAACCGATATGTGTGTTTTTATTGTTCTTACCAATTCTCATAGGCTGAGGATGTAATGCTAATAAACCAACAGGTAGACTATTAAATATAGTAGTTAAATTAATTTTCCCTTTATTAATTGGCTCCTCGTGCTCCATCGTAAATCGTTCATTTCTTTTCTCGATTGTACTTTTTACATTACTCGTAGGAGTTTGCACCGTGGGATTCATAATGAAATCACTAATATCACTTGAAAATAATATTCTATCTCTTAGTTCTGGACTATTACTACTACTTACATTTTTTTCCTCAAAAACATCTTTTGTTTCATATACTTTATTTATACTTATACTATTTACATATTTATTAAAAGATTCACTCTTTAATTTACCAGAACTAATATGT
Organism: Napeogenes inachia; assembly: GCA_959347355.1. Taxonomy (NCBI): domain Eukaryota; kingdom Metazoa; phylum Arthropoda; class Insecta; order Lepidoptera; family Nymphalidae; genus Napeogenes; species Napeogenes inachia. The sequence continues at coordinate 2,512,764 of OY365799.1, read as the reverse complement.
TTACGCTTACTTACATCGAGAAAGGATAAATTTTCCTTCTCAATAGATTTTTTTTCGAGTTTAGAAGTTTCAACGCCTTTTTTATTTACATGATAACTCCTAACACTTTCTTCACTAATATTGCGACTACTATTATATGATTGACTAAAATTTGTATATAATAATTTACTATTTATGTGCGTTTCAATTTTATTTATATTTCTACTAACACGACGAAAAATTGAATTCTCCGAAATAGTTCTCATATTTCTGTTTTTCTTAACACTACTATTATTTGAAAATCGACTGAACTTTCTCGTTAGTTTGGGACTGTTTGTTTCTACTGAATTATTGTCTGCACCATCTCGTTTAATGCGCTCTAAGTCATCAAATATAAATGCTTCAGTTTTATCTCTAAAACCCTCGATGTTATCACTTTCTTCTGCGTTTTGAGTTCTATTTGCTATGTTATGAAAAACATCCATTTCATTAGAAGCGTCGATCCATATCCAAAAAAAATGGCCATCAAGCATGTTAAGACGTTTAGCTTCATCCATTACAAGCTTAGCATAATGGATGTCGCATATAAGAACGACGACACCGCGGGTTAGCCTCGAGATTTCAGCAAGACGCCTGAAACAATTTTAATTAAATTTATGTCTTCTCATATTTTTAAAGAGCATATCAAAAGTAAAAAAAGAGTACAAACTATTAAATTACTCATATTTGATCAATAAACACGATTTACATCTTTTGAGAAAACAGTATGCATCCAAAATAATACATATAAGTTAAATTGTCTATGTACTAATGGATAATATATGTTGTTTATATATTCAATTAATATAATAAATCTATATATTCAATTTTCTCATAAAGTAAATCTGTTATAATACGACAATAAAAGATTTTTAAATGACTAACCTGAAAATGGCACGACGAGTATATTTCGTAGGAAGCGAGAGCCATTTAGGATTAAGCGGTTGAGTGGTAAGGATTGAAGACAAATCCTTCCTTAAAGATAGCGTTAAATATATATTTTCCTCAGCAAGCAAAGTAAAAGTATGCCAATGTGTGTGCAGGAGAGTGGCTCTGTTAGGGAAAAGATATAGATTACCTATTTTGGCAAATTTTACTTCGGTAAGGATTTTTTTATACTTATTCATGCTTGCTTATTATGATATGAATAATATTTTTGGTAGATATATATATAAAAACAACCTGAGTGCATGTAATGTTTCCCTCGCGGTTATCTCCAGTCGAATCTCCAAAGGCAGCAGTTCCTGAGATTTCATTAAAAATTAAATTTCTTTTCTATTACAGCACTGTAGAAACATTTTTTTATTACTTCAAGAGCCGTTGTAATCGGTGTTAAAGAGGTTTTTAAATTGCCATCATTTGCGGCGACACGGTCGAACATTATGTCAGAAATTTGAAATGTAGGAAGAAATCTAAGGAATTCAAGAAAATTCCTTCAACGGTTCCTGCAGATACTTTACATGCTTTTAGTCTAAAATTTTTACTTCATACATTTTATAAACGATTCCCTTTACGCGTTCTCCTTATAAGGTATATTTATTTTACTATTAAATAGTTGGATAGAGTAGGTGCAAAAATTGTCAATTTCAAGATATTACTCTATATGAATGTAATGATGTTCGGTCGGGAATGGTTATCATGTTATTCTTATTAATTATGTTATTCTATTAATAATTACAGGCAATAGTCGACACATTTCTCTTTTTTTGGACTGAAATCTTTTGAGTACCAATATGTTTAGGTGACTAAGATCATATTTCTTTATGACGAAACCTGGATTCAACTAAGCAACCTACGTGTATATCTTGAAATAACCACTCGTATCTAGATTATACTAAAATGCAATTTACCTTCATCGCTGTATGAATATGAGATAGAAAGACCTCTAACCGTTATTTTTTTAACCTACAGTTACGTTTATAATGTTTTTATTACTAAGTATATAAACATTTTGAAAAAATAAAAAAAATTAAAAACTAAAATAAAATCAATTTTTTTTTACGAATATTAAAACATCAGTCTTTATTATTTGTGTAAACATATAGAAATAAAATTAGATATATTTAAACTTAGTAACAAATTAAGAATCAATTTCGATTAAAATGATTTAGTGATTGAAGTAATTAGTAGGGTAATTTTTTTTTCTTATAATTTTCATAGTAAAAATAATAAAAATATACATACTATACAATATATATTATACATAGATCGATAATATAGACTTCTGTTCTAAAGTCCTCTATTCAGCTCTACAGAGAACTACAGGGAAGTTGTTTTTGTTATATTTTATTTGATCACTCAGTCAGAAAAAATTGTAGAGAAAATAGTAGATGTAGTTGGTTTAAAATAAAATATACCTATAAGCAGAGGTAACTCCTTATCCGGATAAAATACCTGTTTATCTATTGAATATTTCAAATTGTAACAAGTTTCATATCACTGGCTACTTCTAATATAGCAAAAAATAATATAATCTAAGATGTTAGTAAATATACTGAAGAACAATATCGTATAAAGCGGACATTTGTCCAAAAAGGTATTTGTCCAACCGAGATGTGATCGAAGAGTGAATAGGTCAAACAGGTCACTTGGACGTAACAAGATATAGACATGGATATCTAGTCTTATCAAAATTAAGCGGTAAAGCGATTTTAGTCTCAGTTACTACATGCACATATTGCTATTAGAACTAAAACTAACTACTAATAATGAACCCTATTTTCACGTTATTAGTTTTTTTTTGCATGACTATTTTAAAACAATTTATTTTATGTACCTTTCCGATAAATCAAAATAATTGTTAAATATATTACATTGACACAACAACAAACAGTAATGGTGAATGTATTTGGAAAATAAAAGTTATTAAGAAATAATTAATAGAACAATTATGTATATTTATACAAGGAGTTTTATACCAGTCTCTTGTCGGAACGATTTAATGCTGAATAAACAATAACAAAAACTACAAACAATAGTAGTCCATAACTAGAAGATACACATAGAAGCTAAATACTGGCTGAGCTCCCACTTAGGGGAAGAAATTGAAGGATGAGTGACCACAATTGGGAACACATGCATAAATACGAAATGACTGAGTTTTCTAAAAATTTGGGTGAAGTTCAAATAAACTAACCTAACCAGATCTCCTAAATTGTCACTGCAGAATACACATTAAATATTTGCATAAAGCCTTAAAGGTCTGAGCTAATGTCCTCTAAACTTATATAATTCTTATTTAGGTCAATTAAAGCAAAAAAAGTACAAATGAATTTTTACAAAAGTCTAAATTCTCTAAATTGAAGACATCTATTATGGAACATACAAAATATTCACATTTCGTTTTCTATGACTGCTGTAGGGGCTGAATTAAAAAAAAAAAGAGAAATTGTTACTAACTTCTTCAATAAAATTTCAATTTTTATTTAATTATTCTAAGTAAATGTTTTAATTATTCTAAAGTAAATGTTAATATGATTATCTCGTACTATAGAGAACATTATTTAAAGATCCTTCAAACTGACCTAGGTAAGCTATTTCTACGAAGATACTTACGTAAGAACGTTAGACGCTTCCGTATTAGAAATCAAGATGCGTTAATTTTATAGTGTTTTTAAGCCAATATATAACAGTTTATGTAATGAGCACGATTAACTCTCCAAACACAAATATATATGGAAAGTTTTATAATATGCATGCTAAATAAAATATGCTGTATTTATCATTAATTATACTTATTCTAGTAAAATAAAACTAAATTTGTTCATCAACCGAACAAAACTCACAATTACAACTTCGGATTTACATAAGTAGGTACTTAAAACGGTTACTATAGATTTCTGCCTTCTATACTGTCTCACTAACTTTCACCATCTACATATTATATTATAAAACGTACATAATAATAATCTCTATTGAAATCTATTCACAATACTAAACTATATTATTTTATCATTAGAATAATAAATGTTCTGATTAATTACTAACACGTATAAAAACTTGTAAAGATTAAAAAAATATATAGAAAACATAACATTTTACCTAAATCTTTCAAGTTTCCTATTTTAATAAATATATGATAGGATGTTCTGTACAGTACATAGCATAAGTATTGAATAAAAATAAAATTTAGTAAAGAACAGCTAAATCGATTTTGATTGGACTGTCATTAGTTTAAATAATTATACTAATAAGATACTAATAACTTGATTAATAAATATTTACTTACATTAGCAATGGTATAGGAGAGATGCAAGTGAGAGGGAGAGGCGCGTAACACTGGGACACCAGCGCGGGCGGCTGTCGAGACCATCGCAGCCGCAGCGGAGCCGCCGCCGCAAACCAGCAACGCTGCCACCCGCCTGCCTTCCAGCGCTGCACACGTCTCCTCCAATACTCGCGTACTGAACCTGTTTATTTATTTTTTTATATAAGACAGATAAATAATACCGGTAATTGAAGTCTCAATAGATAACCATAACAATTTAAGATTTGTATTGTAATGTACACATTAAGAAAAATTTACTAAACTATTAACTATTCGACAAAATTTTGATGATCAAATGTTATTACAGCGAATATAAATTGAACAGTAGTCAAGTACTTCCGAGTGTAATACAATAGTTATTCGTACACTGATATATAACCACAATTGTATGAGAGGATCGTTAACAAGGACTATGATATCTTGCAGTGATCTTTTTATGTACAATTATACAGTGGGTTTTTATTTCATTTCTTTTTATTTATTAATTTCAGTTGGGATGAAAATAATGAAATAAGTTTATAAAAAATATGAAGTCTGCAGTTGATTTAAAAAATTACAAAACATTCTGTTGGTTAAGTGCTCTTTTACACGGTGCCGTATCTACATTAACAGATTAATTTATAGTACAGAATGAGTGGTAATAAAAAAAGAGTTCCTTAGTAATTTAGTTCAATCAGTTATTTAAATCAATTACATACACATTATTTTTTCGTTTTAATGAAAACTTAAACTTTTCAATTATTAATAAAGAATTTTAGAATTTGAAGTTATATTTTTTGTTTAATAAAAATAAATTTACTACCGTATAAAATATAATCATCCTAAAGCATATGAAATGATATCCTCACAAGTATAGATGAAACAAGTATAATAATTCTTACAAAACCACACAACAAGTACAGCTAGCTACATTCAATTCCTTCCCGTGCTTCAGATCGTTTAAATTTAACGTCTTAAAAGCTTTTCCAATATAAAAGGATGGCGCGGGAATATTCTAAGGTTTGGGGCACATTTGAGAGAATAGCTGACGACGGAAGGACTTTGCTATTTGAAATAGAAGACGTTCCTGAGGCCCTGTGGGGCACAGCGGTGGAATTCATGTTGGGAAACTATATACGAGAAGATGTCTGGTGGCTTGCGGCTGGTAATAATAAATCTAATTTTATAATATACAATTTTATTGTATCTATAATATACAGTTGTATGACTCATGTTTCAATTAAAACATGATTCATAAAGTTTGATAATATTGCGGTTACAAAAAATCTTAACAAATTTTAAGAACGAGAAGCGTAATGTGCAAAATTTTGCTGATTACCTTTAATGTAATCGAAGTGAATTATATCAATTCAAATATCTAAGCAGATGTAAAACATTAATCATAAAAACTCTGTTATAACGTTCGTTAAGACTTTTTGCAATTAAGTAAATCCCATCTTATGTTGTCGAGTGTTTCACGCAAGAAAGTGCGCAAGTCGTTAGGAAAATTCGCTAAGAACTCTCGGCAACCAATTATGATTCCACGAGCAACCATACTTCTACATCACTGGTTTCAGAGATTGTAAATACCAAGATTGTTTGAAATAATTTAAAGTACCCACTTTATTTTCTTTATTTTGAGAGAATATTTTCGACGTAAAAACGTACTGTCTTTAATAAAAACAAAAGCCTTAAGAGTAACGTTTAAGAACTATTTATTTTAGGGTTTAATTTGATTGCATTAAATCCCTTAAAAATATTCTTAAGAAAAAAATACAAAAAAAATATTTACTGTCTAACAGTTATTTAGTTTTGCAGAATACCCGGTTGTTATTATCATTAAAACATATTGTTTCATTTGTAGAAATAAACATAATCTAGTTAACATTTTTATAACTAGCTCTTGTCTCCGACTCGGTTTGTCTGGTTTTCTGAAGTACGTTACACGTTTGGACCGTTAGATAAATTCGAAAAGAAACGACATTATCCTCATTAGTCAAAGCAATTCTAATACTTTGCTTTATTCACTTTTAAAGCTGATTGTTCAGTCAAATGCGAAAAGAAGGTTTCAAACCTAACTTGTAGTTTCAGAGTTTATTGCATTCAAACAAAAAACCTCTTCAGCATGTTTATGTTAGTAAAGGTAAGAGGCTGTAAGTCTCTTTAAGATTTTTATTACCATATAGTATTTTCATTTATATATGTAAATGACTGTAATCATATTATATTACAAAATATAAAAATAAATATTTCTAAATCAGTTTTTAATAAAATTCAAAATGTTAAAGTTTCCTGTATAATGGTTTGAATGTTGATTTAAATGAACACATATAATATTTGATCCGGGGTTGCTGGCATTACGCCCAAACATCCCGATCCAAGCTAATAGTTACCCAAAGAGATTATAGGATTATAGAGAATACAGCCTCTGGTTCACAAACCATCCCACTTAAATATTGGCTACGGTCAGTTACGTTTGACTTAATAACATTCTGATATAAATTACTCGCCTCATGAAATCTAATTTTCTAAAATCGTATTATTAATTTAGTATGGGTATTCATTAGAAACATATAATAATTATTTAATACGTAACATTTGAAATACAGTTAAATGATATTGGAGTCTGGATCAAAAACAAAATAATATTTAAATTATTGAAATGATAACATTAGTGCTCTTACATTATTAAATCATACTTTTATTGAAATGGAATTCGAAATTTAATATAGTAAATTGATACGAGGGACTGTATTATGTGAAATTAATACGGCGTGCAGATAATTAATTAATGTCTCTGTAAATGACAGGGACGGCTGAAGATCCACAAGCCATTGAGGAATATCGTGTATTATGGGCTTCTATAATAAAGTTGAAAATGAGTCTTGCTTGTTTTCTCGTCGAAGAAGACAGATCTGAACGTACCCTCGTGGGTATGAATATGTGTATGCCGCAGGAAAAAGATCACTTTGTTGAACACAAACCGGTAACGTAAAACAGATACCTTTAATGTAATATATACATGGCTTATATTTAATTAGAGAGTAATAATCATGCTTCATATTACGGTTAATTTCCTTCATTATATATTACATATGTATTACATATAGAGTTTTGGTTTTAATATCGTAAATGGATACCATAATGTTTCGAATCACCTTAAACGAAATAAATAATAAAGTCGTTACTGTTAAAAAAATCTGTAGGTAAAATCCATCACTTCTTGTTAACTCCTTGCCTTCCTTTAAAGCAATCTTAGAAAAACTTACTCCTTTATGAACTTATACTATATTTGTAGGCGACTTTTAAAAGATGATAATCGTTCCAAGCAGTTATTATCTATTGTTGAGGCATGTAACTTTAAAATTTTCAAATTGTACTCCGTCTCTTCTAGATTTTATTTCTAAGTATGGTCAGTGTTCTGGAGATGCATTTTCTTTCCATGATTAAATTTATCATTATGGTAATGCTGGTGGAATTGATAGGAGTAGCTTTCGCTAAGATGCCATTGCAACTGACTGGTCACTTGTAATGGATACTTCTTCGGTCAATAACAAACTTGAGACAATTCAATTCAATTCTCTTATTACAAAATTATACGATATTTACTCCCCTATATAATCGGTAAAAATTAAGCATCTGCCCTATCCTCGCATTAATGACGACTTAAAGTGTTGTATTCAAAACAACCACATTGCAAAAGCCAAGTTAAAGAGCGATAGTCATATATTAACAGAAATAGGTAAAATTATGATAGAAATTGCTGTATTACATTGTATAAAAACGCACAACAGCGCCATGTCCTTAAAGAAGTCGAAAACGTCGACACAGCCACAGTTTAGAAGTTACTTCATACGTTAGGAGTTGAACAACCTTCACATGACATTTTAATGTCTCAATTCGACGTTGAGCAACTCAACCATTCTTTTACTTCATAAAATTCTAATTATAAATTGAACACATTTAATTCAATAGCTGCTCTTCCAACTCCTCATTTTCCTCCGTTTACTTTTAGTAAATTCGCAGAATGGAATATTAAGAACGGCATTTTTTCAATCTCATCCAATGCCTTAGGTTAGCAATGTTAGCCGAAATATGATCAATCGTCTCCTGGACATTGTTTGTATTTAGTTTAGTTTTATTTAGTTTCTAACCAATGGTATTTTTTCTGTAGCCTGGAAAAATGCACATGTTATTCCATTGCCTAAAAATCCTAATCCTGCCATCTATACAGACTCCTCAACGTATTACCATCCTCCCTTTCCTATCCAAGGTATTAGAAAAGTAAAGTTTCAAACAAGAAAATATTTTCCTAAATACCAACAAAAAAGTAAACCTTTTTTAATCTGGTTTTATATTAGGTACGACTCTTGTCTGACTCTTGACTCTTAGGTACGGCTCTTGTCAAAGTAACAGACGACATTCGGTAGGGCATGGTCAAAAAACAACTCACACTTTTAACGCTGCTGGATTTCAGCAATGCTTTCAATTTTGTTGATTACGACATCTTATTGAGTTTGCTTCGCTCTATTAATATATCTCCATTAGTGATTCACTGGTTTCAAAGTTACCTTTGAAGTTGCCGGCAGCTTGATGACTGTATATCATCTTGGCATGATTTTTTTGCTGGAATTCCTCAAGAAATCTTTACTTTTTTTTCATCTTGATATATACTATAAATCTCTTAATTTCTTCTCTCCATCACATGTATGCAGACGACATCCAGATATATACTCAACCGTCTCTAGAAAACCTTCCTAGTGCTTTTTCTTTATTGAATCACCTCGACCAATTAAATAAACATCCGGTTCATATTTGGACTCCGAAAATATAACTATATTTCTTTATTTCACAAGTGACTCAATAATACCTATCCGACTTCGCCAGAATCTACACATTCTTTCACTTTTGTACTGTCTGTTATTTAATCCTTCTCATCCAGTAGGTGCTAGAAGGACTAAATAACTATACCTAGACTTGCCATAAATATTGTAACAAAGAAAAAATCGTAACGACATGGATACCTTCAAAAAAGGCGTCTACTCCTACCTACATGGCCGGCAACACTCTTGTAAATCCTCGGATGTTGCAAGAGTTCATAGGCGGCGGTGATCACAAGTCATCTGTGACCCGCCAGCTCGTTTGCCCTCCTCTTCCATAAAAAAAAAAGATTTTTTTTTAATTGCAAATAACATTTATTACTTTTACAGTGTGTTAGTTTAATACAGAAATATAAAACAATTAAAAATATAAAAGCTTATTCGAATTGGTATCTATTAGCAGCAATACAGTTCTTTAAATGCTGAGGCCAGTTATCAACAGAAGCACGCGAGCTTTCCATGGGGAAATTCTGCACTGCCAATAATATGGATTGTTTTAGGGATTTCAAATTATCATGGCATTTAGAGCAAGCTGTACTCTCTAAAACTGACCATAAATCATAATCCAGCGGATTAAGATCAGGACTGGACGACGGCCAGTCTTCAGCTCTGATAAAGTCCGAGACGTTCGCTTCCAACCAAGACTGCGTGGACCGAGCTTTATGACCCGACGCCGAGTCTTGCTGGAATTACCTTACTTGGACATGGTATTATTTAGGGACTTAATTCCCTTCTCAAGAATGGAATGTTGATACACTTGTTCCGCTGTTTTGATACCTTTTCACAAAAATATGGCTCAGTCACTCTTTCATAGCTAACACCCCACTAAACCATCACTGAAGTCGGATAATGCCCACGTTACACTCTGTCGACTAATTGGGAAGCTTCCTTAGACCTTTGAGCATAAATACATTTTGCAATCATTTTGTTTGTTGAAATGTTGCTCAATAGTAAAATTTTTCGTAAACAACATTTTTCTGTGACCTCCCTTTGCGTACCACTTCAGTAGTTGTTTTGATTTTACCACCCTATTTATCTTTAATTTATCAGTTAAAAAATGACCAGGCTCTTATAGGCTGCATGTCCTAAGTCATCTCTTAAATTACGCGACATGGTTTTAGGTGCTATCTTCATTTCCCGTGATAAAATCTTTTGCTTTCGGACAGGATTTCGTCGAATTCTTTCCCTTTCTGATTTGACCACCTTATTTGTACGAACACTACGTGGACGGCCAGATCTTTGTTTGTCACAAAGAGACAGTTTCATTGTACCTATTAATAGCCCGGTACACAAACATTTGACTAATATCAAGTGTATGGAGAGTTTTAAAAATTTCATGGCTCCATACCTACTTTGTGGAATGCAATCACAGCGATTCCGTTCTCTTTATCACCCACTCCATTTTATTATGGCAAAAAATCATACAATGTATTGGCGCCAAAATGAGAAAATAAAATGAACAATAGTATAAAATTGACAGATTCCAAATTCAAATGTAATATTTTTTTTTATTGTTGTAACAGTAATTATAGCCAGACTAAGTATATTACTTAAGAGACCTTTTCTTTTTCACTAAATCTGATATCAAAGCTGTAAGCCCATCTCGTAATTTTACACTCAAAATTCCTTCTAATTATTCCAAATATTACAATAATAATTATAAAATTATATACATTATCTATTAAAAATAATACGTACTTCGCACCACCCCCATCATTTTACGATTTCTTATTTCTGTACTCAAATAAGGTTGTCTTGAAGAAATAGCTACTTAGCGGTAGTGTCGCGTTCTTGTACTTTTATAAATCGCTTTGTATTTTATTTTAGTGTAATATCCAAGTACGATAAAAATATTATTATTATTATTAGTATTATTACATTGAAACTATTCTAGCCATAAATTCTGTTACTAGCTGTTCACTTACATTAAAAAAACATGATTCGAATTAGGAACATTAGCTTCTATGATAAAAAAATACACTTCTTTACCTTCATTATTGTATGTTTTTTGTTTAGAAATTATTTGTTTTGAAAATGGAGTGGGGCACTAAAGAAAATAGGATTACATTAATTGCACTGTACAAAGTAGGTTAGGAGCCGAAATTTTTGATACATTGAAAAACGTAGCGAAACGAAGTGTGGACATTGCAACAGGATTCAGCCCAAAGTCATGAGGCGGACACTACCTAAATTTTGCTGGAGCAAACTGTTCCAGACTTCATGAAGGCTGATGGTCTTTGGCTAGTCAGGACTTAAACCCTTAAGACTATAAATTATGACCTGTGCTAGAGGAAATGGCCTGCTTTAAGCGTCATCCAAATATTGAGTCACTCAAAAAATCATATGAAGCATGACATGACCAAGTTTCCATTGGAAACTGTTCGTAAATCCATCTAAGAATGGCCCGACTGCTTAAAAGTGTGCGTTAAAGCTAAGGGTGGAACTTTGAATAACTAGTTTAGTACGTAAATATATCTTTTTCACTCTACCGACTCACATATAAAACTTGAAAATATTAAAATTAAAAAAGTATACAGTGTACCTTATCAGCAGTGAGACATACAAAAATAGTACTTTAAAACTTTAGAGGACGTATACACTTTTTTTTATCCATCTGTCATCACTTGAATGCTACTGAACTACTTTTGATTTTCATTGTTGGAAAGCATAAAGTTTTTAGCAGGTTAAAGTTTCTAAGCCTGGCATCTAAGTCCAATGAGAAGAAGTTAGACCAGTGATTTCCAAAGTGGTCTATATCGACCCTTTATTTAAGATTAACCCTTACAAAATTTACGTCAAATGTTGATAATTTATTATTAAAGCATCAGGTTCAACCTTCTCACTATAAAACATTACTTATTGCTTATGTTATTTTATTTTGAGTAGTTTTAATTTAAATTCAATTAATAAATGTATAAATTAACACATGTTTACTTTAAGTTTTTAACACTTAACTTCACTACAATTAGAAATTTACAGGAAATCAATATCAGGTGAGTCAGGGGGTCTACCCAACACGGAAAAACATGGCAAGGGGTCTACGACACAAAAAAGTTTGGAGAACTCTGAGTTAGACAATTAGATGATTTTTTTCTTCAACAGCACATTCACGAGCACAGTGTAGTTATTTTATAGTTCAGTAAAAACGTTTGTAAAGACGGTCGCGCCAAATTTCGTAGGTATTTGAAAATTTGTTAGATAATTTACCATTTAGTAAGCCTTGACATTATGTATTAGATATTGCATTTTCACAATGGCATATTTTTGCTATGGTTTTTGCCATTTATATATTGAAAATTTTATTGGCAGTTTTTTATATGTCTTTTTTATACTAGTATGACGTCAGTAAAGCCGCTGATAAAAGGTAATAAACATACAAAACTATCTACAATTTACTATCCCTTTTACTGTAATTTTTTAGGGTCTTAATATTTTCAGAAACGATATATCTTTACTAAAATATAAAAGGATCATGACACGTAATCATAAATAGGGACTTAGAAATAAATTCAAGCAAAGCCTTACTTACAGAGATATCCGTTAGCATTCACCGGAGCTAGCGATTCCTTGCACAAAAATATCATAAATTCTCGATCTGTTTCTGGATAACAATTGTGTGCAAAACGTTTTTCGTGATAAATGTGATTTAGTCTTTTTTATTATAAATAATAACAGTTCTGATACTGATCTCAATAAGAGATGAATCTAGATCTTTTAACATAATTTAAGCATATACATGTATCGTAAACTTATGAAAATCATAGTATTTATTTTTTATTAATAAAAGGACATCTTGTCTTGGTATAGTAATATAAGGACAATTATTAGAAAATACTTTTGAAATGATATTTGAAATAGCGAAGAACAATACGGCTCCATTACAAATATTCATTAAAGCAAATATTGAAATAGAACAGAATTTGAATGGTGTATACAAAATAATTATTTATACATAAGAAGTTAAATGATCGCTTTCGTTAAAATCTTAAAGACATGTCAAACAAAATATATCATAATATATAACGTTTTTAAAATTATTGTGTGGATTATATTATGAAAGACAGTATAAAAATCTACTTCAATATTAAATTAACTGTTTTATTATTTAAGTTACATATTCTTAAAATTTTCTATATAAAAATATAAAGCAATGTTTAAATTAATGTTTTCATTATATTTTAAGCCTAAGTCGAAAGCCGGCTTGTTATCTCTCTGTATGTTCAGTGAGGCTGTTAAGGTGACTTCCATTTACGACAAATACAATGTTAGTAAATACCTCATGGGAGCTGGCCTTTCCGTGACTCCGGAATACCGGGGACTCGGATTGGCGGTAGAGCTGCTTAAATGTAGGTAAGTATTACTTTTTGACAATCATACATTCTAAGTATTACTATAGTTAATTATAATATATTAAGCACGCTTTCAAACAATAATATTCTTATAAAAGATGATATTTAAATATTCAATTTGATATGATTGACAGTTGAGCGCCCGTGTGAGTCAGATGTGCAAAATCCTTTGTCTGTGATTAAAATAAAGAAAAGTACTTTTAATTCTCACCAATTTATATGTGACTTATACGAACATGTAAAGAAAAACCTAATCGTTAAACTGTGTAAAAATTTGCAAGTGGTTTTTTGTGTGTAAAGTGTAGTGTTAAAAAAACAATTTTAATAACTGTATGTTTCTAGAAATACTTGACTTTTTACAAACAAAGAAAGGTCATTAGTTCTTTGTACATCAATAATTATCTAGAAACAGAAGCCTGTTTTTAGATTATTGATTGTCGATTGCTTAGCGGAGTGTTTAAGATATCTTGTTTCGTTACGGGATTTCCGGGTTCAAACCCGACTAGAAATTAGTCTTTATTTATAATATTTATTTTCGGTTGTTTTTGTATATATAATTTTGTTCATTTTTTAATATTTTTTGCAACTAAATAAATTTAAAAAAGTAGATGAATAAAAATAAAATAAAATAAAATAAAATAAAATAAAATAAAATAAAATAAAATAAAATAAAATAAAATAAAATAAAATAAAATAAAATAAAATAAAATAAAATAAAATAAAATAAAATAAAATAAAATAAAATAAAATAAAATAAAATAAAATAAAATAAAATAAAATAAAATAAAATAAAATAAAATAAAATAAAATAAAATAAAATAAAATAAAATAAAATAAAATAAAATAAAATAAAATAAAATAAAATAAAATAAAATAAAATAAAATAAAATAAAATAAAATAAAATAAAATAAAATAAAATAAAATAAAATAAAATAAAATAAAATAAAATAAAATAAAATAAAATAAAATAAAATAAAATAAAATAAAATAAAATAAAATAAAATAAAATAAAATAAAATAAAATAAAATAAAATAAAATAAAATAAAATAAAATAAAATAAAATAAAATAAAATAAAATAAAATAAAATAAAGTAAAAGTAAAGTAAAATAAAAAATAAAACAAAATACCACTAAGAAGATCACCACCAAAAAAATCTTCGGAAGTACTGTGCGATTCCGAGCCAGATAAACATTTATCAACATCATCAACATCAACAACATCAACTTCCTACAAACACAAGTCAGAGGTTTAAACGTAAACATCAGCAAGGTGATGAATTAAATGATTTTATGTCCGAAATCAAGATGATGTTTACTGACTTCACAGAAAAACAGGACAAAAAGTATAATGCGTTACTTAGCTCTGTAAATAAAATAAAGATACAAAGCACCGAAATACAAAAAACAACAAAATTTCTATCAACTCAATACGACGAGCTTCTTTGGAAATTGAGCCGTTTGGAGAATGCAAATAAAGAAAAAATGGCTAACATAAAGATTTTGGTGAACCAAATATAAAATTTAAAGATGATTAGCAAATCATCTAGCATAGAAATTAGAAACATACCACTGAATAGAACCGAAACTAAAGCACAATTTTGCAAAACTGTAATAAATACCGCCAAAATACTGAGAATGCCCTTAACATCAACGGACATAAATGATATTTACCGCCTGAAATCAAGAAAAGATGTTGCAAGCTTACAAATTACATAATAAAAATAATAGCAAAAACAGGCTCTCTACTAAGGATCTACATCTAGATGGGCCAACTAAACTTATATTTGTGTCTGAAAATTTGTCCGCCAAAAAAACGTTTATTTTATCTAACGAGAGAAAAGGCAAAACTACTAGAATACAATTACTGCTGGGTCTCAAACGGTAAAATACTTGTAAGGAAAGAAGAAGGCACTCCTGCAATACGTATAAAATTGGAAGCAGATCTTCATAAGTTATAACTAATCGGAAACTATAAAGTCTATAAACTATAAAGTCGGATTGACTAAAGTTGGATGTAGATAAGTTTAATTATATTAATACTCGTTTTTTATGTAAAATGTTTGTTTATTTGTTAATATTTCTCTGTATGTTTTTTTGTAAACATTTCATACTTAATGCAATAATGTTAGTATTAATTTTTATTATTACTATTTTAGATGTGTTCCAGAAATTAAATTAAATCACCCACATGTGTCATACAAGTTAACCTACACAACATAACACACCGACACCTACAATATACTAAACTTAAAATGTAAATTTAGAAAACTTGATAGAGAAACATATACTTTTAGTATACTCGTATGGACAACAAAAATGCATTAAGAACAGATGTCCTGTTTTAAATGATCATGAAGTGTCTTTAAACGATTATTGCTAATTTAATAGATGAATTTACTGCTCGCTTAGACGCGTACCAAGTGTCAAAATCATTCAAAATCTCTGCATCGGACTATTCAAAGATTTTAGCAAGTTTACATAAGGATCTAAAAATATTCCATCTTAATGAAAGAAGTATAAATAAGAACTTTGATGAATTAACTGCACTCCTAGATTATATTCAATTTGACTGCTACATAATTGTGCTTTCAGAGTGCTGGTTAAGTAAAACTATAAAAATGCCCACAATACAGGGCTATCGATCCTATTATACAAAATTATTCAAAAACTAAAATGTCGGTATAGTAATATTTACTAAAATCACTTTAAAATGTGAAGTTATAGAACCTGATTTTATGGAATCGAATTGCCTTATATGTAAGATTAATGACGAAATGGCAGTTATTGCGCTGTCTAGATCACCATCATATAAATATAAAGAGGCAGTAATAAATAATAGAGTAGTGTGTTAATTAGAATACAAGATCGTATGATATTTGCAATTCAAAAACGATTCGTCACAAGCGTGGAGCACAAGAGCCGTCTTGAAAACCAAAATGTGTCAAGATGGCTGCCTTCACTACCATCGACCATGACGCTTCGCTAGGTTGACAGCTAAAACTCAACCTGATGTATGACATTAACGGATGCGCCGTCACGGCCGGACTGACATTCGACCGTCCTCGGGCGATTCTCCGAAGTAAAGAGTTACAATCACACATAGTCCGTTCGTGCATCCTGACGAAGGACTAATTATCTCAATTGTGACAATGCGCAGCAATTAAACACTTAAATAAGGCGAGTGTCTCGCTACATCTAAGCCGGACGACACAGCCTCCCAACCAAACAGCTTAACAATTAACTAGTCACATATTGCTACTATTAGACAAGTCAATCCTTTGGTGGATGTGACCCGGACGACAAAATTCGTCTTAACAGAATCAGCAAAACATCGAAAACAAGTCATCCAACTTAAATGGCTCTGACCCGGACGACAAAATTCGTCTTAACAGAATCAGCAAAACATCGAAAACAAGTCATCCAACTTAAATGGCTCTGACTCGGACGACATACTTCGTCTAATACAACAAGAAAATACAGGGACAAGCCAGTCTGATATCTGACTCGGACGACATCTTTCGTCTGACAAATTTGAAGGAAAAGTATTCTACGGGGTCGCTACACTTACCTACGACTATGAATCGTCCTGTTCTGTATTAATATCAGCTTCATGTAAAATTTTACAGGTCTCAGGATCCAAGCATATACCGAGTGTAACTGAGCCTGCTGTGAGCGTCCTCGAATCAGCGGAAATAGTATTTGAGCATGCGGTCAAGTTATCAGAACTATCATTATCATGATTTGAATTATTTATGCTATCTTCAACTTCCGATGCCGTCTCGGCCTCTTCACAGTTCGAAACATTAGTTGCTATTTCGATCAATCCAATATGTCCCTGAGGCATTACTTACATTTGGCGGTTGCTGAGCTGCGAGAACACGAGATAAGAACAATTCCATGTTATTCAATAACTTCTCTGTATCCCATTTAGTTGTCTTTCGCTCAATTCTAGCACCATCCGATCCCACTTCTGTTAAAGAGGCAATAATAAATAATAGAGTAGTGTGTTAATTAGAATACAAGATCGTATGATATTTGCAATTCAAAAACGATTCGTCACAAGCGTGGAGCACAAGAGCCGTCTTGAAAACCAAAATGTGTCAAGATGGCTGCCTTCACTACCATCGACCATGACGCTTCGCTAGGTTGACAGCTAAAACTCAACCTGATGTATGACATTAACGGATGCGCCGTCAAATATATTAATATTTTTTTATATAGTCTAGAAACTGTTCTATTATCATATTCAAAATTTAAAGAGATTGCCGTTATAAGGGATATAAATAAAGATATTAAAGAAAATAAAAACGATCGTCATAGCTATAAATATTTTAATTTTGCTGCATCCCACAGCTTATTGCCAGCACATTCGTATGCAACTAAATCAGAAAATGTCTTAGATCATGTCTTATTAAATACAAATCTCCTTGCAACTACAGTTGTCTTAGAAACACGAATTACAGGTCATGATCCTATATTACTAAGTATTAATTTTACAATACCCAAATCGAGACCGGCATTTGAGAGTAAAATTATAGACTTCACATCTATTACCGGGGATATTGAAAAAACGGACTATTCCAGAGTACTTTTTTCAAAAAATACAAACAAAGCCACGGATTTACTTACAAATATACTAAGTAATATATTAAATATTCACACCCAAAAAAAATAATTACCAGAAAACATCGAGATATTAAGCCATGGATAACTACCGGTCTCATCAGATGTATAAGAAACAGAGATAAAATGCACAAAAGGACTAAAGCCCAACCAGAAAATCATATTCTTAAACTCACTTATTGCAGATACCGCAATTTTTGTTACAGTTTATTATAAAAATTAAAAATAAATTATGAGAAACAACTTCTCTATCCAAAGCATACATGGGACGTAATAAAAAAAGTTACTAACACCAATACTATAGTTGAATCTCCTTGTGAATTACTAAAACTTGGAAATATTAAGGCAAAATCTCTGGAACTAATAAATATTTTTTTTGTTAATGCTGGAAGAAGCTCAGCAATAAATGTTAATAAAAACTATGTTAACTCTTTTGTTCTTTTACCAATAGATGAGGCAGAAATTGGAAGTATAATAGCAAATCTCCGAACCGATTGCGCTGTTGGTATTGATGTTATATCTAGTAAAATTCTTAAAATCTTACGCCACGTTCTAGTTTCACCTATAACTCATATCTGCAACCTATCAATAACAGATGGTGTATTTCCAAACGCGCTTAAAAAAGCGATAGTCTATCCTGTTTACAAAGGGGGGACTGAAACAATATTAACAATTATCGACCTATTTCTGTGTTACCTGCTTTGTCTAAAATACGAGAGAAAGTCATAAACGTACAATTATTAAAATACCTTTATAAAAACAACATAATTGCGAATAACCAGTACGATTTTCGACCAGGTCTTTTAACCAAAGATGATGTAGTAGCCTTTTTAAACGGGGTGACAAAAACTTAAAATAAAAAATTAAAATGCCTAGGCATTTTTATTATTATAATATTATATAAAATGGGAAAAAATTGAAATGAAATACGTGGAATGACACTGAATCTTTCTGAGAATTACCTAGCAAAACGGTATCAATGTATAAAAATAAAAGATACTATTAGTGAAGAAGCTAAAATTAAATACGGAGTTCCTCAGGGAAATATATTAGGTCCAACGTTATTTCTTATACATCGACGAATTATGCTTGCTGTCTTTAACTAACTGCTCGATATATACATATGCTGACGATACAGTTCTTTTTATCGATGGAAAAACCTGAAAAAAAAACAGATATCTAGCGGAGTTAAGTCTGACGACCGTTATCAGCTGGCTAACTGAAAATCAATTGACACTTATCTCAGAAAAAACCAAAGTAATGTCCATCTCTATATTTCTGGTTACACAACCAAAACAAGACATTTCGATAAAATCTCATTCCTGTGGAAATAATGAAACCAACTGCTCCTGCCAAACCGTTAGTTTTGTTCCAAGCATCCGATATTTAGCTGTTATCATAGATAAATATCTGATTTCTTTTCACTAGTCATATGTTATATAACCAAACAAATAAAAAACCTTACATTTTATACCCAAAACCGATACGAATGCAAATTAAAGTAAAAAACTGGTTATTGGAAACAGAGAAACTTTTACGCTAAAAACATAGACACACGCGCACACATACACACTTACACACAGTCTTAAACATACACTCTCTCTCACACACGCATACACACACAATAAAACACGGACAATCATATGCTCAATGTAAATAATAATATTGTTACTGTAATTAATTAAAATTAAAATAACAACTGTAAAACACGGGTTGTAACCTTAAAATATTGTATTTGAATCCCAAGACACAGGTTTTCACCTAGTTTGGGGGTCAACAGATTTTTGTAAAACTATATGTAAAGCCTATTTCAATAAATAAATTATTATATTATACTCAATGATATTAAACTGTTTTCTAATATATTTTATCTTTAAAGCTACTTTTATCCATTCTAAGAGAAAGTCAAGAAATATTGTTCTAAGTAAAACAAATAGCGTGACACGGTCCTCGCTACTCTCCGAGCAGACTATTTCCTGGAGAAGAAAATTAAAAGCTATTACGTTTGTTGTCTGATGTATTTTTATTAGTGGCTTAATTAAAAAGATCATAAGGATTTTTATAAAGAATTCCTATATATTTTTATTGTTTGGAGTTATAATAAAAATATAAGAGATTGTTTTTCTTAAAGTCCGTAAAAAGTTTCAATGTATAACATTTAAATATCAATATGAGTAAAATATATTGTATTTGTAGGATGCTACTTACAAAAGAAGTGGGCTTGAGTGTCACTGGAGGGATTTTCACAAGTGCCTCAGCCCAGCGTTCCGCAGAAAAAGCTGATATGGACTGCGTCTACCAGATCCCATATAAACAATTCGGTGAACAATGTAAAATCGACTTTAACACCACCACAGAAGACTTAAAAATATTTGCTGCTAAAGTTGAATAAAATAACAATGGTGTCATGAAAGTATGCACGCAAGAAATGTCTTTTAGAATTCCTCTTTTATTGTAGTTATATACCTTTTACGACTTAATATAGAGGGATTTTAAAACCATTTGAAAATTAATGGACACACAAATTCCTTCTTATGTGTATCTTGAATACTAATGGATGCTTAAATTTTATTACTATAATGGAAATATTTGTATTATACTCTATTATACATTGCTGGATGTTTTATTAATAAAACTAATAATATTAGATACAATTACACTTTGTGTGTACATATGGATACATATATAAGTACGATTTAACAAAGAGACACCTCCTCATTAAATTAAACAAATAGACATCTCGATATAAGTGAACATATTTAATACAATACCTTATCAGTACATTGCGATTTATACTTGTTAGTTATCGCAGGTGCCACATAAAGTATTCCAGGAGGAACCTCTTTAGATTCCTGTATGTTAAATCCCAGTGCTCACATAATTCAGTTCAGAACCCCTGGAGATAACGAGTCTCTTCTATCTAATGTTATTTTCTGAACACAGCTGCTAATAAGTAATATGTTCCATATTTAATAAAGAGATACTTTTTTCATATGTTTATTTGATATATAAATAATTAAAAAACCAATAGTTCTTTACGATCAAAAATTATCGTTATTTGTGTTTAATACCCATCGAATATAAGTTGCAATAATAAAAGACATATATCTTTTATTATTGCAACTTGTACTTTTACTATTGCAACTTATATTCGATGGGTATTAAACACAATTAACAATGATTTTTGATCGTAAAGAACTTTTGGTTTATTTATATAAATATTTGTCCTTTTAAATTTAACCGTCGTCTCACCCTCGAGATTTCATATGAATGTTATAATAGACATCAACTTTAATCGGTACTCATTACATTGGATTAAGCTGTTTTGAGATTGTAGATAGTTCCCCAAAGTAAAACGTTACCGTTTATGTCTTGATGTTGCTAAATCTTTTATGCTAATGACAGTTTTTACTGTTCCTTGTGTTAAAATTATGATATCATTACATGATACATTTCGTTACAAATGAAGAAGAGAATATTTAAGATGCTCTGATATCTGGAATAATGTTTTGTGTTTTATTTGAATTTTACTTTTTTTTCTTTTTTGTTTTGCTTAAACTTTGTTATACAAACCAATAATATCAATGTTAATAGTTTTTAAAATAAACGAATTTGATTTTGATAATTAAATATTAACGTTCAACTACAACCTCTTCATTGTTTAATATTTATAATTGAAGATTAGCGGAACTAAAAGATGATCAATATCTATTGCAGAACCTCAAATATTTTTAGAAAACGTATTTTAAGATGATGAAAACAGCTAAATCGTTTAAATAAAATAGCGTACCACGTTTACCTAAAATCTAAAATATTGTTGAAATCGCTACAAAAACATTCTGTAAAGAAAAATAGCGTCCTCGTTGTGTTTAACTTCCAACTACGAAAATATATTTTATGAAAGTTAAATGCAGCTCAAAACCCAGCGAAAGCAAATTAAACGCTGCGAACGTACTTTGTTCACTAAGGATCAAAATCATTGAAATTAACATAGAACTAATAAAAACTGTAAAATTATTCACAAATTTTTGTCTCGGTGTTACGAAAGAGAAAGAGAGATAACATGAGCGAGAGATAAGAGATGAGTTACTTTTTTAATCAAATCGGAATTTGTGTAAAATACGTGTAACAAGAAAACACATTAAACAAGATAATAACATCGCACGTCAGTCTGTTCAAGTCTCCCTCATGGCTTAAAATACTACAATGTTACGCGAATACGTGCCCAAACAATATTAAACTAAGCGGACTCTGAAATCTCATAAATTCTAGCTTTTTAGTTTTTCTAGCTATAACATTATTAAGATACATTTTTAAATTAGGTACCTCAGTGCTTTATTGATTCTCATACAAGCCGTTTATGACAGCCTTATTTTCCATTATCTCACAAAAAATATTTCTTCGGAAAATGGTATTGATTTTATCTTAAGGATACAGAACAGGTTGCAAATGTAAAGCTCTAAGATATTTAATTCCTTATTTGGATATAATATTTAATTTACATACAATGTATTACGTTATGCATTATATAGCACAACAGATGTTTGAAATATCTCCCGGAATGCGCTGCGATCGATCCCCCTCGTGTAGTCTTCATCCAGCAAATGTATCATCAACAGTTCTTAATAACAGAATAATTTACAAAT